>CM019168.2:40001802-40507806 GCA_009739505.2 Apolygus lucorum | reverse complement strand
GGTACGAGAGACTAAGAGGTGGGAAAAGGCTATAACCGATCGCACTCGCTGCATATCGTGCAACGCCCCATAAAAGTACGGGCTACTCGCCGAATATGTTGACGTTTGGTCGCGAGCTAAGGATGCCTAATACCATTGAATGGCGACAAACTTGCCCAGTCGATCCAATAGACCCTCTCCGTTCCATCGAAAGGATACGCCAGATCGCGAAAAAGAGTTTGGACAAGGCATGGATGACGCAAGCGGAACGTATCAACCGCCGGAGGACACCTCGATCGTTTGAAGTTGGAGATCGCGTCTATCTCAAACGATGCAACCACCCAAAGACGTGGTAAGAAAATTTTGGAGCCCGTGGACCGGACCATGGACGGTACTAGAAACGTCATCACCGGTAACATACCGAATCCACAGACGTACTGCAAAAAACGTACCCAGGTGGTACATCTGAACCGTCTGAAACCAGCAGCGGAAACGGCGTACCTGATGGTGCACTGACGGACAGTACCGTTCGGAACTGTTGTACAGCCGAGGCCTATTACACCAATACGACATGAAAACTTAAACCCAGAAAAGGAGCATGAGTGGGAGTACTCATGGAAGACGAGGAGGTGCGAGTCGAACCACACGCTCCGCCACCCGTAACACCCAAGATTGAGACAACGGTACCGGTGCTTGGAGACAGCACGCCAGGGGATAGCATACCATCCACCAGCGTACCGACTACCGATACACCAACTACTTCCACACCCTACAACTTGCGACCACGAAGTACTAAGGACTACCGCGCGTTACATCGGAAAGGTTACCTGTCAGGAGTCGGAGTACTGGAAGACGAGTTGTCTGCTGCTGACGACGAGTTGAGGGAACTGGAGGAAGCCGTAGCACGGATCGGTGATGTAGTGAATAAGGTACGCGTACCACCGGTACGCAACTGTAACATAAATAGAACAATGAAAAAAAAAAAAAGAAAAAAAAAAAAAAAAAAAAAAAAAGCTGGAAAGAGAAAAAATATCTGAAAGTAAAACAAAATAGTATGCGTAGATTTAGCCGATACTTACCTTCATTGTAGAATTTTAGTTAACCCCTTGCCCTTTGAACATTGTAAACCCCACTTACCTGAATGTAGCGAATCTGGAAACGTGGTTTAACTGTTGGTAGTATTGTGTTCATGGAGTTGTCGTATGAGTACTAAAAGAGATTCTTCTGTTACCAGCACGGAGTCACAGCCATAACCATGGCCATGCAACAAATTGAGACGGGCGACGTGGAGGGACCACCCACCGATGAACACAGTGTCGTCAAACAGATTCGAGAAACCTACAAAGCACAATCTCAAGAGATGTTCAAGCAGAAGGAATGCCAGGTAGACTTGAACCAGGCCCAGGAAAGGGAGGCCTTACGAATGATCGAGGCGGCCGCCTTCATGATTGACACCGCATCGCAGACCCATAACACCTACGCTATCCACAGTGCGTTGCAGAGTGGTATGACACACGTGACCCGTATCGCAGCTTTACTACCAGCCTGGAAGCACCTACGCGCAGCATATCAGGGGTTGGAGCAGCAACTGGAGTTAGAAAGAGCAGCAAAGCGAACAGCTCACGACGAAGTAACAAAGCTCACTAGAGAAAAGCGCCAACTTATGGAAAAACTCGAAGCACTCCAGCCCTGCGTCAAGCTAACCAGATTGGATGACAGCGACGAGGGACCCTCCAAAACCGTAACGTCTGTCAGGAAGAAGCCGCGTCATACCATTTTCAGCGATGACGACGATTCGGATGACGACTTGGAGAACCCTGAGGATGACATGCCAGAGGGAAGCCAAACACCATTGACCTCGTCACTCACCCCAGAAGTCATACTGACGGAGGACCAGACCGTCTCGCCACTCACAATTAAACTGGTGACCTGCCCTGTCTGTGGAGTGAAGGTGAAGAGACTGACTGCTTTCCGATGCTTGTCCTGCAAACAATTTTGGACCCGACTCATCAAACGCCACCGAGAAGGAACCCTCAATACAGCCTGTCTGGAGCCACACCCCCGTACCGGTCTTGGGTTGCCAGCATTGCAGACGTCGACGATACGAGGCGGCAATGCTGAGACTAAAACCTCACAAACCACTGGAGATCCCCAGGACGGAGGACAATGATTTGCCCGCCGGGGACGGCGGCTTCCAGGAGGGGGAGGAGTGTAAGTCGGGGGATGGGGCGGTGGAGCGGATGACGTCACGACGGGCGAGTCAAGCCAGCCGGACCTCTACGTCAGAGCCGCCCGAGGAGGGGCAATGATTCTTCGGAGCTCCTCGGGGATCGTCGGGCGTCGTCGGCTTTCCCACCCCGGCAGCGACCAGCCACCCTCAACCGAGCTCCCCCACCGTCAGTCAGCTTCCTACGTTTGACCAGAGTGGTTGTGCTCACCAGGGCCGTCGTCTTTTTGCCAAAGACTGGTGTAGCGAAAGTAACAGTTTTCACATCTTGAACGTACCTAAAGTCACGGTGGGACACTCACCACTTTTCTTCTTATCCTGCCGACAACTACCTTCGGGCTTGTCGAACTCTCTTTGGACACCTCTACTACTGGATCAGGCGCCTTCACGATTGGTACACCCCGTGCCACACCTTTGAGACGACTCCAGAATCTCTGTAGTACGGTAATCCCCAGCTCATATTACTTCCAATTGTTTTGCTACGTGCCAGTTAACTCGCTACATTCTAGATTCTATATATTGTTCTTGAATAAGATTATTAATCGGTACAAACGCAACTTTGGTTGGGTACATATGCAACCTATTGTAAATTCAGTAATTGTGCAACACTTTCAGTACGAATAACAGTACGCCATCAGCATTTATAATAATTCGTATTTTGGTACCTTTGGTACATCGTAATAACTCATATCGTAATTTTGATACACGTAACGATACGCTTTTCTTTCGTCATATACCTTGTGTGATAGTCATTTCGAAGGGTACATATTTTCGGTACGCCTGTCTTTTGCATATAACTTATAATACGTATTTCGGTACTCGTTTTGGTACAACTTACCTTTTGCATATATTTCATAGCCCACACTTAGTCTTGAATTGTGTGATATTATTTCAGTCAGTACGCGTTGCGTACCATTTCCTATTTACCCACGTGATACGTTTTATTTTCTTATATATATCTATATTTTGAAGTACTATAAGCCAGGTACTATTGATAGGCATATTCTTTGTAGACAATTTCATTTATTTCGATAATACAATTTTTGAACAGCAACTTGTGACCTGTGTTGTGTACATTTCTTGTTCCCATCATCCAAGGTGTCTAAGGTACTGGGAGTATCAGTGATTCTCTTAGTATCATTTTGTTAGTTTCACGGTTTTGAATTACGCTACCATAGTCTCCCTCAGAGCATTTGCATTTAGGCTCAGTCAAGTCTATATTTCGAAACCGAAAAAGCTTACACAGACTTCTTCCGAAACTCCGAGATGCCCCATATTTTGCGTCTTTCTATCGTGCTGATCGAATAAAGTATTGATTTCTTCTTTTGGCTGCCTCTCCTGTGGTTACAACGATTTCTCATTAACAAAACTAACGACAATAAATTGAAATTTTTCTATGCATCGTTTTCTCATACATCGAGAGGTACCTAAATTTCCAAAAATTAAATTTTTAAATCAATCTTTAGCAGTTTTAGAACTATTAAAACTTTGACAATGATCAAGATTTTAAAAGATCTCGTAGGGAATTCTTTGTTTGCTCTTGTCTACTCCAGCAGGCCTTTAGAGGTAGAGGGATAGGATGACAGGGGCGTGACAGATAGATGCCGGCCGCATTCCGTGGCGCTTGGTTTATTCTCTCTTCCCAACTCCATGCGAGTCCGTCTCGTCCATAATGTTATTTTGAATGAATCCTTTAAGAAAGAATTCTTCCGAACAGAAACTGAAGATGACTGAATTAAATTTGTTTGTTATGTAATATGTAGGAAGAAAAAAAGCTGTTATAAAGAAGATCATTGAAGGTACCTACTCGCAGTTTGCTTGCTGTAGACAAACTAAACCACTTGGCCCTTGTCCCGCGAGCGCCATTTTGATTTGAATCGTGCAAGAAGGCACATCCTTTGCTAGGTCTCTACATAACGATATACATAACTATTGTGCGTGATACTTCCCATATTCAACTAAAGAGCCACCACAAACAATTTTTTAAGGCGTTGGATGGAAGTGAGGAATTTAGTTTGAAATCAAAACTGTAATGTATTGGATCAACTAGCACCGGTGTTCTTCTATCTGGCTTCGACAATCTATTATTCCATGCTTTGCTATTATAGACATAAGTGGATTGTGGAACTCGGGATCGAATCTAATGACTGGTTAGGACAAAGTGCTTGGTATTTCATGTTCGTGTTGCTACCTACTTTGCCAATGGTATCAGTAACACGCATACAAACTCCGTTTTCGAGACCACACAGTTCTCGTCCCACTAAATCTGAATCCTAAAAACATTCCTCGAATCCCGGAACTCTTCAATTCACTGATTGATTACAATTGATGCAAAAGAGATTGATGAATAATCTTTAAAATCAAATTGCTAATTCAGGATAACCCTAGTTGAACCATAGTGTCACTAGTGCCACCAAAAACATCTCAGGAACTCCACAGATGTCCCAAGGTGTCACCGGAGTAACCAAATTAAATTGCAATTTTAAATTTAATGGACAGCAGAATTTTTGTTGGCTATTGGAAGTCTCAAATAGAGTTATGACACAAATTTCCAAAGAAACTGATAAAAAAAGTCTCTAATTTGAGACTTCCAATAGCCCATAGAAATTCTACTGTCTATTAAATTTAAAATTGCAATTTAATTTTTGACAGTAAAAATTGCATTATTTTTTGTCATAACATCATTTTTTGATTTAATAATAACTTAATAATAATGAATAACTTACAATAAATGGTTTCAAAACTTCAGCTCCGTCCTTTTTGTTTCTTTAATTAAAAAAAATTTTTTAAATCTTGATTCAATCTAGATACTATCTAGATAAATCTGGAATTCCTAAGATGTTTGCTGTGACATTAGTGAAACCATGGTCCAACTGGGATTAATTTTTCAAATTACATTCATTACCTATACATTTTTCAACACAGGCTTAGTGAATGTAAAATAATAGTTAATTTTTACTTGAATATTTACCTTCATACCTGATGAAATCTTCCGTAACAGGATCTAGTGGCCCGACGTTGCTGAAACTGTGATGGTGGTTGGGGAAGACATGCTGATTCCCTATGATGCTCTGCTGATTCTCTTCTGTTGCTCTGTCAGCTCTTGACTTCTCACTCTTGAGGTCTCAGTCAGTCGCCGTTCGTTTCTCGTTCCGTTATTATTTCCGTAAATTACAGGCGCTAAAAAGTTGTGATTTTTCAAGGATTTTCGATATTCATTAGTACACCAGTCTATGGAATTGAAAAACTAAAAGATTGCCGCTTGAATCATCAAAATCGAAAAAAAATCGGGAAAAAACCTTAAAACAACGTGTTTTTTTCATTTGACATCTATTGTTCGATTTTGATGATTCCAGCGGCAATATTTTAGCTTTTCAATTCCTAAGTCTGCTGCACTAATAATAAATATCAAAAATCCTTGAAATTTTCAAATTTAGGTACAATTTTTGAAGTGTGAGCGCCTGTAATTTACTGAAATACAAACCCGGAACGAGGAACGAACGGCGACCGACTGAGACCTCCTTAATGTTTGATGGAAGTGTCTCTCATATTATTATTGTTTACTTTTATACTTAGCTTATCCTCATTTTGCTACCCAGTAAAATTTTCATTTCGTTTCCTTTTGCGAAAAAAGTTCCAATAATTTCTATGATAAATAATAAATATATGATAGTCGATCCATTGTGGGTGTGAAATTACTACAAAGAAGATGAATAGTTGAAAGTCAGTTGAGTACGAGATTTGGAACTCTATTGGACTCACTCGAGGAAGAAAAGTCAATCGTAGCACTACAGGATTGTGAAATCAGATCCTCAAATCTCATCCAACCCTCCATCTCCAGACCCTCGCACAATCGGAATAACAATTTGCAACAACTTTATTTATTGACGTATTAGTTTCAGATAGGGAAAGATAATGGCGCAGAACTTCCCTTGACTCGGAAGGACCCCTCTCGTATTCTTCGTCGTTCTTTCCCTCAGATTTTACGATTTCGAGAGGGTCAGAACGAACCTAGATGAATTCAGACAGTAGAGGCCTCAAAACGCACCCTTGCCTCAACCCGTGTTTCCTCCCCAAGAAACCCCTTCGAATCTCTTTCCATCGTCTCCTTTTGTGATTGATAGTCGTCGTCCTAGTCGCCCGTTAGCATCATTTCCGATCTTGGGGGACAACTAAGGGTGAGTCGCTATAGTGAACTATAGTTGCGACTTTTTCTCCTGTCTCCGATCCTTCGTCGCTTCCTGTTTTTCGGCGTTTCCGCTTCACGCGCCATTGCCCGCTCCCCTTTCTCATCCCCTTTCTTCGGCGACTTGTTTCCCTAACTATTCGATTTCAGTTAATCCTTAGTCATTACCGAATTTCGCTGACGAAGTAAAGACAAAAAATATGCCACAAATCACTAAAACTATGGATGAATCACAGCGTAAAATGTTTCAAGATCACTCAATTGCTCACTTTTTGGTTTATTATTTTCAATAATGAACCTTTGGAATCGACCAAGGAATCGTCTTTTGTCTGACTGGTCTTTTGGACTCATATTGGTCCAAAATAATGAAAACCAACGTTATTGAGTGTCCTATTTAACATGTTGGCTGCGGGAGCCCATTTCCGAGTTTCGCCGTGTCCAGAAATGTTTTTTTCGAGCAAATACGCATCGCCTAATGTAGGGTTTCCATCGCTTCTGCGCACAATTATGTAAAAAAAAAATGTATATATAAAAAAATTACCTGTCCGTTATCCGGCCCAGGCGAGGAATTTTGCTCGGCGCCTGCAGAAACAATAAGTAATGCGCGTATAGACTAGACCCGCACAGCACCAACCTCTACAGAAACACCCCTTTTCCTGGCAGTTTCTTCGTCTTCCTCCGAAGTTCAAAGACATAGAAACGATTTATTCTTACTCAGGAGGTGTTGAGGAGCAAAACCGTGTAAGGAATTTTTTTAAATGCCACACAGACGAAAATATTCAAGAAAATCGATTCTTCAACTTCAAATTGTTGGTAATCGAAAAATATCCCATCTATCGTGGAACTGAAGGTATTGATTTCCGTTAAGAAATCAATAGAGATCGAGATTCAACACCGATTACAATGTTAAAATCGAAATTAGTTTGGGGAGCAATCGAAAACCAAAGTCATGTCAGATGCTTTTATGATTACCTGTCCATCGTCCCGCACACGAGCAGAAACGATTTGATGAACTGTCCATCGCACCTGACTTGTTAATGGCTTCTCAATCTCGTTTAGCTGGTTTGCCCTCTGTAATCATTGTAACTGTCAGACACTCACGTTGACGGAGTTTCATGTTTCTCCCTGGGAAACCGAGTCGTTGCAATTCGACTCCGGAAAAGGCAAATCGACGACTCACAGGGAAAACAATTAGTTAAAACGTGGAGTCCCCTCCAAGGTATCCCTACCGAGGGCGGGATTAGCGGGAATCTATCTCCGCTTTCGCTAATCAGCCGGAAAATGTACGTCCATGAAAAGATCTGCACACAATCAACGAGGAGAGGTGGAAGGACTGCAGGAAAAATTACCGAAACATTCAACCACCAATATTTCTGAAGACACGCCCCCAGCTTGCGACAAAACCATTGTGCGCCGCCAGAGTCGAGGTTGTGCATCAGTATCCCGAATCAAGTGCTCTACGATCCGAAAGCATCCAGTTCTGCTGAGTGATAGAGAGCAGTATCACTACAGGCTACGTCGATCCGAGTGAACCAGCCGCCTCCAAGGAAGAAGTGGGTATCTTCCACCTTCAACGCTCCAGGGATGAATCTCCAAAGATTACCTCGACCGGACAGGATCACCAGGTCAGTCTAAGCTCCTAGGCTTCAACCTTCCTCGTACCCGACTTCCGCCGTTACCGTCGCGAATCGCTGTAATTCCGCGCGGTCAGGAGGCACTTAGGTAGGGGTTGGTTAAGCTACCACCTAAGGCTCCGCTGTTTCATTTCTCACATGTCAATCTAAACTAAAATTCACAAAAGAATAACAAACGTTTCGACTACAATAAATTCACCATAAGATCTAATCTCAACCAGTGCTCTCAATTAATATTCCACAGAGCCGGTTAGGAGTTGAAGACAAGTAAGGTAATCAAATTTCTAGATCTGGAGGCAATTGCCTCTAACCGATCTCCGGCGATAGCCAGCTAAGGAACTTAGGCCTAGGCAGGGCTAGGAAATTTATAGTAAAATTACGAACCCACGAGTAGGCGCGAAACGAGTCAGACCTAACCGCTGGAGCCGCGGAGGAGGAGAATCCTAACAGTAACCCTCTAGTTTTGCGTAAAATCGGGCTAACAGATTTTACTGAATTGTAATTTAAAAAAATTATTTATGAACCAACTTTGGATTTTTTTGTTTGAATAGTTCGAAATAATACGACATTTCAACGACCAAAACATTTTTGTAATTCGTAAGCTGCAGTCTCATTAGAAAATATGCAGCATATTGAGAACTATGGTTGAAAGGAAACTCCTGAAAGGAAAAGTTATTTTAGACGATACTTTGCTTTATTTTAACTTAACGGTCGTTTTAAATCCACATTTTCATGTTCGCCATCATGTTGGTTTTTTGGACTCAATTGGTCCAAAATAATCAAAATCATCGTTATTGAGTGTAAACTACAATGACTTCTCAATATTTATAACTTTATCCCTCTTGGGCATTGTAATCTGTGCAGCCATTCTCCAAAAAACCAATATTCCTGGCGCAAGTTACACTTTGTGTTGGAAGCGACATGCCACTTAGACAAATTAGCTAAGTGAGCCTTACAACCAACCCTCTCCCTATTAACAGAGTGAGCTAAAACTTGGTAAACAGTCCCATGGGGATACATGGAAGGGTTCGGAAGAAATGCAGATCACATATCAGGACCAGGATCACCTAAAGCGAACTTCTCCCTTTCTTTCCGAGAAGATGAAAATCCGTAGAGTTTGGATACGGTATGATCAAGCACTGTGAGATACGGACCTTTTCAACCCTCGTACCTTCGAACTCGCTGATAAGTATTTCAATAATCAAGCAATTTCTATCACATATTTTTCTGTTTTGAGTCTGCAAATCAGCTTTGTCTCGACTCCAGTCCATCGGACACCCCTCTCGCTTTGTATTTATATACAACCACCCTTCCTAAAAACCGACCCTCGTCTTCACGCGAGTCAACTACTCTGGTTTTATTACATTACGACAAACAGCCCAGTTGAGAGATCGCCCTTTTGTCCTTGTCTCCCAGGCTCCCTCACGGTTTACGCTCTACGGATTAAATGCTCCGATTGTTAATCCGATAAAGTCGGTTAGCGCTACTTCATCTTGATTAGTGTCTTCTCCATCCCGCACGGTCGATTCTTCTTCGTCGTATTAAATAATTTTCGGAAGTGGAAACCAACTTTACGGATCGGAAGTGAAATCAGCTTACACGATGTGCACAAACGCACTCCAAGCAGTTAATATCAACATTAAGAATGGAGGTGCCAATACGCTACCCCGATGTATCTCATAAAGGGGACTCAGGACACACTCGAAAAAACGAAAATTATCGCAATGTATAGCTTTTTAGACGTCAGAACTTTTAATTTTTTTAAATGTACGTACTTCTCAAAGAACAGTTTTAGATAAGCTCATTAGGTCACTTCATGTTGAACGTAATGGCATTTCTTTTCTAAAAATGAAAATTCACGATCGTATTGATAATTTTCCGAGTTAATAAACAGCAAGAGGTGACTGAATTTTAATTAAAAAATTGATTTATGAACCAATTTTGGATTTCTTGGTTTGAATTCTTCAAAATGTTACATTTCAACGATCTAAACATTTTTGGAGTTCGTGAGCAGGGATCTCATTCAAAAATATGCTGCATATTGTGAACCATGGTTGAAAGGACATCCCCTCGCACCTATCAGGTCGAGTCTACTTCATTTTAACTTTACGGACATTTTAAATCCATAATTTCGTGTACGCTGTGTTAATTGAACTATTTTGGGTTTTTAAAAAAAATTCTTCGAAATGATTTGAAATTTCTAATGACCTCATACATTTTTTAAATTTGCCAGATGGGGTTTTTTTTTCAAGAAAACACAAAATGCTTTAAAGAATATTTTTCGTAGTGTGAGCCATGGTTGATAGGACCCATCAGTTGGGAAGTTAATTCTACAATTTTGAATTTTTTCTGAAATTCTTCTGAATGAAATGAACTATTCAACGACCTATAAGATTTTAGAAGTTGCCAGGTGGGTATTATTCAAGAATGTTCTCCACAGGGTGATCCTTATTGGACGCTCCTAATAATTATCAGTTGGAGAACTCAGATGACGTCGCTTGCTCTTTAAATCCGATTTTTCGGCCAATGCAAGCAAGCTTTATTTAAATTTGAATATTTCCAATAGAGGGTTTTCAAGAATGATGGGTCAGATTTTGAGGTCGGAATTGCAAAATTGCTTCGCAGACAAATTTTACGTAACTCTTGAAAGGCTTGATTTTCGGGAATATGAATCTTATTGGGCATCAGCGTGAAATGTCTCGACTTGAACTAATACAATAGTAAAGAGATGGAGTTCAACTTTTCACCACAATAATTCACACTTAATCGTCACTGGATGGCCATTACTATGCGACAATCGCTTTTCAAGATTATAATGGCCGTTGTTCTAAGTGGTGTCAAGTGGATTAGTTGAAGAGTTAACTCGGCTGTGAAAAATAATAAATTAAACCGAACTGGGGACGACTAAACTAACAGTTGGTTGATGGGTGAACCCCCCTGTCATAACGGCATGTGGCCGTTTACTGCAAGACCCACTCCCCTCGTCGAACATTCAAATCTGATAACGACTCCATTCCGTATATTGCTTCAATGATCAATTGAACGATGAAAGTTTGCGGCGAGGGACCCAAACGTACCGCCCTAAACCCATCCGGTTCTCCGGGGGTTGGATTTTGTCATGTTCGGGGACAGCCATATAAATATATGTGAAGATATATCTCGCGGATCTTGGGGAAGCCGTTCAGTAATAAAATCCGAAGGGGAGACGCTTCTGTTGATCAATCAGATAAAGTTGTCGATGGTCTCCCCTCAACACGCGGGTTCTTAACTAGATTGGGCTTTATTGCCAGAGAGGATAAGACTGCAATTGCGATACTTTCAGTGTTCTGTCGTAATATTTTAATATTGGTTAGCAACTTCACAACTCTTCTGGAGGTCCTGGTTTATTGTCACCTACCGAATAGCGAGAAATATCTGAGTGTAATGAGTATGTAATGACATCGGTGGGGATAATAAGGGTTGGGTGAAAAATGTTGAAGAAAGGAAAATGAGGAAACGAAAGATAGTACAAAATAGCTTGAATAAATGAAGAAAAAATTGTTTGTTTTTTGAGTAAATCTATATTTACTTCCTTTAAAAAGACTCTTGCTTTGAGAGAAATTGGAAATTTCATACAAAATCATCAAACTAACACAAGCCATGCTCGGCTGGAATGTTTTGGGCGCCTGTCATTGACCAGGGGAGAATTCCTTGACCGTTTAAATGGACCTGATTGGTTTCCACTCTGCCAATTCGTAAGAAATGCATGGATATACAGGCAATTCCTGGTTGCTGAATTTAATTACATTTAAAACAATAAACCAAAAAAATGGGTAAAAGGCAATAATAACATTAATAAATAATGACGTAAATAATAATAATAATGTTAATAATGATGAAATCATAAATAAGAGCAGGAATAAATGAATAAATATAATATAATAATTTGTTAGTATAACTAAAACAATGTAATATACCTCCATGTTCCTTCCTCCAACGTTAAAAAAGAAATTAATATTGAATGATATGTGTTATTTACGATGAACCAATTATTTGTCTTCAAAGCATAATATGCTGATATTATCATGTATGAGTAATATTGTCCTAATTGTAAAAATAAACATGTCTTTCATTCATTCATTCATTCAGTAGGGCCTCACTGGAAGACTTTGAGGATTTGGAATATGCAGATGACTTGTAAGCTGTTGGCAGAGGTGGAGAAAAGGAAGGTATGATTATCAGACAGTCCAAATCCTTCGAAATACGATTCAGTGATTCAAACTCAACACTTCTCAAGCACTGAACCGCTCCTACAAAATACACAGATCTGATGAGGTATTTAGGAAGCGTGATTTTAGGCTATGGAGTATCTGATCTGGATGTCCTGGCCAGTATAAATGAAGCCAAGGGTGTTCAATAAGGGAGCTAAAGTATCCGCCTGGGCACTAAGCCTAAACTCTTCCAGTCGAATGTGGAGAAGAACCAGGGAGGAACAAGCTGATCACACCTGGATCACCATGAAGGCCGTTTGCTCCTCAGCGGATTGAAAAAACTCAAGTCAAGAACTTCTCTTAAGTTAAAGTGGTTCACATATATTTTGGTATAATATTTCCAATAATGAACCTTAGGGATCGAGCAGGGATAACAAAATTTAACTATTTCAAATAAATTAGAAATTAAAAAAAATTCAAATGAATTTAAAATTTAACGTTTCAAGATAATGTGGAATCCAAAAATCGAATGAAAAATTTTCCGCCCGTCAATTTTCCGCGGCACTTTGCTCTGTTTCCATGGACCGATTTTAATGAAATTTGGTACATCGGCTCCATTTGGGGTCTAGTTGAGGTTTTTAATTTTCAGTCACTTCTAAAAGGGAGAAAAAGTGAGGAAAACCATTTTAAAACCGCTCTAGCTCGAGAACTTTCGATGTACAGGAATTAGTTTTACATTAATTTGAAAGTAACGACAATTTTAAAGAATTTGTTGCCATCACCCAGAGCATTGTGGATGCATAATTACCTAACTAATAAACTTTCAATGGCGTATTTTCATCAATTTATGGTAGCGTTCAATTTTTAGAATGAATGAAACTATTGTGATGTAACGAATTGGAACTTCAAGACAGTTTTTGAATATTGCTTGAATTATATTTTTTACACAACTTGTTGATCATCACAACACAAGCAAGCAAGTTTTAAAGTCAAGCGAATAAACTTTTCCTGTACAACACCTGTTGAATAAAATTACCAACGGGTGTTGAACAGATACCTGTAATGATGTTATCGTTCATCGAGTGAATCAACCTATTTCAGAAACCACCAAGACGACCAACAATAATTATCAGCTGAGGACTAACAGGCTTAGAGCGCTGATGGCGCGCGTCCTTCCTTTCTTCCTTACTCAATCTTAACTCGCTTCGTATTCAATTCACAGTCAAATATGATCATCAACTGTCAGTCGATTCACGAGAAATCAAAATCGGCATAGTAGAACCCGCTGTTATCGAGAAGCTGTGTTCTATAACGTCTCCTTGTGTACTCGATCTATCTCCCCCAGTTTACTATATTAATACAATATATATTCACTTAAGGAGAATAACAATACATGTTCTTCGCAGACAGTCGTTCAGATCAATTTGACCGTGAAATCACTCGCGCGATACATCCTCTACGGTAAGGTTGCTGGTTTTGTTTTGTTGTTACTGTTGTTGTTGTCTTGTAAATATACCGTTTTACGTCATTAAAAACTACTCCAACCTGTCGTGTATCAGAATATACCAAAAGTTATTCAATATTTCAGATATGAGCCCTGTTGAGGGTGGTGGCAGCATGGAGCACTCACGCGGTGATCCTAATCTTCAGGAATCCTTATCTTGCGAATCATTAAGGAGCCCCCACCATCAAAATAAAAGGTACCTAAAAGATGAGGAAAATTAACTCCCTCGTGGAACTGAAATCCCAACTTCCCAGCTATCAACGATGTTTCTTACGAGACAATGTTTTCGCTCGAATCTCTCCGAGAAACATTGAAGAAGATATTCCATAAATGCGTTGGAGAGGGTGGAGTTTCACATTGATATATTGAACCAAGTTTTTCGGCTCCTTCCATTCTTCCGACTGACAAGGGAAAAAGGAGCAAAGCGCAGAGACGAATTTAATGGTTCCAGGCGCCACCCTATTCTTCTCCTATCTTTCCGATCGCCTTTGGTGTTTTCTTCTCCAGTTTTTTGTTACTTCCCCTTTTTGAAGGCGGAACGATACGTATTTTGAAATCGAAACAACAGCCAAATACTAGCAACTACTGGTTAAACCTTGGTATATTTCGGTAAATTCGGTAATGAGTTGGAGTTGAACGACGTCCCCTGGAATGCATGTATTTCAATACAATAATAACCCTGTAAATGAACTCAAAAACTGTATCCGATGTTTGCTGGCCAACTTCAGGCGTGAACTTTACCAGGTACTGCCAGGATGATTCCACCCTAAAAGGATACAGGAGCTTCACCTGTGGATACGGCCTCGATGCATCATTACCCACTTTCCATCGTCAGTGCTGAGATTCGAATGAAAATTGGGAAGAATGAGTCCAAAACGTTGTAGACGTCCTCTATGAATTTCATCGTCAGCGCACCAATAGCAGTGAGTGCGTTGGGACAAACATGATTTCCGCAAAAAAAAAAAAACAATACGAAGTGGACTGACTTAACCTAAACTTGGAGGATAATTTGAAACTGGCTCCGAGGTGATAGCAAATCATGAATTTCATCGAGTTGTGATCAATACAAGTCGTATTAAATACGACTTGTATTGATCACAACTCGATGAAATTTTCATAAATTTTATGAAAAATCGAAAAAATTCAACATAATCTGGATCATGGTTCACAATGTAGTAAAAGAAACTACGATTAATACATTTTATACGTCCATGTATAAATGTACCATGTACCATAAATGTGTCATACGTCCATGTATAAATGTACATTTCGGGTGCCCCGTGGTACATAAGAAACCGTGATCTTCATAAAGATCTACTCATCCCGGAAGTGAAGAGGTTTCGAAATCCACCTATCACCAGCTACACGAATATATATTCGTATGTATGATGACCCATCGCAACGTCCTCTTGCAACAGCTCTCCAGCAATCCACCACCAACATGGCGGCTTAAGAGGAAACGACCGCCAGATCTCCTCAACTCCTAAAACTATAAAATCTATATAAAACACAACTTATACTAAAATTTAAACTAACCTTGTTACTCTGGATTCCTGGACATGAGGGTCATGAGGGTAATGAAACTGCTGATCGTCTTGCGAAAAGAGGCTCAGAGTCCCTGCCAATTGGGCCGGAACCATTCCTGGGAACCACCGAAAGCTGCTTACAGAATGTGGTTAACAACTGGGAAAGAAAAGAGAGAGTAGAATACTGGCAGAACCTCCCAGGCCTGAGACAGGCAAAACTATTTGTGACGTTCTCTAAGAAACGGGCTAGAGAACTTTTAGCTATGCCTAAGAAGGACATCAGAATACTTGTGGGACTGCTAACAGGTCACTGCCCACTTCGCTATCACCTAAAGAAGATAGGCAAACTAACAACGGACATCTGCCGCTTCTGCGACATGGAAACGGAAGATGCCGAACACAATGTGTCATACATGTGTCATACACATGATCTCATCATGTGCCACTGTGAAGCACTGGGTCGAGCTAGATAAACAATCCTCGGAAGTGATGTCTTAGCTCCTGACACCATCTCTAAGGTGGCATACACCGATCTTCTCTGCTTTGCCATACAGTGGGGAGAAGGGGTGTTCAGTAAACCCTTCTTAGTCGGCTAGCATAGCCTGGAGGCACTCCACAATAGATCTTGTTGGTCGCAGTGGGAGGAGTTTGTAAATCAACTCATTTAAGACCTCCTACTCTATAAAAAAAACCTTGTTACATTCACTAATAATATCTATTGTTATTCTATATTATAGTCAATTATAAAGGTGCCACTGTTGTTATTTATTGTTAGAACTGTATATTTCTCAAAATTGATGATAAGTCTGTACCTATTGATCTCAATCTATGTGTTTTTTGACTATATTATTGTACTTGCATTATATGAGTATATTTAAGTAACATGTAACTTTCACATACTACTCACACACTGGGACTATCAATGGATAGTAACCCAGTAACGAGTGACACTAGGGGGCAACCCCTTAATTCGTTCACTTTAGCAAAACTACACTGTGATAATAATATTACAATAAACTTATCATTAAAATTTAAACAAAGTCCATGTAACTGGATATGAGGAAGCTACACTATACAGCTCATCAGCTTGGAAGACTTTTTCGAGATTTGTATACTGGTACGTGGTGACCTGAGGTGCCAAACAAAACAAACCAAATTCATAGAAGAATGGGCCGAGGGCGGATCTTTCATAGTTGATGGAAACAGACCACACCCACCGAGGGCTTTCCAGAGCTGCGCAAATCCTCTTATCGGATCTTCCTTTTGTGTCTTTCATTCCTCAGATTCCTCTTCATCCCCTTATTCCCGACTGAGGTTTTTTTTCTCGAGTTTTCTTCGGGTGCTCGACCGGGGATTCCTGACGTCATTCAATTCACTGGGAATACTTTGGCGATTTGGCTCCAGGATATGGGGAACTGGACCGGAATCGCTGACGATTTATCTGAAACACAGTTTGTTCCGATGGGTTTTCGTATTCCGTTATTTATGACGGATATATTGTAGATGGGTATCCTATTACCCATTTACGAGTAAGTACGACTTTTATGAATTTTGATGTGCTGATTACATAAAAATACCGTAGAGATACCAACAAAACCATAAATCAATGATCAATGATCATTTGGAGTCAAACGATTAATAGTCTGTAAGAATGAACACTTCAATTTGTAAAATTGAATATATGAAACGCTTCTTAAATTTATAAATAGTTGGAGGAGGTCAAAGTAAATAAACAAATTTCGAATCAACTAGCTTTTATTGAAAGATATGGCATCTTCATCTTAGTATGTATCCCAGAAGGCCCGGCAAAAGTAACCGTCAAATTCAAACGACAAGCAAAATATACAGCATAATCGACAAATAATCGGATTAAGTACTTATCTACACAAAATATTCAACTTTTAATGATAAAGCCTGTTAAACAGGTACTGGAGGTACCGTAGAAAAAGAACGGCTTATTTGTACATAAAACAATGTTGTAATTGAGTGAGATTTTGGAGATTAAGTACGAACTGCAATTTTAAATCTTCTGGGAGTGTACTTTAGAAATATCAATAAATTGAGCAATTGCTATTATTTCAGTCGGTGATTGTAATAACTAATGAGCATGTAAAAAATAAATAATTAATGAAATCAGATGTTGATTATAGCTAAAACGTGGACAATATAAAAATTCTAAACTAATATAATGCACTTAAAAGAGGATTTAAACTAACTGAGCTTAGTTAGTCAAAGTTTCTCATTCCGTAGTCCTGACTTCGATACAAAAACCGCAACCATCTAATTATTGTTAAAATCTATCTAATGGAAAAATTATAACTATGAAATGGCACGACTTCACAGATGAGTTAAAACTCGATAAAATCTATTATCTCGTTCAAACTATTTATCAAAATATATATTCTCAATATTCAACTACGAAGGAATTATGTGTTTTAATCTAACCTAAAGCAAGGCAGGATTTACTTGGCTAAATTTGCTACGTAATGTTTCTTGTTGAACCAATCGAACACCTAATGAAGTAACGTAATGGTATTACGATATCGCATTGGTAATTTTATGCTTTCTACGTCCCTTCTTTTATATTCCTACAGTGTACCTCAATATTATAGCATTCCCAAGTCAAATTCAAGATTTTCCGAACCAAGAAATGTAAATTTTGCACAAACTAGGCCTTGAACTCGTTAGAAGAGAAAAACAGAACAATGCATCGATAGTTTTGGAACCTTCAAGCATTTGGAAGAGATGCGTTTGAAGAGGGATGCGGAATGGACATACTGAAGGAATTCTGAGATTCTTCATTTCAGAACTTCAATATTAGGACAGGTAGGTACTGAGTTTTGAAGGGCGAAGATCACCAATAGAAACATTAGTTATGTTCACTCTGACATTGACCTTACCAACTCTCTACAAATGCGTAATTTGGTTCGAAAACAATCTGGAATTTGATTTGGAAAATCTTGAATTTGGTTTGCAAAATCTTGAATTTATTTGACTTGGAAATTCAAGCTGCTGTTGCTATGTACAGATTAGCTATTGTTCTGAGAAACACATTTAAAACAATTTTATTGTTATTTATCCGTAGTATACGCGGTAACGTTATATTTTCCGTTCGGTACCAACCTGCACGGGGAATGTTCAAATGGTTTGTAGATCAGGCTACCCAATAAGACAACTGAAATCAAACTTTCATCGGGTTTCAAATGAACATGTTGAATT
Organism: Apolygus lucorum; assembly: GCA_009739505.2. NCBI lineage: Eukaryota > Metazoa > Arthropoda > Insecta > Hemiptera > Miridae > Apolygus > Apolygus lucorum. The sequence goes on along the minus strand of CM019168.2, from coordinate 40,489,341 downwards.
TGATATAAAAAATGTTGAATTTTAGTTCGCTCACTTGTGTAGCTGCTTCTGTAGGTACCAAATTGAAAACACCGATCTTGCGTTACCTTTGTTACGTAAGCTGTTATAGGCCTATGTTGTGATATTGGTGGAATAGCCTGCCTGGCTTTGCCCATTAGGAATCCTGGTGCCTCACTGACCGTTGAACGAGAATTCTATGTTCCATGTTCAACACATGAGTTGCATCCTATAACTATCTTGGGTAGTCAGCACTCATACTCAAGACATGTGCTTTTCGAAGGATGAAACACGTTGCACGTAGTCTTTGATATTTGTTTATTTCGAATTACGGGCAGAGCCACGTCTGAAACCTTCCGAAGATTCACGAAGAGTGGGTCTTGGCAGTCTTGAAGAAACGACGGTTGGCGGACTCTAAGGTAGTGGAAGAGCCAGAAAACGACTGAAAAAAGCGAAGAACCATTTGAGGAAAGGCAGCTCCACCGATAATACGCCGAAGTGTATGAGTCCGGCGATGAGGAGGCAGCGGAAGAACTCCAGAAGGAAGGCGTTCGGACGGTCCTCGAGGATGTAGCCGATCATCGTGATGGACGCCAGGACGTACACCACGAACGCGACCACCGTCAAAGGGTCCATACTCTGTCAATAAAGAAATAATCACTGAAATAATGGTGATTTAGGGTACCAGTGAGCGCTCAATCACTACCACATGGGAAATAGGTTTGAAATTGATTTTTTTCCAACTGTTCGAACAATCATGTTTCTACAAAATACCTCCAAAACACCAGTAAACTCAAACGTATTGTTTATAAGGAATAGTGGCAGGGATAAGGATAGGGAGACTACGGCCAATTGCGCCTTACTACTCGTAATAGGTAAAGAATGGAGGAATATCAATCCCCAACGGACTTGAACTGACGAATTGGTGGTTTCGTTACCTTTCTGCAGATTATTACCAACCTGAAATTTATTAAATTCACGTGTCGACGCATTACGACAAGAGCTTGAAGGGTGTTTCATAAATAACGGACCAATCTATTTCCGTTATTTGTGTGGAAATCAAAACATATTGTTTAGTAATGCCTCATTCCAGGGGACGTCCCATTGGATAAGCATTAGATCAGTTTAACCAGTTGTTAATGATAAACTATTTCACTCGATGTTATTTATTTATTACTTTAGGACAAGAAATACTGACCCCCCCCACCATTATCCACCTTAACATTTCTAGCGGCATGGGAGCCTCGAATCTGAAGAGCATTTTAAAATCCATGATCTACGATACCCAACATGCGAATTCGAGTTCACCCCCCCCCTTCCCTCACCAATGGTGCCAGTCTGGCACCAAAGCGGAAATACGTCGTAACATAGAACTTTCATCTGTTAGTTTGGTAGGCAGTCCGTCGAAGTTCACATCCGTATTCAAGGGTGAAACACAAAAAATAAAAAAAAACACGAAATAAGCGGTTTATGGCATCATGGCACCATATCCTGGCACCATGGTGGTACAGAGAATAATTCATGAAAATTCGGAGGTATAATGAGAATTTTTCCTCAATTTCAAAGCTTGGGTACAATTAGTAAGCAGTAAAGAAACCAAAATATTGAAAAAATCGGAATTTTGTGAATATTATCCCCCACTCACCCCCTCCCCTTTCGAATTTTGGTACTTCTGGTAAAATCATGTACAACTCGGAAGTTATTTGAGTCAAACAAAAAAAGAAACACGCAAATCGGTTGGAAATTGAGGCCTGGACAGAGTTTTACAAGATTATGCACGCAAACGCACGTTTTTCGAGCATTAACCCCCCCTTTCCCCTCCTTAAAAGGCAAAATTCGAAATTCCGGTGACGTAGTGCACAACTAGATAGTTTTCCGCGACGAACAAAAAAGAACCAGGAAAATCGGTTGAGAACTAAGGCCTGTGCAGAGTACACAAGATTTTGTTACACACACACACATACACACACACCTACACACACACCACACACAGACATACACCTATGGTTTTTTTTTGCGGATTTGGATTCAGAATGGTCTAAAACGGATTACTGTGTGGTTATTTTTTTTTTCTGTTGAGTGTTCTTCACCCCAGATCGATCGCATAAGGACGCCCAAGTCTTGCTATGGGACGTCCTAAAAAGTTGTCGAAGTAACCTCCCCTTATTTTTTTTGCAAAGAATTCGAACTGATTCGGATTCTATGTCAAATTTTATGAACATTTTACTTCGACAACTTTTTTTTGAACGCGCGCGAGCGCTCAAAGACGCGCAACCCAGGGATTGCGCCAAAATTGAGATGAAGGTAGACCTCAAGTGTGGCACATCACTTAGCACTGTTTTTCTTTTTGGTGATATCCCTTTTTTGATTTGGTTTCAATTTACAGCATTTACACCCGAAAAATTCACTTTTTGAGGTGGAAATCATCGATTTTCTTTATCACAATGAAGTGTAAACAACTAAAATTTATAAAATTGTGTCAATGGAGAAATAATTTGTGAAGGAAACGATACTGACAAAAAATTCCATGGAAAATCGATTATTTCCACTAAGTGACTTTTTTCTGCTGTAAATGCGGTAAAATGAAACCAAATCAAAAAAGAGATATCACCACAAAATTCAGCGTAGAAAAACAGTGCTAAGTGATGTGCCACACTTGAGGCCTACCTTCATTTCAATTGTGGCACAATCCCTGGGTTACGCATCTTTGAGCGCTCGCTGAGCGGGTTGCGCGCGTTCAAAAAACAAAAAAAAAAAAAAAAAGTTGTCGAAGTGAAATGTTCATAAAATTTGACGTAGAATCTGAATCTGCAATAAAAAATGGGGGGTTCCATCTGAAAAAACAAAGTTGGTGCACACCGCGCGCATTTGCGCTTATACGCGACGCGCGAAAATGTGATGTTCGAATTCTTTGCAAAAAAATAAGGGGAGGTTACTTCGAAAAATTTTTTCATTTAATTCATTTACTTCTGAAACACCCTGTATAATACATTCAAAAATAAAATAACCGTACTTTAATTTTTGGAGATTTGGACTTCATGCTTATTTTTAATAATACTAATCATAGTATGATCTAGGACTAACCAGGTATCGCTGTGCCAAATCCTGAAATCCGAATACGACAGCGACGAAATGCAAAATGATGTAAATGTTGCACCAAGTTGGCACCTGGACATCATACTTCTCTCTCTGCTTCACCTGAAACCCACATTATCATCAATAGTAATTTGTTGTTATTAATAACAGAAGCAATTTTTGAGTAGAACATCCTTCAATTCAATGAAAGGATGTTTTGATACGAGAGATAATAAAATACTAAGTGTAATGTGGAAGGCAAATTTTCGAATTCGACCGAAAAACGTTATAATGGTAGAATATCGTTATTTCCTATACATTCGTTTCAATTCTCAGGTGTTTTGTAACTGTAGGATCAGTGAGTGACGAGTGACTTGCAGTTATTACATAGAAGTCTACCCACCTATTACTTAACATAAGTACACAAATACCCGATCGAACGTCTGTACGTTGAAATAATCCAGCTAATATTAGTTCGATAACGATATTTGATCCTCTTACGTCGATTTTGTCTTCCTCGACGCCCGTCCAGGGCCTTCCAGGGAGCCAGCTCGGACCTTTGACGACCGCCGACAACTTGTTGACCCATCCCTCCATTTTGTTGAATTTGTTGATCACATTCATGTTGTAGAAAACCTGCAGTAGGATAAAAGGGAATGCGGCGTCAGTAATCAAGTACCTACGCTTGAAGAACTTTCAATAAAAATTAATGATTATCATTTATCAAATAATTTTTCAGCAATCTAACATAGCTGATGCAATATTTAGAGTAATTAATAAGTAGATTTTAAGCAATTATTTTGAGCCCTTATTTTATATTGCTAGTTCTGATTCTACGTGAAATTTCATGAAAAATAGTTTGCCACTTGAGTGGAAACTATAATTTCAGAGCAGCAGTGGCAACAAAAGCTCTGACACGTGATTGGTGATTTGATGGACCTCTGTTCCCCCAAATCACAACTCAAGGATTGCTCCCCAGTCTCATTCCAGTAATCGATCTGTAAGTACCTACTTTCATACAAGATCACTTCCTTTTCCCTCGTGGTTCAAATCCGAAGATCTAATAGGGAAACTCTATTGATACTCCCCCCCCCCTCATATATAGATACAAGCCTCATTGATTATAGGATAATATATCTATTTACCTTTCCTAATTTCTCTCATTCATCAACCGTAGTCCTAAGTTGATCTCCACCAAGGAATAGGTATTTTAACGAAACGTATAGTTCGCCAGGGGTAGAATACAGCAACGATTCAATTATTCTCACTAATTAATCAGATTCTCCAGATTCCCAAGAACAATACTGTTTCAATTTTCACTTTCATGTTGATGGATTATTTTGTGGACAAACAGAAACAAACAAGCAAAATGTCACGAGGTTTCAGTCAGATTTTGAGGTAAAAGATGGCAGCACAGAAGGTGCCAAATTTTTTATTCCTCATTTAAGAACTGCATAAGATATTTATTTTAAATCTGCAAAAATTGCTTCAAAAGTGTATAATATATTGTTCACACTGTTCAAAAAATTGTTCGTTTTGAACATTTACAAAAATTGGCTTTACCCACTTGGATTACACTCCAAAGAATACAGATCCGTTTTCATTTCTTGCATAAATGATAACCAACAATCTCTTTATGGAATAGTGAGAAAAAATGAGCACTTTTTATGCCAAATATCCATTACACCAAATTTATTCAACCTCAAAGCAGGGAAGTAGAAAACGGGAAGACAGAAGGTTTGAGGTGGCAAGAAATTCGAACGCCCCGGTTCTACGGCCAGAGGCTCTTGATTGTGAAGCTGCCGGCTATGATCGAGTTTTAAAAATACTGACTACAGATTTGTGTTCTGTAGAGTCTACTAGCTAAAAGAATAAAAAAAATTTTGAAAATCAAATATTTAGATCGAACCAACAAAACACACTACGTACGCCATCTGATTGGGAATGGGGTCAACTTGAATTAACTCTGAAATACTAACAAGGTGCCTCGCGAGCGTATACGTTGATATGAATAGGCATTTTCTTCCCGCAACACAGCAGGTATTCATCAGAAAAACGCTGCAAATTATTACACAATGGTTTATTTTTTTTCTATAGATCACTCGTCTACAAAGCCACCAACCATCCAACATGACGAAAAATATCGATCGTATTTCGGTCAGCTTTAATTTGAACGGAGATTAGGCCTCTTTTGCGATTCACACTCGTGTTTCTGATTTATCGTACGTCCAAACTTTAAATTCTCGTAGTGAGCGAACGGTTTGTCCTACAAAGCTCCGGGTGGTCTCAAAAAATACTAAAAATTCTATAAAATCTTAAATTGAAGGAAAAACAATACCTTTATATCAAATTTTTTTGAGTTAGGGCGTTTTCAAAATTTCAAAATTGATTTTGGAACCCTTAGAAGTGACCTACATCAATCAAAATCTTCGAGGCACAACTAGACCCCAAATGGAGCCTACATACCAAATTTCATCAAAATCGGTCAATGCTAAGTGGCAAAAGTGCCGACGGACGGACGGCCAAATTTTTATTCGATTTTTGGATTCTACGTACCTTGAAACGTAAACCATAAAATTTTGAGGGGGTGTTAAAATTTTTTTTCTTGGTCGATTCCAAAGGTTCATTATTGAAAATAATTAACCAAAAGGGTCCACCTTTCGTCAGTAGCGCCTTAGACTAGAAAATGTTGTCTACTGGTAAGTTCATGTAAATTGCTAAGCCTGAGAAGCTCCTAGTTAGTATTAGATGCAATGTATTTTATTTACTGAGACATTTTGATAAAATTGGGGTTTTAAAGAATCAGAAGAATAATATAACAGAAGATACTGTGATTATGGGGTAAATACAACTTTTAGTGGCTTGCGGAAAATTGTACGCCTCAGAGGTGCACAGTATTTCTGGGTTAAACTTCTTCGTTGCCTAGCTTTCGGTGAATTTACTACCTTCTTCAGGGCTAATTTGCCGAAAGCTCGGCAAAGGAGTTTAATTCCAGTTGACCCCATTCCCAACTTTTTGAAAATGTTCAAAATTTGAACTATTATTTTTTTGGAACAGCGTGCGAAAAAAGTTTGCCAATTTTATAATTCTAAGTGAATCTTGCATAGAAACCGGTTTGCAGAATTAAAATACCTGGTCCCGCTCTAATGAGAAGTAAACGTAAATTCTTCATTTGGTGGTGCCGTGTGTTGGCAGATTTCTGATCTAAACTTGTTGCTTTAAAATGATGCTGATGATTTTTCACATGTTCGCATCTGTGGTTATGACTGATCGTGATGAAATCATTGAGAATTTTCTCGGGTCCAGTCCCAAACTTCCCTCTAAAATCAAGCAAAATTGAGCTATCAGATCGTGAAAAATTGATTTGAAAACACGATCGAGCTTGCGCACACGGTTATGAAATCTCGAGGCTGACCCGCATCAAACTTGAAATTTCATCAAAACTGGACCATGACTTCTAGTAGTTAAGCTCAGGACAAGGACTGACCACGGACGGACAAACAGGGGAGCAAAGTTGTTCTAAAAAGCTCTGACCCGCGAATCGGGAGTGGAAATTTTGATTTTGGAGAAATCTAAATATTTTTGACTTGCTGCACGACTACAACGCTTCCAGATCTTTGATAATGTAGGAGTAAAATTAGGAACAATCTCCACCCACCAAGGTATCAAGGTTTTTTATTCGGAGTTGTTTTCAATATTTTGTGACTTTTTAAAATTTACAAAAACCTTTTTTAAACTTTTTTAATATATATTTTTTTGTTCCAATCTAAAAGAGATTCATCACAATACTACAGTATGAGTACTCACTTGGAGGTAGAGGGGATTGAACGATGGTTGATTCATCACGAGCCCGAAAATGACTTCCTCTTTAGGTTGATCGGCATAAGTCCCGAAGAGACGGTCCCAAATGATGAGGGTTCCTCCGTAGTTTTTGTCCAGGCATTTCAGCGTGCTTCCTATAGTCACAAATTTTCATCACCAGGTCTGAGATAATCATGGGTACCAGTCGAATTGTCATAATCATCACGAGGCCGCAAAATAAATGGGTTGCTGAACTGAATTGATGAGTTGATGATTAATATCACATCGGTACCTTAAAGCACAAAGGCGCCATGTCCAAAAACGAAGTTTTGAGAAAAACGCAGAAGAAATTGTCACCAGTGAAAAATTCCTAAAATAATGGCTTATTCCACTAAACTCTTTAATTTCTTTAAGAAAATTTCAAGCTATAATCGTCAAAAAGACCAATAATAGTTTTGTTGAATTTGAGTTTTTTTAAAATTAAAAAACAATAAAAAATGTGGAAGATGGATGGACATAGCGCCTTTGTGCTTTAAGGTATCGACATGATGATATTTGACGATTTTAATTCAAATCTCAAAGCAGAAATTTGTGAGTTCTGCTCTCCATAATGAATTTTGCCTAATCGATTAATTTAGTAGGATTTGTTGCTCAAGATGGCCATATTAAGATGAATTTATTATGTATTTTAGCTTGGGGTCTGTGAATAAACATTTTCAGCCCGAAAAAGTGTAACACAAGACAGATAAACGAAATTCGGTAACTGTACTGCGAGAATTATTAGTCTGGGAGACATTGGTTCGATCGACATACGACATTGGGTCGTGACATCAAATTTTTTGTAATTACGTTTTTTAGAATTGTAAAATTTCTTTGCATAGCACTATGTAGATAGATAACAAACGAATTATAATATCGACATGAGGAAAAGTAGTTCATTAACCTTCTAGTAGTGAACAAAGATTTGGTAAATAAAGCACTGTACTGAAGAAAAATACGAAACCGAGGGGAAAAGGATTTTTTTTCCACACTTAGGGACGGAACAAAATTTAGGCAAATCGTGAGCATGTCCGAGTGATGCTTTCGTTACAATCGTCTGAGATGTCTTGGTGGAGGGCGGTCCTGAGGAATGATATTGACGAGTTCATCCGGATGTGAGGAAGGTATCTGATACGAGGAGTGATATGTGGCGATTAAGCTATCCTTAACCATTGGAACATCGAGGTCTTTGTGCATTACTCATTACGTATTTCTTTGATACTCATTACGTATGTACCACTCTGCTCCTGTGATAAGCCGCAGTGCTCCGTTTTGCGACCATAGGCCTTAGTGTATATTATCGGAAGTATATTATCGGAAGCTTAGTTTTAATGCTGAGATGTTGGTTAGTGAAGATGTAGGCTTCCTGCCTACATCTTCCTACGTTCATTTCAAGTATTAACGTCCACCTAATTTCCCCCTTAATGGGGGAAATAATATCCGAACATATCCATGACCTATTGTTTTTCCCGTCAAGTTAGAAATTATTTTTCATAGACCCCAAGCTAAAAACATCCTTGTCCAAAAAAATGTCTCCCTTGGTTGGAAAAAAATAAATCATGGATGTGTCTTTTTGACATGAATATGTCTTTTAGCTTGGGGTATGTGAAGACATTTTTTACGCCACGAAAAAGTGTAACAATAAACAAGGGTAACACAAGAGGTAACAACCGAGGGTAACACAAGACCGATAAACAAACTCGGTAAATAATTAGTTTGAAAGACCAGGGTTCGATTCCAGGCTGTGACATCAATTTTTTTTTGTGATTTAATAAATTACGCGTTTATCTTTAATTGTGTTGTTTTTTCTTCCTGCCTATTTACATGTTCCTAAGTTCATTTCAAATATTAACTTTCATCTAATTTCTCCCTTACTGAGGAAAATAATACCTGAACATAAATCCATGACCTATTGTTTTTCCCATCAAGGGAGAAATTAGTTTTTATGTAATAATTGACCGACTTCAAAACGCCCAAAAACCCAAAGGAGGAGGGATGTCAATTCGGTTTGTAATGGGTCGACGATTTTTTCCCCTTCAAGTTGCAAGATATATTGGACGTGTGTCGTCAACGTTCTAGATAATAGTAAAAGTTTGGAATATTGATTTTTCGGAGAAAAATGATCATACCATGGTGTACGAGGTGGTGTCTAGGTGTGTTCAAAACCCACTCAAGGGGCCCGAGACTCCTAACTGTCTCGGTGTGAATCCAAAACTGGTACAAGAGATTGAACTGCTGGTGAATCAGGAACACTGAAGGAGGGACGAATAGCGCCAATGGAAGGTAAAAAATCTGGAACAGATAATTTCCAAATTACTTTTCGAACTTTTAATCAGGTAATTAATTACCCTGATTAAGCGATTGGTTGGTTCCACAGAGCTCCAGATGGTCTCACTAAATTCTTCAAAATTTCTGTACAATTCACAGAAATTTTAAAGAATTTAATGAGACCATCCAGTTTTAACATTTAATGTTAAATTTTGAAAAAAAAAAAACAATTCCTGTATATCAAAAGTTTACAAGCTAGGGCATGAACCACAATAACCAAAATCTTCGGGACACTACTAGACGCCAAATGGAGCCGTAAACCGTCGAATTTTATGGGAAGGGGGGGGGGAGGGGCACATCGTCTCGTTAATGGCAACAGTTAATGGCTATTTGGTGTTCGATGACAATGATTTAAAATATACCGAAGATATCAGTCATTTAAAATAAGCACTTACGAATCCACACCAAGCCTGCAATACTGATTGTCTGAGGCCTATGGTCAGGTTGTAGTCTTCAGAGCTGTGATGGACTTGATGTTGTGCCCACAGGAGATGCACCTCTGGAAATGACGTGAATGCGTGAATTTTTAACTCTTACAAAACACACATCAGTATTTAAAAAGTATAAATGAGTAGAATTCGCTTATGAATGAAGATATTGGAGTACTAAGAGTGCGCAGTCTGAGAGCCACTCTGTGACGGTACGGAAACTTTCTTCCGCTATTGTCGAGGCCTACGAAACCTAAGTCTCCAGCAGCACTTTCAAACCTCACGGAATCGTATTGTTACGAGATATTTTGGGTTTTCATGGGAATTTTGCCTATAAAATCGGTGGTAAATTGGCTTTTGTAGCCAATAAAGCTACAAAACCAATGTCACCATGTTACCTTAGTAACATTTTTGTAAAAATTTAATAATCTAACTTTTCCCGATTGCCCTCTTCAGTATCGTGACGGATTTAGCTACAGCAACTTGCACGGCGATCTAAAAATTGGGAACGGAGTTTCCTTAGTATTCTAGTCTCGCTATTGAGGAAGTAAGGAAGAGGTAGGAAAAGTGACGTGGAAGCAAAAACAACAAGCAAAAACAATCGACAAGAAGTGGTAGCTCAACAAACGAACTAATGAAGCCACCAGGCAAAAAACAACTCATGCAAGTTAGTACTATTAGCATACTAAATTTACTACGTATTATTTACTGCATTAGTATTTGCAAGAATCATTCCTTCAATCAAACTCATTCCTTCCCATTCAATACTCATTTCTGCAAATACTACTGAAGAGCCCCATATTCGCCTTGCGTTGCGCCACCACTATAATAGTAATAATTGGCTAATAATTGGCCAATAATTGGCCAATACTCTGGAGATAGTAGTTTTACGTAATAGTTAAACCTTGTTCACTCTGGATGAACCTTTTTGAGTTTTAATTAAATATTTTTCTAATTTCACGTAGGAAAATACATTTTTGAAGAAAATTAACGCATAAAAACTCCATTTGCATACAAGAAATTAATAGGAGACCATCCTTTAATCATGATAAAATTTAAGGATGGTCCCCTATAAATTGTAGGAATTTCTTGAATATACGTGGAGTTTTCATGTGTTAAGTTCGTCCAAAAATTTACTTTCTACACAGGAATAGAAAAATGTTGATTCGAAGTAACAAATGGTGAGTCAATTTTAATCTTGTTCCGTGTAAGATTCTTCAAACACGAATATTATATAATTTAATTACCACGAATCCAAATACCTGCCTCGCCTTGGATAGCTTTCCTGCTAAAATTACAAATTAGGTGCTTACCGTGACAAGCACGATGGAGCCAGTAGTAACAGAAATCAACGAGGATGGCCGTCAGATACCACGTGGTCACTGAGTCCCACGGCAGCTCGGCTACTTTGTAGTTATTGTGAACCCACAAGTATGCTGCGCTTTCGCTTCCTCTGAAGAACAACCTTAAAATACGAAAACAATCATAAGTTGGGATAGTTTTTAACATTTTGTGTGTATTGGTGAGAAGAGAAACTTGATGAAAGCCTGCATCAGTAACGTAGCTTCAGAGCTCATCCAGCTGATTAAAGAGGGGTCATCACTTCGTTCTTCTTAGTTATCAGTTCTCATAGAGCTTCTACTTCGAATACAGCCTTGCAGGTCAAATAGAAAAGGCATTGGATCCTACAAGTCTGCTCCCAGCTGATTTGAAAGGATCATCTCCTCGTTCTTCTCTTTTAGAATCCTATAGACCTATTTTGAATTTTAGCTTCATGATGTATGAAATGAGTGTAAAAAAAGCTTCGGAGCTTACTTAGCTGATTAGAGATGGTCATCAACTCGCTCTTCTTACTCACCAGTCCCCATAGAGCCTCTACTTCAAATTTCATCCTTGCAAGTCACATAGGCACAAGACTCTTAGATTCTGCAGGCTCACTTAGCTGACAAGGGAGGGTCTTCATTCTTTGTTATTCTCATTCACCACTCCCTTAGAGCGTCTAATTCAAACGTCACCCTTGTAGGTCAAATAGGAGAAAGATTGAATTCAGCAGGCACACTCAGCTGATCAGGGAAGGTCACCATTTTTATATTATTTGAATTGCTATTATGGGGAGGCAGAAAAAAGATTCGATGAAGCCTGATTGATGAGGGTAATTACAGCAGCCTCACATATCGCATAAAATCTAGGCCAAAAAATGAATGTCATTGAGGGAGGCTGATCAGGGAGGTCCATCATCTCGTTCTTCTCTCGTAGCATTCCTACAGTTACTGCTGACTCACTCAGCTGATTAGGGAGGCACTTTTCTGGTCTCACTCAGGAGCCCTATAGAGGCTCCATTTCAAATATCAGCTGAGTTATCACATTTATTCATCGGTATCGAGTTACACATGTCCCTTCTATGCTTCTATGCCTGAAATTTTCACTGATAGTTTAGCCCAAAAACATATCTGTTCGTGTAATTAGGTGAAGATGCTAATCAAATACCTAGAATTTTCACAGTAATTATTCTTGGCGTCTTCAACTACTTATCTGCATACTTGACTCCAGTAAGATATGTACCCATTTATGTGAAATTGCGCAGTGAAGATGATCGTGAAATCGTTCAAATGACGTTAGTAGTGATTAAATTCATTTTCCTCGACATTCGCATAAATCATGTCATGCTCAGGATACGACAGCGTGAAGATATCCTCAATCTCATTATCTCACCTTGCTCATCGTGTGTTCGGGTCAAATCCTCAGCACTTGTTGGAGTAGTTCCAACAGGAAAAATCGCGTGTCAAACTCAGCGAACGACGGATCCGAAAAGAACTCCGGTTGTCCCCTAATTTATTCGATCACACGACTTCCCTAATTGATGTACGTACATCCAGGAGGGAATGACTGAATATTTATGAAGACAATCGGAGAGGACTGCTTTTTGTACACCGCAAATCTATAACGTGAGCGAATCAGCCGTATTTGGCTAAATAACTCGTAGTTTAAGATGGAATAACTACTATGTACGAGTACGGTCACGTGCATAGGTGAGCTCCTATAATGTGATCGTTTCATTCAAATATGGACGGTAGTTGGGGACTAACATTCTTAGTTACTGTTGAGGCCGCTACCCGCATACGTAACCAGGTCAATTGTATAAATTATTCTTTTAATTGAGATATTACAATAACGTTGACGCACACAAATTCTTGTGAAGGACATTGTTTAGATTTACGGAGAAATACCCTGTTGTTTACTTCGAGAAGTTGGCAAGGAAATAAATACGCCATCACTCTACAGCATGACTCTTTCTCTTCTCTCCGTTATGTAACTCTTTCATCATTTGCTTGTTTGCCTCAATTAATGATTAATATGGAATATAAATGCAATATAAATATTTGTAGGAAATATTATTAACTCCTATATGCCGGAGGTACCAACTCGATAACAAGGAAAACATTTCTGGACTTGAATAGAAATAAAAACCGAGTTCGTTTCGCTAGGATATATATGTAAATAGACGTGGAATCGGTTCAGTTTGTCAGACCGGCTGAGGCAGACAGACGGACAAAATTTGTGAATATTTAATATTCACGGAACCAAAATTGATTCGTCTTAATTCATGAAAAAACTAAACATATGTCAGACTTTTTTTTTTAAACTGCAGCATAAATTTGAAGGTTTTCAATAAGAAAAAGGCTGAGTTCTTTGGAACTTACTAATTATAAGATTATGAAAAATAGTGATTAGGTACAATTGGCTAAAAATCGAGTTTTGAGGTTTCTAGAGCAACATTACCATCTAAACTATAAGAACATAAATAATGACAAATTTGGGATTAGCATGAAATTTCATATACCTACCTACAAAAACCACACCAAATATTAAAATGTGTCTATATTCAAAAATTGATTAAAATGGGGTGTTCAAATATCATGTAATTGGTTTTTTTTCGGCAGGCAGGTGAGAAAATTATTAAGATCTATAGGTGGATTTGGATCTCCAAGATACCTGGAAGGATCCGCATCTTCCGGTTATGTGGGATTCAAACCCACTAAAAAAACACCTCCTTCTCTCCGACGTTGGAACTCAGCCCAATACCGTTTAACACATTACTTCGGGCTGAGTCCTGGGGCGTTCAATCAGTTCTGGGTGAGGGAGCGGATCAAATGCTCCCTCCTCTCTGTCTCGTTCTAATAGTATCTTCCTTGTCAGGATGCTTTCTGTGTAGTCTGCCACAGCAGTCCAGCTCCTTTCACCTTCCAGCATCCTGCTGACAACATCCTCTGGTGTTGAACTCTGGGGAGCTGACTCCACACCTGCCATCAGCTGGTCTCTTTCAAGCGCCCATTTGGTTCATTGAAGAAGGTGTGGAGCACATCTTCGTCATCATTGTTCTGGCAGTGTAGACATGTTTTGGGCAGATACCTTCCCAATTTTATGCAAATAGACATAAAAAAGTCCATGTCCTATAAAGAACTGCGTAAGGAAGAAGTTCACTTCTCCATGTTTCCTTTCCATCCACGTCTGATTGTTTGGCACCAGCCGTGCAGTCCATCTTCCTCTATGTTCTCCCGTCCATATATCTTGCCATTTTGCCATTGTGCGCTCCCTTAATATCATGTAATTATCAAGCACGAATGAGTCTTTCAAATTTCGAAACCAAAATTGTCAACTGCTGCAACGCTGTGGAAACTGACTTTTCTCTCTCATTCCCGTTTGGGTTCCTCTCGGGCGCTTTTCACACTGCAGATCTGACTACCCCCTACTGATCGCAACTCATCTCCACAAAAAACTGACCGCGCCTGCATCATTTAGCGCAGCTGCTGAGTAAATCATTCAACTTGGATCAACACAAAAAAAAAAAAAAAAATGCCAATGAAATGGATGAAATTTGAAACACTTGCATACGAGTCTGCAACACATTGGAACATTTTATGTCTTTAGTTCCCAAGTGACCACAAAACATGTGGCATTTTGTACTACATCCATTAATAACATGCGTGACAAATAGTAAGATTTCCAACGAAGGTGAACAGTTTCTGTCCGTTTAAAAATAAAGAAGTTTCATTTCCCTAGCAACAACACGGTTGTAAGCGGAAATCATCAGAAAACCAACCGTAACGCTTTTTCTGAACGCTTTTTTCGTTTATGTGCCAAAATAACCCTTAATATCCTGAGGTATCCTTCAGGAAGTCCGATTTTTACCTGCTATAGTTTATGAACTATTAAAATATCGATGAGGTGATATCGATTGAGTAAGAAAACGTTATAATGAAAACTAAATATTTCTCGATTTGACAGACTTTATTAGGGCCTTCTAGGTACCTTCTACCCTCATTTCTTATCTTGTAGGCTTTCAGTAGAATTTCCTCGTCAGAGATGACGCCACTGTCTAAGCAGCATAGATTCCTCTTGAAGTGAACCGTCTCCACCTCGTTCCTTGGTTCTGTAGTTTATGAGAAATGAACTGACATCCCACCAAAGATTTTTCCAAGTTTTCTTCTTCTACTCCAACAAGACTGGGCTTATAGACAGATTGTGCTGACGTAGTTAGGACTAGTGTGACCCTTGGAAAGATCAATCTTAAGCTGACAGACTGTAACAGGGCCTTCGAGGTACTGTTCAAATATTCTACACATTTTTCAAAACATATCTAAATTTAATTGAAAAATCCGCAAAAACTATTTTTTTTACAAGTGGGAGATTAAGGGATAAAGACATAAAATGTAAAAAAAAATCAACTCAAACCTACCTAATTTGCGAAAGTTTACATTCAAACTGAGCTGAACTCACTTGGCCAATTCAACGAGGACAAGGTGGGACAGCGTTGTGATTCCGTCGTTTACACGCAGCGTCGGCTTCTTTTCGAGCCACAGCACCAAATTTTCCAGGAATATCAGCATGAACAAGAACGGCCACGACTGAAATAGACGAAGAAGTGATGAATGAATGAAAATGAATGAATGAATGAGATTTTACTCCTCAAAAGATATTGAATTGAGAATGAGATATTCAGATATTTTACCGATATAGAAAGAATAATAGTGGGGCCAACATCCAAGTGTTCCCCCGTAAGTTCTGGTGGTTGAATTGACTGAATGAGATATTCAGGTATTTTACCGATATAGAAAGAATAATAGTGGGGCCAACATCCAAGTGTTCCCACGTAAGTTCTGGTGGTTGAATTGACTGAATGAGATATTCAGATATTTTACCGATATAGAAAGAATAATAGTGGGGCCAACATCCAAGTGTTCCCCCGTAAGTTCTGGTGGTTGAATTGACTGAATGAGATATTCAGGTATTTTACCGATATAGAAAGAATAATAGTGGGGCCAACATCCAAGTGTTCCCCCGTAAGTTCTGGTGGTTGAATTGACTGAATGAGATATTCAGATATTTTACCGATATAGAAAGAATAATAGTGGGGCCAACATCCAAGTGTTCCCCCGTAAGTTCTGGTGGTTGAATTGACTGAATGAGATATTCAGATATTTTACCGATATAGAAAGAATAATAGTGTGGCCAACATCCAAGTGTTACCACGTAAGTTCTTTGTAACTCTTCAACATGATTTGTCGTTTATGGTAGACGTAAGTTCTTATCTGAAGTAAACAGTAATGAGGAGGAATAGGCGTAAATATGGAGTGAAAGAGAAAGGGGGGATATGGGGTGAATATGGTATGAAGAGAAAGTGTGTTAGGAGAATAGATTGTTGGGCTAAAATAAAGAAAAGAACAAAATTGTAAAAACGTTCGTCTCATCAAGACCAACCGTCCGTAAACGGTCCAAGACATTTGTTTTCATTTTAAGAGAATCTAATGGTTTGGTTTCTATACGTCCATACATTTCCATCCGTTTTTCCATACGTTCATACGTTCCCATGGTTTCGCACGTCAAATAAACACAACAAACTTTTGATTAAAAAAAGTGGGTGTGGCACATAGCTTCCTCGTATTCATAACCCGATTATAGATGATCCGATGCATAGTAGTTAATCTCAAAACACCAATCTCTGAGTAGCTTCCACTACCCTCATAGGGGACCATCTACACATCAATCTGAACAATCCTGAGAAATTTCGTCAAAATCGGATGGAAAATGTAGAAGTTATGGCTGTTACAAGGAGTTGAAGTTTTCATATACGCAGTGGCTGGAAATTTTGATTTCGAAGGACCCAAATTTATTAGACTTGCTTCACAAATAAAAATATTTGGTTCCTCCATAATTTAAATTTCAACTCGCATTTGGGTTTCTGGGCTTTTTGACGAATTTAGTTCCGTGGCTGACCGGTCAATCCTCGTTCCGAGCATGAGTAGGTACTCAAAATCATGGTCCAATTTTGGACCAAAATTCACCAATTCAATTTTTTAAAATTTCGTTTTCTTTTATGAATTTTGTTAACATAGAAAACGGGCTGGTTTTTACTGATTCCTGATTCTGATTCCTTTCGGTATGAAAAAGGATTTGTAAGTGATTATTTTCCTCTCAACTAAGTGTTGTCGTGTTACCATCTCGATCAATTAAGAACTCCGAAAGACATTCCAAAAACTACCATCGTGATTCTTTTGAATTGAGGTCGAAAAATCGCATTCCTTTTTCAATCACAAGCCGAGACCGCATTTGAACCCGGTGAATCCACACCTTCAGTTCCGTTATGGAGCTTGGAAGCAGGACGAAGTTACGTAATCAACGGCCACCAGTGCGATCCCCAGGATTGGAAAGGCTTCTTTTTATAGTGTCGTTATCACTCCTCGAAATCTCCTCGGCTGCAAAATAAGTCGAAAAAAGAACCAGCGAGCGTCCTAATGGAATTCTAAAAGATTTCGCGGAGGAAAATTCCTGATTTGAATAACCTTTATGACAGAACTAGATCCTTTCATCGGCGGACTGTCTTGTTTCTACCTGTGATTTATTCGGATGGGAGCTCAATCCCCACAATGAATCCTGTCCCACGAACTAGAATTTCAAATTAATCGACTTGAAAATATCTGAAAAATACATTTAAACAGAGAACTTGGTGAATGATCGCTGACTAGAAATGAAGCTGAGGAATTCGTTGACGTTATGAGCCATTACATCTTACGAGTATTATAAATAATAAACCAAAATTGCTAATAATTGTTTGAATTTTAATTGTTGAACATTTCTCGTTGAGTCATTTTGCAACGAAGAGATTGCTTTAACATGGTTCTTGGAAACAATAAACAAAAATTGCTAGTTATGGGCTGAAATGTTTTATTTATATATTTATTATTATTATTTTTAAACATAGACATGTCTTTTGGGTGGGGGTCAAAGAATATTTCGCGACAATTTTTTTTGCCACAAAAAATGCAACGCGATACCAGTAAACATATCATAGCTCCATATCGGTAGCAATGAAGCAAGGTTCTCTAGAATACTGCGATATGTTACGTGCAAAAAATTTTGTTTATTCATAGGAACAATGGGCATACATATCCATGATCTATTGTTTTTCACTCTAAGAGAGACATTTCATGGCGTTTCTTGAAAATTTGACTCTTTCACTTCGAAATTGTTTAATTCAACCATTGAAAAATTCTGCAACAAAGATTTTCTCAACATAGTAATTGGAAATAAAAGAAAAACAAAATTGCTAAAAATTGTTGAAAATTGCTCGTTGACTCATTTGACAAGAACGGGAAAATGTATCGTCGTTATTAAAAAGTATAAACCAAAATTGTAAATAATTGGTTAAATTTTCATAGATGAAAATTGCTCGTTGACTCATTTTGCAAAAATGAAGTCTATTATCGCGTTAATTGGAAACAAAAAACCAAAATTGTTTTAAAAAGGCTAAATTACCAAGTTGACTCATTCTGCAAGGACGAGATTGTTCCATCATTGAATTTTGGATTCATTATGGCTATTGGAAACAGTAATCCAAAATTGCTTTTGAAAATTTTCTCGTCCTCATTTTGCTAGAATGCGAATGTTTTAGCGTGGTAGTTGGAAATAAAAAACGTCTGCCAAGAGGGTGTGGCTTTCGTAGCTTCCTCGTATTCAAAACCCGATTGTATAGATGGTCTGATGCATAGTAGTTCACCTCAAAACATTAATCTCTAAGTGCACTCTCTCTTGCACTACCCTCATAGGGGGCCATTTACACGCTAACCCGCACAATCTCAGAATATTATTGGAAAATGTGGAAGTTATGGCTGTTTCAAGGAATTTACGATTGCTCTTGCCCACAAAATACTTTCAATTTGGGAGCCATGATTTTTGTAGGGGAAATGTAGAAGATTTTTTTTTGCAACTCCCCTCAAAGACAAAATGTCTTTTTTGACGGAGGGGGCACGCCATAAATGAAAATAAATAAATAAATCAAATATAATGGGGAGGACACCCAAGACTCACCCGACGCCGGCCCTAGGGATGAGGGAAGATGAGGAAGGTGGGGGTGGGAGAGAGGGATGAAGGGAAGTGCCTCTATAAAACGACCACCAGTTCAAATATGAGCCGAGCAGGACACGGGTGGTGATACCACGGAGTACGCCTACCGAGATGCCCAACTCGCGCAAATCCGTGGCACTTTTCCCGCACCACATCCCGCGAAATGACAAGGTTGCAGCCATCACCCTGATGTTGTTGGGTGCCACTCCTTTTAGATCCGACACCGCTTTCCGTAAATCATCTCTATCATACTTTCTTATCTTAGCCCGCCAAGTCTGCTCCATGTCCAAGCTGCCATTGACAACTTGGACATCCAGGATAATGCAAGACTGGTCGGGCTTGACGGCAACGATGTCGAGCTTCTTACCCTGGTCACTTGGCATGTGATACAATCTCTCCCTCTCAACATCCCAGCCGCTAGATGACAAAGCACCTGCTATCTGCTTGGCGACCGCATCATGACGTAGAATGCGGCCCCTATGAGTCCGAGGACACTGCTGCACCACATGATGAAGATGTTCATTTCCACTCCGACAGGCACGGCAAAGGGGTAGGGTTGTCCCGCGACTACCTTTCGAACACCGTACCGCAGTTGGCAGGGTTGCCATGCGGACGGCGTGAAAGTGTCGGTAGTCACGGGCCCCAGTGCCCTCCGAAGCCCAATCTACCCATTGGGATGAGACAAGGCTTTCGGAGCACTGTCGGAGTTCTTTACCATCCACTGACTCATGCAGCGCAGCAGCAAACTCAGCAGACGAACTGGGTTTTGGAGCAGATGGTGTTGCTCGGTCGCACCATGCTAACTGCTGCCTGACAAAATCAAGATCAGCAGCCGCACGTGCGACTTCCCAGCTCGACCCTTGAAGGGCTAGCAGGCGCTGGCGGCGCAGAGAAGGGATACTTGCGGAGAGAGACACAATGCCAAGCCCACCGGATTTGACCGGTGCGTGAACATAGGCACTTGGGACACCAGGTGGGAACCTCAGCCAAGAGCGCATAGCAGAGCGGACTTCTCGATCTAATTCTTGCAGCCTCCCCGCCGTAAGCCTGCCAAAGACTTACCCATAGGTCAGCTTTGGCAGTAAGTACGTGCGGAGGAGGCGCAGCTTCTGCTGTGGCTTCAATGGAGCCTTGGTAACGCGAGCTAGCGCTCTACCAAGGTCCACACGGCTGGCAGTAATGGTGGCCACCCCCATGAAGTCGACTCCAAGGTACCGCCAAACCTCCAGCACAGATCGAGCCGGAATGGGGGATTGTCCTACGACAAAACCCCCATCCACAACTTTCACCTTATGCTGGCGACCCGACGGGACCAAGGAGACCGACCCAAACTTATCGGGGTTAACCACAAGTCCACACCCGGCTAGCTGCTTAGCAAATGCATTGAGGGCGATCTGCAAACCCTCACGGGTCTCTGCGAGCAGGATAACATCATCGGCAAAAGCCAATGCTCCTACTCGCACCCCAGGGGCGAGATCAAACCCTACTTCTGTAGGCAGCTTACCCAAGGCCGTATCCACGACCAGGTTGAAGAGGAGTGGCGATAGGGGATCCCCCTGGCGTACCCCACGCCCGATCCGTATATCCCCTGAAACCTCGCCTCCTGCCTCGAGGACCGTCACGCCTTCCTGGTACAGACAGGCCACATACTCAATTAACCGAGATGGGACCCCGACACCACGAAGGCAATCGGTCAGGCCGAGGTGACTGACTGTGTCAAAGGAAATACACTTTTGCGCATACGCAGTAGATACTATCAGTCTAGAGGTAATGATTTTCATAGGGGACCATCCACACGCCAACCCGCACAATCCCTGAAAATTTCATCGAAATCGGACGAGAATTGTAGATGTTATGGCTGAGGCAAGGATTTCATGACAGACAGACACGTAACCAAAATTGTTCAGGAAGGACTGAAACGTAAAACGCGAGTAGAAATTTCGATTTTGGAGAACATTTTTTTTTTTTTCAATCTTGAAAAGAGAAAACAATGCTTCCTCTATCTTGGTAGATTCGGAAGTAAACTTTCTAAAAGTTAGCTAAAATTTTTTGTTAAAAATTGCTTGTTGTCTTATTTTGCAAGGATGGAGTGTTTTATTGTCGCTGTTAGAAATAATAAACCAAAATAGCCAATAAAAGGTTAAATTGTTTTGTTGATCAGCTTTTGCTTGTTGACTCAATTTGCAAAATAGAGTCTTTTATCGTGGTAATTGAAAATTAAAAACCAAAATTGCTCAAAATTGGAAAAATTTTGTTTGTTGAAAATAGCTAATTGAATTATTTTGCAAGAACGTGACTATTTTATCGTAGTATTTGGAAATTAACTAAATATATATTTCTCAAAATTGGCTAAATTGTATTTGTTGAGCGTTTGCTAGTTGGCTAATTATGTCGAGTTGGAACAGTTTTATCGTCGTTATTGGAAATAATAAACCCAAAGACCAGCTTGAAAATTCCAGGAGTCGGAAGGGGATGAAAATAACAAGGACTCTATTGATCCTGGAGAAGGATCGTGGCGCCGCTGAGTCTTCTCACTTCCCTTCCCGGTCTGAAGCGTCGGTCGCCTAGCCTCGCTGACTCCAGCCGGATGAAGTGTCCGCCGCCAGGTCGCCTCCTCTCCCCCTTCGTCGCCAGACTCCGCTTTTCTCTTCTTCCCGTCCTCCCTCCTTTTCACACCACCGCGGTTTTTCCTCCCAGTTTTTCCTCTTCCCCGTTTTTACCGCTTTTACGGGTTCGCTTTCCGTAGCAAATGGGGTGGGATTTTTTCCCTAATATTCTTGTGAGGGAAGACAAAATGTTTTAACGATTTTTGAGGAAAAACATAATCTGTTTTAATGGCCTCAGAATTATGATAGAAAATTTCAAAAAATTCGTCTCAACTAAATTTTTTCAAAATTATTCTTAAAAGTCTTCCAGAGATTAACTTTTTTATAATGTCTTTATAAATAAAAAACGCTGCACATTATTACACAACGGTTTTTAATTTTCTGTGTAGCTCCGAGTTCGAACATCACTCTCGAGAATTATGGGTGCCTTCATAACGAAATTTGGTAACTCGTCGCTCAGGAACAGACAGATCGTCCACTCGTTCGCCTAGAGGGGAAACATCGAGAAACTAAATCGAAATTTGTAAACTAAATATAAAAATTATTCCTCCCCTACGAAAATTTTCTTTACCCTTACAATTTTGGATACAAGAATACTTTTATTACCAAATTTTGATTGAGAACACTCCAAACATGATTTTCGGGATTTTCAAAAGTTTTTCATGTATCAAAATGTGAACATTTTCAAAAACTTTGAAAAATCAACGAAAATTATTTTAAGTTTCTAATTTTTGAGTGGAATGGGACCAAACTTACCCATTTACACCGTACTCTTGATTTATTGTATTTTTGAAGAGTTTCGAATTTTCAATCGGAAAACATCTTTGAAAATCACGTTTTACGTATGGAAACCGTATAAGGACGTCCAGTCTTGCTTTCAAATTACGAAATTACGTTCTCACAACGACGCTTCTTGGCACATTATCGTAAGATTCTCCTTCGAATCTTTACATTTTATGGAAATCAAGTAAAAAAGTGCCTCGAAAATAGAATTCGTCCTTCAGTGTAGGTACGCATTTATTCGCGGTCTTTTATATTCATTGAAATGCCTACTAAATTCAGCAGAACTCAGAAGAAGCTGTTTACGTAACGTATCCCTGACTTAAGTAGAAGAGAAGTGCCTTTTCAAGACTTCTTAAAACGTACAGAGTAGGTACGAAATGATGCAATGAACTGGTCAGCTTACGAACAAAAACAATTTCCACGTAAACAATCTAATTTTAACTTTTTCTCTAGCCCCAGACGACATTAATAGTAGGTAACAAAGAGGAGTATAATTTTGTTCAAGGCCACAGCATTAAGAAAATAATAATAATAATAGAAATAAAAACATAGTAATTATAATAAACATCTAGGTCAATGAACTATTCAGTAAAATAACTATGTTCAGTAAAATTCATATTTATCCCAACCAATTAGGTATATAGTATAAAATAATAATATCTAACATATAAATATCATAAATATAAAAATAATACATAATATTTTTTCCATAAATTTCCATTTTTTTATTTCCAATACGGAAATATTTTCATATATTAAATAATGTTGAAGTATGAAACCTAAGTGTGAGGGCCTGAGGTTTATGCAAGTTTGGGTTCTCTGTAGGAGCAGTTCGTGGTGTCAACACTCTCGTCTTGCTTGGCTCATATTTGTATTGATGGTCTTTCTAACGGAGCACTTCCCTACATTCCCCTATACTCCCCAACATATACTCGTATATGTCGGCGGCATCGCCAGTATTCAAATTAGGCGCTACCGGAATATAATAAGATATCTGAATCAGCTTCTCGATACATCGATACACTCGTCCAGTATCGATAGCTTAGTCAATAGGCTTCTCGTTCATTCGATCCATCGAGAAGCTGATTCAGATATCTTATTATATTCCGGTAGCGCCTAATTTGAATACTGGCGATGCCGCCGACATATATAATCCCCAACCCTAGGACTGCCGGGTTGCCAGGGTTGCCGGGGTGGCCCCCCCTCCCCCCAATATTTATATTTTTCAATTTATAATTAATTTTTATTTTCATTTGATTTCAGCGCGTCCTCTTTGATTTCAATATAGACAATTATTCTCTTGTAAAAAGCTTACTTTTTCAAACAAATTGTATATAATTTTTCGACCAATTATACTATTTTGTGTTCTCCTTATCAAAGCTCATGCAAACCAGGAGCTCAATTCCAACTCGAATGATCTGAGGACCCAAATTTCGACTGAGCGTATTAGAGATTCACGTTCATGGTTGCTGCCAACTCAATTATGAAGTGAACGGAATATGACTGAATCTTTATCGGTATTTTCGTAGCATAGGGTTTTTATTCTTGCTTATTATTATTATGAATTTCACGATGAGGAGTGTTCAAAATGCAATACATAGGTACGTTCATCATTGCATAAACATATTGAGAGATCACGTAGAAATTATTTATTGTAGAACACCGTATTGCAAAGAACAATTTTTGATCTTTTTCCAACTCTGAAATGGTAGAATTTCGACTCAGAAATTCAGATATTGACATTCATGTTACTGTCTATTGAAGTAAAAGTAACTGAAATAGGACCGTGAGTCTTCATACGAAATTTCGAGGATATAACGCATGCATTTTATTTTACAGTGCAGAATGTTCGAAATGGAATAAGGGCGTCTGGTATTTCGACTGAGACAACCTTATTGTTTGTAAAGAGATCATGTAGAAGTCGAGCACTTCATTAGGTAGTTGAATAGGGTATGGGTCGGAAAAACTGTTTATTGTTATTTTCAATCTAAACTAGACCTCATTCTGAGAATTTGACACCAACCGCGACCTTTTAGCGAGAGAAGACCTTTTTCTATGATTTTTCAAAGTTTCGAATTATTCTGACGTCAAAATAATTCGAAACTTTGAAAAATCATAGAAAAAGATCTATTCATCCAAAAAGAGAACGGCTTGTGTCAAAATTCTCAGGATGAAGTCGACTTTCGATTAAAAATCTAAAAAAAAAAAAAAAATCATACGCACACCCAGTTAGGTAGGTAATTGAATGCATCCAATATTTTCAACTGTTATTACATAACAGTTATTAAATAACAGTTATTTAATAACAGTTATTAAATTATTAAACAGTTAATTAAACAGTTATTAAATAACAGTTATTGAATAAGAACAAATTTTGTTCTGCAAATACAGAATTTTTTTCGATTTTTTTTATTCCAAGAACATTCTTTCAAATTTTTAACGTACCCAAACGTGACACGCTGTTGAGGACGATTAATGTAAGATGAGGTTGCAGTAAGTTGTAAGATTGCAGTTTATCTTATGGTAGATCATAAAACTAAAAGGAAAATAAACATTGGGTGGGGTATGACTAGATTTCGATCCCCGTTTATCCGGTTTAAGACCAAAAAGTTGCTTGTTTGCAGGTGTTGTCACGTGACTGGTCCTCACTTGATTCTTGTTGTTATTTATTTTTAAAAAATTTCAAATTCGGAATTTTTTTTTGTTTTGTTAAATGAACGATTTTATACCATTCAGCGGCCCTTAATAATGGCCTTAGGCTGATTAGCTCACCTACATGATTATTCTCCACTGTTCAATTCGTCAAGGAGGTAGTTTTGATATCAAGTTTCGCATCTTGCTCACTTCATCGTTTAATTATAAGGACTACATCTTGTAAAGACTGTGTTTGAAGGGTTTGGAGCCTCCTTCAAGGGGGTATGTAGATTAATCTTCGTCAGAAAAGTGATCTTGCAATTTAAATTATATCGCATAATTACACCTATTATTTTGAAAATGATTTAAAAGTTAAATTTGGCTCCTCCTAAAGGTGAGTTACCTACTCAAAATGTATCAAAATAAAAGGCTGCAAATTATTAATCAACTGTTTATTGTATTCGTTTCCTCATTATCGAAGGTAGGGAAGCTCCATATTCGTGCAGCAGATCAAAAGTCAAAATAGAGACATAAGTTGGGGTCGTCAAAATCAAAATTTTCACTCTCTTTTGCGTTTCAGTGAATTTTGTACAACTTTGATTTCGTGCTTTCGGGCTATTTGGAATTGTGGAATTACTTCGTCAAGGCTTCAAAAATCATTCCGTTTTGGCAGGTTGATATTTATTTTTAATTCTCTCATGATAATTTTCAAACATCAAATCAAACTTTTCCATAAAATAATAATAGAATAATCAAAAAAGGGTTTAAAGTTCGACTCAACCACTAGTATATCCGAATTGTAAAAAGCTTGGAATGGAAAATCGATTTTCAAAACATGATTTCTTCGAAAATTAGGCACTATGTTTCTCTCAAAATGAGTATTCTGCCAATAAATTTGGCTTGTCAATTTGCCTCTCTTTGGAATGGCCATAGTGTCTCACTCTGTCAAAAACTCTGCAAATTATTACACAACGGTTTGTTATGATTCTGTAAAGTGACTGACGATAACTAAAAACTTCGGGGCACAACTAGACCCCAAATTTTATAAAAATCGGTCCATGGGAACAGGACAAAATTGTTTACTAGATTATGAACTTTACAAACCTGAAACGTAAATCATCATATTGGTGGGGGGGGGGGGGGGTTAAAATTTTAAGGGTATTAGAAACCAATATTCTCCAAGTCATAAAATACTGTCTATAAAATATAGTTGGAAACACAATCAGGTAGTGGGCTAAGATCCTTTGAGCGCTTGGGGTTTTATCTGCCACTTTCAAGAACCTAAGTAGATTTCACGCGGTCTTCCTCATTCACATAATGAGGATAGTTTTAATTTTCAAAAGTCGTCGCCGATTATGGTTTTTGATTAGGGATGTTATGAAAGCTCATGGTATCGACCTGGTTTAGCACGTGATACTGTCATGAGCCTCCGTGTCACACTAGGATAACAGTGCGATAACACCTACTACACGAATGACACGTGAGCACTGTGCCATTTTGGTTTATTATTTTCAATAATGAACCTTTGGAATCGACCAAGAAAAAAACATTTTTAACACCCCCTCAAAATTTGATGGTTTACGTTTCAAGGTACGTAGAATCCAAAAATCAAATAAAAATTTGGCCGTCCGTCCGCCGTACAGCCGTACAGTCCGCCGTTAGCATTGACCGTTTTTGATGAAATTTGGTATGTAGGCTCCATTTGGGGTCTAGTTGTGCCCCAAAGATTTTGGTTGATGTAGGTCACTTCTAAGGGTTCCAAAATGAATTTTGAAATTTTGAAAACGCCCTAACTCAAAAAATTTCTATATAAAGGTATTGTTTTTCCTTCAATTTAAGATTCTGTAGAATGTTTAGAATTTTTTGAGACCACGCGGAGCTCTGTAGGACAAACCGTTCGCTCCCTACGAGAATTTAAGGGTTTTACGCACGATAAATCAGAAACACGAGTGTGAATCGCAAAAGAGCTCTAATCTCCTTTCAAATTAAAGCTGACCGAAATACGATCGATGTTTTTCTTCATGTTGGATGGTTGGTGGCTTTGCAGACGAGTGATCTATATAGAAAAATAATAAACCATTGTGTAGTAATTTGCAGCGCTTTGAGTTGTAACGCTACTGTTCTACTTGAAGTCTCCTGGATTGCATAATTTTTTGAATTGTCGCACCACTCTTCTCAGAGTTGTCACAGTACTCTCCTCTGTTTTTTCAGAATCTCTCCTCCTTTTTCCAAATTCGAGGAAAAAGGAGTGTCTTTGTTCAATTTTGCCATACCGACTCACGGTTATTTAAGCTGAACTCCTTTTGTATTACTTTCCACAAAAACAAAGAGTAAATAATTTTAAAATCTACATTTGGCGAACTATGTGCATTACGCGAAACTTAAAACTCGTTTTCCCGAAATTGCAGACTTTTGGCTTGTCACAATGCTATTTTCAAGGTGCGATAGGTACTGTATGAACCTACACTTCTGGTATGGTATTGGGTTGGGCTCCATCAAGTGATGTCATTATTGCCTTCTGAAAATAATGTTGCTATCAGTTCTAGGTTTTGTTACAAATAATTCTATCAATTCTGCCCCATCATATCATTCTGTCATCAGATTCTGCCCATTTTACATTGGTTTTCTTGTAAAGTATCACTGAAACACACATGATGATGATATGATGTATGAGACATATCACCAGCAACGGTATTCGTTGTAAAGTTCACAATCAACCTCTGCGAATGACTGTCTCGGTATGGTCTCAGAGAGACTTCATGAGCCGTGACCTCTCTTGTCTGCTCTGAGATTTCTGCAGTCTGTATATGAAAATAAGATTTATCTTCCCGGACTAAAAAGACGTCCTACCACAAAATTCAATCACCATACTTTTTTTTTTTTTTTTAAGTTCGCGACATAATGCGTTACTAAGTCAGAGGGCTATGGCGCCTAAGTGTTGGAAATTCCAAGGGCAGTAACATATCATTTGATTGCCGCAACGCGTTATTAAATCCACATTACCACCACCTAATTACAGTTAAAGTTGTAATATCACCTCATCAATAAAATAAATAATCCACATACATAACATTCCTGTGTTCCAACACGGTATCTAAGTAGGCTAAGTGGATATATGAAATAGCGCCACCAAATTTGGTAGGTTGTATCAATTACTAGGCAGGTATTTATTTACAAAAGCTCTTTGATGTAAAACGAAAATTAATAAACCAGGAGGCATCCATCTCAACATAGGAAGACCGGTAGAGGAGCTTGCAGGAAATCAGATCAAATTATGCAACTCGGCGACAACATCTTTTTTACAGTTAACAGGAAGAACAGTTCTGTAAGTTATTTCATTTCATTCGAAGGACCGTGGGTCCTGTTTACCTAGAACGCCTTGCAATCCCAAGGGGGTCAGCGACTAATGAAGGGTCAACTTCTCAGGACGATCTTGGACTTGAAGTTGTGGGTAACAGTAATGATTCGTTAAAATACCTAGAACCATTCATAATGGTGTAGATTGAGGTATTGATTTAATTCTATTATGGGCATATTGTAATTAAAAAGAAATGTTTCTGTAGAACAGGCACCTTACGATACATAATTCATAATATGAATCTAACCGATGATTTCTAAGAACATGCACCTTCCATATTATGGACGGTGCATGTTCTAAGAAATCATCGGTTAGAATTTTCTATGTCGTTAGAATCCTCAATTGGAGACTCAGAATAATTTTGCATATCAGATAGTTCTTAGAACCCACGATATACCTATACACATGATATGTTATGTACACAATTTCCAGTCATCATGAGTTATTGAGTGAATTCTAGAAGACCTATTTTAACGGTATTTTAGCCAATTTTGAATCATGGCTGGAAAGATGGGAACTGCCCCTTTTCCTGAAGGATTTCTTTGAAGATTTGTAATAAACAATTATATTCGGAAAAGTAATTTCATCAAACTCGGCAAACAAAAATAACATCACTCCTAAGTGCAGCGATCAGGACTATAAAATTATGTGTCACACCAGTTACCTAGTTGAAATAACCAAAAAGTATATATTTACGTTTTGCGCTCATGAACGCACGTATTTTGGGAATCAAAAACTGGAAAGACTGGTTTTTTGTTCATAAAATATTACATAAAAATCGAATCAGCGATAAAAGTGGGGGAGACTCAATCGAAAAAAGTGAGTGAGCACTTGAGCAAAAATATCATGTTCCAGTTATAAAATTGTACAGGGTTACTTTTGGTGTTTGCGAGCTAGTCCCCAATAAGAAACGGAGTTGAGAAGTACGTTGTCTATTTCTACGAAAATAATGAGTTACAAGTGAAATCGACGTCGACGGTTAGGTCATCATCAGCAACAAACAATAACTGAAGGTACATCACAGAGAGCATGGCTTATATAGTCACAAGTGAAAGGGAGCTAGCCCATTGGTCGATAAAGTGAAAGTCATACCCAATCAGATAAGTGAAAGGAGAATCCTATTGGCTCAGAGAAGTAAAGGGACCTGGGAGGATCATCCAATGCCAATCTAGGCAGACAAAGTGAAAGGGAGATCAAACATTGGTGAGGGTAACATTGTGAAGGGGAGACCAAGCTATTGCAGGAATGAACCCATCAACGGTGAAACATGTTGAGGGACCACCTCATTCAGACTTTCACCAGACCTATCACTCTATCTAGCAAAGAATCTCGAACTTTTCAAGCACATCCAACCATTTTTGCTCCCTTCGGGCAAAAATGAGGAAATTCCATGTACTGTCTGCTTGTTAGATCAAAACCAAAGTTATGATTGGATTCTCTCAGGTGATTCGAAATCCTTCTCATGCTCTTTTATTCTTCCCCTAAATTTCCTATCAGTTTGACCACAATACTCAAGCCTTCAAGAACGATTCAGCTTATAAACCCAACTTTTATCTTGAAGGCTAATTTTATCTTTAACAGAACCCAACAAAGCTTCAAGATTATTTTTATTTTTAAATCCTACTTTAAAACCTCTAGATGATAACATTTTTCCAATTTTGTCAGAAATCTTTCCATAATAAGGTCTACTTATCCACTTTTTCTCTTCTAACGCTACTTATTTAACCAAATTAGAAACTCCGCCTCTACACTTTTTCCTAAGAACCTCATTCCTTATAGAATCAATGAGACATCCCCCATTACATTGCTTGCGGCTATACTTTTGATAATAGTTTTTTCTTTTGATAAATTTTGATCATTCTTTGGTATTGGCAAATACATGGAAAGCAGCATGTCTATGAACTAAGGGATGATTTGATGTACTATGAGTAGTCCCCAACTTCCCGTTAGTGCAAGCCCCCAGTTTTTCCATTATGACCTCCAGCCTCTATCTGTTCATTATTGTTTAGACCATTTTGGGCTAATTCCCAACTTCCCAAAAAGGCCCTACCATTCAGAGGTAGTCCCAATTATATATACTCTCCCATTATTCATTTCGGGCCAATTCCCAACATCCCACCATGGGTAGGTCAAACTCTCCAATACGGCTAGTACCTAATTGTCCATTATGGTCTCCAGCACATATTTATTTACTATAAGCAAGCTCGTTTAGGGCTAAAAACCAACTTCCATTTACGAGCTAATTCCCAACTTCTCACTTTGAGTGAATTCAAAACTTTTCATCAAGAGCTACAATCTTAAATTTTCCATTATTAACAAAAGTACAACTTCCCCTTGAGGGCAAGTCTATTTTTGAGTAATTCCTAACTTCCATATTTTCATTATGGGCTCCCGTCTCCAACTTTCTATGGTGAGATTATTTTTTCCATCATTGGCAAAAAATTCAATTTGGACTAATCCCGGCCTAACTCTCAGTTTTCTATCAGGGCTACCCTCAATTCTCGATTGTGGGCCCCTTTCTCAAAATTTCCCAAAACATGTTCATTTTAGGCCAAATCCCAACTGCCCTTCTGCTTTCCATTGAGGGCTATTCCCCATCTTTGGGCGGATCCTAAACTCTCTCATCATCTTTCATCATTGGCAAGCACCAACTTCCCAGTAAGGACTATCAAGTTTATGCTAGTTCTGTGTTGTTTTACCCGTAAATTCGCCAAATGAGGGGAGAGTAATCGCATTTTTCTCCTTCATACTAAATTGTGTCCCTGAAACGTGAAGGGCCGGATCGGCTCGTCAGTGGAAGTTTGAAAATAGAATCTTAACAAGATCGAAATCCGTGAAGAGTTTTGCAGACGATGCGCCGGGCAATTCAAATTAGACGTAGGTATGTAATTAGTTGAGATGAACGGGATCAGTCCGTAGGTTCGTTGAAGAAGAATGATCCACGTGATTAGTTACAAGGTTCCAAGAGATCGAAACTTCTCAAAGCACCGCTTGTCTAGAGATACTCCATTCGAGCCCTTTCAAAAGAAGATGGTAAGGTGCCATTTTCGGACGGCAAACCCGAGTTCAACGCTCCCAAGTCCCCCAGTCTGTAAATTCCTATGTTGTTTTCCTGTGGCGTGCATTCATTTACGGCAAAAAATAGGCAGAAAAACTAAGGTTCCGCTTTTACTCCGGATTTGAAGGCTACCTTAGCTATCTTCCGATTTTATATCCCACACGTGAAGCGGAAGAAGAAAAAAAAATGAAGGTCCTCCAATCGTGTTTAAAAAAAAATTATAACTGGCTTTCGTATTCAAGTGGAACATAGTGGGCAGGAACAAGTTTGTCTAGAATTTCCGTAGATGTTTTTAGGAAATGTTGAGATGGTTCCGAATAATGAACGGAATAATATTGCACTCCATGTTCTTATAAACAGAATGACTCTTTAACGAATATTTTCTCATTTCAAAATAATTTGTATTGCAAAGATGCAAAAAATAGGGTGAAGGTCACCATAACAGACAAGGGTTTAGTAACAGGGAGTGTCCATTTTGAACCGAAATAATAAGCCCTGTAGAAGGGTTTAACTGATGTTTGTTTAGGTCCATGTTCTCAGCCACCACGAGATCAGTTGGGGATGAAGATTTTCAACCTTAATTTTCCAATATAGAATTTCGACATGAAGCCATGCTAAAGGTGTCTCGCTTTTCGTTACTCGTAATTTTAGCCTGTCTGTTACCGGGGATCATCAGATTTTTTACTGGGGTCGAACCTTTCTTGATAATTGATGACCTAATTAAAATTAGTATCAACTGATTTAGAGGACCCGGAAGCATCCAAACATAAGACGGTCTGATACATGAGAGAAAATAGTTAGAAAACTCCGAATACTTTACAAGGTTCAGCAAATTGAGTTAGCCTGAAAGTGATGTAGTAACTGGTGACGGTTTCCTTGGTAGAAATATCGTAGGGAAGGGATAATACAAAACTATCCTGGCACCCCAATATCTTCTCAACACCGTGCAGTACGAGACACATTGAAATTTTAAACAAATTTATTATAAAATGAATTATCTCATAATTTTGGAAAAAATTAAATGTTTTGATTTCACAGTGGAAAAAGTTAATTAAGTCCACCATACTTACTAAAGGGTAACTATAATAATTATATAGCACAGATAACACTCAAGGACAAAGTAGCGTAAGCTTCTACTCAAAAGATAACCATGGTACTGAAACGCAGCACTTTTTGAGCGCCTAGAGTGATAAAACTTAGAAAATGCATGCTAAGTGCTCCTTTATCTTAAATCATTTCGTTATTTTAACGACAATGTTTTTTATTTGTACAGTGTTCCTAACCGCATCCTCATCTCAACAAACAACATGTTGGCTTCAAAACCACTCCGGATCTGGAGATTTCCAAAATAATATATTCTTCGAATGACCACGATAATGATCTTACCTTTTTTAAGAGGTTGGGAACTTCTTCTCGAGTTGAGAACATGTACCGTTCCGGTTTGGCGAGGTAGAACATGTTGGTGAGACCATCAGTCCAGTCAGTGTTCATATCCATGTCTAAGGGCATGCTCCCGTTCACGGCATCTATGCCCATCCAATCCTGTAACGAAACAAAATTCAAATCAGTATGCACTTCAGGGTAACATTATGATTGAAAAACTAGT
Source organism: Apolygus lucorum (assembly GCA_009739505.2). NCBI lineage: Eukaryota > Metazoa > Arthropoda > Insecta > Hemiptera > Miridae > Apolygus > Apolygus lucorum. Next base: position 40,456,226 of record CM019168.2, on the reverse strand, counting down.
GAAAAAAGAGAAGGTTCCAAAATAATCCGAATCGATCTTAGAGAATGCTCTAATCGAGAGGGAATAATCCGAAACTCTTTTGTTGCTCAATATCATATTCATACAATACAATGTACCTTTTATTAAATAATATAAGTTCTTTTTTTCAAAAGCTCGATTAAATTTTTTATTATAAGGTTTTATTTATTTATATGATTTTACTTTTATTATATTGTTTTACCATTATGTTTAAAGACAAAATATTATAACTATTGTTTATTTATCTAGTACATATATTAAAATTATATTGGACTTGCCCTTGTTGAATATAGAAATAAATTTAAGAGATGTTCTTCAATTTTTGGCTGCATCCCAGCGCAGAGCACTAGAACTAAAACCTAAACCCTAAACGTTAGACCTGCAACCAGACGGTCGTTTTTTTTTAAATCGCTTTTCTGGTTAATTTAACAATTCAACCCATTCGATGCTAAAAATTTAATGATATTTTGAAATTAAGAAAATACGGACGTATGGTACGTTTTTTGTTCCAATTTTGGATTCCAAGTGGATATTTTGTATCGTAAAACATCAAATGTCGAAGGGGGGGGGGGGGGGGGTTAATATATTCAGATAACATGACATCATTGAAAAAATAAACCAAAAGCTTTGTCAAAAAATGCTTCAATAAACAATCACCTTTTCTCATAGTCGTTTCTGATTGGTCCCCTGCCGACCTTCCCGGGTGGAGGAATATTTCGAATCAGAAAAACAGTTGTTGGAGATTATTCCAACACAATGTGTAGTATTAGCCAGGTGTAGATATCTCATGTATGTTGCCAATGTTGAAAAGTCCTTTGTATTAGTGAAAATTTAACCCACGGCCATTAGGTGCCAAGAAGTAACAATTGGCCCTTCGAACATTAAACCAGTGAACCTTCAAAGAATGGAAGAAGGTGGAGAAACTGAGATCTGGACGGATCCAGAAAATCGAGATCAAATAAGGAATTAACTACCTCGTCTCAAAAAAGGGAACAGAAAAGAGAAAAGGTGATGAAACTCAAAACAGTATAAAAAGAGAGGCAAAGCTTGAGGAGTTACACCATAAAGATCAAATGGAGATAGGTACAAGAAAAAAGGAAATTGAAAGGCTGATTAAAAAAAAATAAAATGAATTCCTTCGAAAATCTGAAATGAAATAATTAATATTTAGACCACTAAATAGCCTCATCATCTCACAGTACGAGTAGGTATTAGTCAAGTCATCATCAGAGATACTCAGGAGGTACGTTCAATGGAAAATTTAATGGGAAAACGGAAGAATTTGTTCAGGAAAAATGTTGAAGAGAAGCTGAAAATCCAAGAATTCATCACCCAGTGACCTTCGAAGAGATGAAATACCCGATGGCGCGGACAAGCTTCAACCATGAACTTCCAGGTTTTGAAGAGAACCCATAATCTTGGCCATTATTTAAAGCGACGCTTAACAAATCCTCTGTTTCTGAGAAGTAAACTGAAGAGGAATAATTCTTGCTCTTGCGAAAAGATCTGAGAGGGGAGGAAAGAAAGTGTAAAGGTTGTATTTTATACCTACGCTTAAACGGACAGCCGAGGGGGTGGGCAGTACAAAAGGGATATGAGAAAATTAGATGAACAAGCTTCAGTAACCCCAAAAATAGGCAGGTACGTAAACAAACATATCAACTAAGCGCAAGCGTACCAGATAGGTCACGGGCCTAATTTTTGTAGTTCCTTTCCGACCCAGATAATTTTGCCACCAATTTATACCTACGAATTTTGGAGAATGTACTGTAAATATTGCGTTGTTTCATTGGTGCAGTACGTCGAAGGATCCGTTCGAAGCAAATGAAACAACGCAGAGCGGTGATCCAAATTAACATGACAATGACCTTAGCATAGTACCCGCCTATTAGCAAACCAAACTCTTCAAGAATGAGGTCGCACTTAAACATGTTTATCACATGGGTAGTACATTGCCGATGTAATATTGTAGTACAGGAACACTTAATACATGTTGATGATGGTTATAAACTAAATAATTAGGTATTATTACACTCAACGCTACGAGTGTAGGCAAGTGCCGCGTTGGAAAGACCAACAATTCAGTTAAGTGCGGAGGAAGACGCGGGTGGTGACGCCACTGAGTACTCCAGCAGAGATTCCTAAACCACGTAATTTCGTGGTACTTCGCCCACTCCACACTCCACGCCTAAACCAGGTACCCGGATGATGTAGGCCGCTACACCTACACGCTCAGATTTCGCCTGACGGAGATCTTGTCTATCATATTTCTGCTTTTTCTCCCACCATATCCGCTCAAGCTCCAAAACTATCCGCCGCCCACCTGCCTACTGAGTAGTTCTGGAAGTTTCTCCCGTCATCAATAGATTAGGCGAGTACATACTTGTTCCAAACTAGTGTTGGGTAGTCCTAAACGACTATTTTGTAGATGGCTCGTTGTAGCTACAGGGTCTTAAATTCTCCTATCTTGGGTAGTTAAGAAGCTTAACCCTCCTCAAAATTTGATTTTCACATTTCAAGATTTTGACTTAGAGTAGTGACTTGCACGACTTTTCCCAATTAAATAAAAATACAAGAGATATACATATTATCTGTATGTGCCTACTTTACCTTTTCTCATAAGTATAAGTGAGACAAAATACAAAATTATTTTCCACACTGATAAGTGAGAAACCTCCAAGATTGGGATTCAAAAGCTGGTTCCTTCAATTTCCATGTTCCACTGTAAATAATTATTAAGAATGTGCCAAATAGGTCTGCTAGTAAAAAGAAACACTTATAGAGTCATTAACTACAGGCTGTTTTTGGCAGAGACGTTTCTCATCGTCAGACCATATGGGAAGTTAGTAAAGTACGAGGTACGAAATCCGGCGAGGCACGAACACGCGCAGAAAGGAATGTGATTGAAAGATCTGGCTAAAAGACAGTGTTGCCATACTCACATCCAGTAGTTGTCAAACAAGTTTGGGCTTTCACTCGAAACGTGCAATTTTTTCCCTTATTATAAAACCCATTGAAAAAAACAAACTAGTCCAATAGTAGCCATGATCGTCAATGTGCCCAATTATGAGCAAGTGACCATTAACTGGTGCCTTTACGAGTAATGTGCTTCAACTTCCACTCCTCAGTATCATGAACTTTGAAAAAACAAGTAGGTGTGATTAAGGGTCAATTCGCCTTACACATTCCATATAACCAACGTGGGTACGACGTATTGGAACAGACTCTAAATAAATAATTGTATAATATTTTCAGAATCCAAATAGTAGGATCAGGAGGTAATCACGATCAATATGACAACCCAATCTTAGGTAATATTTCTTACCATTATTCACTATTTTCAAGTACATATCGGAATGTTACGTAAATTCGAATGAAACGAACTTCTCTTGAAACAATCTAAAATCGAAACATTAATGAGCGATTGATAAGTGAGTCTCGTTTATGGAATATTCAAGTGCCTAATTAATTTATTCAATTGTATTATATCTAGTAGAATAACAAGGTGGAATATGACCAATAACCACTGCATACGAGACAGTGACAATTATGTAATTAAATGGTTATATAATTCACTGAGTTCATTTCATCAACCATCGAAATAGTGTTTTGGGGACATCTTCATAGAAAGACCTGACTTTAATACATTATCGAACAATTTTTAAAATTTATTGATTCGTTACTTCCGAGTTTATTGTTTTGACAAAAAATTGCAAATGTTTGTTGACAGAGCCGATTATCATTTAAACAAATAATTCTATGATTCTTTTGAATTGATAGTTAAGGTGAGATGATTAGGTAACGAATCGAACGAGTGATTTTTTTTCTCAAGATTTTGAACACTTTATCACAGGTCAATGTCAACATGAAGTCGAAAATTTATGGGAGGTGGAAATGTGTAGAAACATTATGAGAAGGTTGATGATGATAAGAATACATGAATAATGATAAATAATAAATGAAGAGTACCAAACTACGCTTTTTAAGAAATGTAGGAAGAATTTATTAAATTTACGGATTTGCATGTCGAAATCAAGGTAAATAGTATAGGCTTGTTATTTACTTAACTATTAAGAAATATCGGACAAATTTAGTTTTAAATTTCGATGAACGTCTTGCAGAACATTTATGTCAAAAAATCAATTTAGGTTAACAAAAAGTGAATGTATTGATTGACGGTTTGTGAAATATTCTAAAAATTGGAGAAATTGTATGTTGAGTAGTGCATTATCTACCTTTGAGATTCAAGAGATAAAGAAAAGGTGACCTACAGATTGTATCACAGCGTAGTGAAGATTCGACGGTTTAAATTAAAACAGATATTACGTAACCAGAAGCTATATTAGGATGAGCGGCTGTTAGAAGAGAGAAATGTGTTGACATTTCGAAGTGGATCTAGTATTATTTGAAAGAAGCCGGTATACTTGTGAGAAGAAATCTGTTTACATTTATGTGTTTGAAGAATTCGGTTTTAATTGAATTGAGGTGGTGAGATTAGGTGTGGTGATAATTGATGGCAATTGAAGGGCTGATTAGACCGTACAACGATTGAAAAAGGCGAAATACTTACGTGGTAGCTCATCGTAAATCGATTAAGAATCTTGATTACTTGACGTAGAAAAATCTCGTGACACGATATTAATACCTAAGTCATGCACTGGGAGAGCGGTTTGACTGAAATGAGGAGGTCCCCACCAACGAACCACCGGGGACCCCCTCTGCGGACCCGAGGACCGACGAGCGCCCTCTGGGTCCCTTCAGGTGGAGAGTTCAGGTCCTAAAAAAAAACGAGAAAAAAAAGTACTATTTTATTTTTGTTTTCGTACTTCATTTTGAAGCTTGTTTTCAAGTCTCTACGATGAAGAGTTATATAAGTCCCTCTCCACATGTAGGCGGTCGGGCTCATACGAACCGGCCCCCCCTCTCTTACGTAATAATCTATTAAGCTGGTGCCACTAAAATTAAATTAACTTACGCTTTTTAGTGTACGCTTAAAAAAAGAAAAACACGATCGATGAATTTTCCCTGTACAGATTTGGCGTTTGTCGATATCAAAAGGTGGCTCAAAATGATAACAAATGTTTAACGTTCTGGAATTTCAAAGTTTCCTGAAGGAACAGGAAGGCAAACTAATACCAGTCTCCGTTGATCACCGTGCGGTTCACTTTTCTTTGAATCATCCAGTAGATGGAAACCCGTTTATTTGATTTGAAAATTGATTAATTCGACTTGGAAAATTATTAAAATTACTTGGAAAACCATCGATTTGCCCTTTTTTTGCCACCACAGTGGGTCAAATCGCTAATATAGCGGGGGTTTATTGAAATTTGAATCAATAATGGGGTTATTTTAACTGATTGGTTCGATTTAGACCTGAAAATTATTACACAACGGTTTATTATTTTTGTAAAGTTCACCCTTCAACAACCTTCTAAGGACCAGGGGTAGGTGGGGTTTGGGTCCTTACGTCCTTACATGATATCACAGATTTTGACTAAGCTTGAGCTAACAACATTGATAAACTTAACAACTTCATAAATTAAGATGATTTAAAAACTTGATAAACAACCAAACAACATAGGTACTTACCTAAAATTGTCGAATATCAACGGGATTTACAAGATGTTCTCGATTACGTTGACGATTGTTCACTTAGTCTCGTGTATCGTGGTTCTTACCTACTGATCAGATTGTGACATCCATAAGCCCTATTTAACCTCTAAATTTGACTAAAATCTGGCAGTAACATCGGGAGAAATTGATGTTTTAGGAAAATCGAGATTGAGCGAGCTCAGAGGTTATTTGGCTCAGGGAAATGATTGTTCATAAAGGAAAGTATCGAAGGTATTTCGGGCGAACCATGAAAACTTCATTGACATGTTATTTCGTACGATTGAGGACGACGACTAACCATAGATACATGAGACCAAAATGCTAAATACTAAATAATATATACTATTAAATACTAAATAGAAACGTCTGAAAATTTCATTTTTAGAGCCCTTTTGACTGCCAGGTTCGATCAGATGGAGGACCAGGATCAGCTGCGGAACGATAAATCTAACTATTCTCCTGTTCTACTGTAGAAATCTTGTACGGGTACACACTCCTGTAAATGCAGGTGAATCAAATTGAGAGAAAATCAGATTGGCTGGGTATTATAATGCAACAAAGTCTTGGTGGTTCGATGTTGAAGTAAAGTTGAAATTATTTCACCTGTCCAAACATCAAACTTACCTTATCTGTACAAGTTGGATAATTTGATCGTTTTGGTTTATTATTTTCAATAATGAACTTTTGGAATCAACCAAGAAATTTTTTTTTACACCCCCTCAAAATTTGATGGTTTACGTTTCAAGGTACGTAGAATCCAAAAATCGAATAAAAACGCTGCAAATTATTACACAACGGTTAATTATTTTTCTATATAGATCACTCGTCTGCAAAGCCACCAACCATCCAACTTGAAGAAAAACATCGATCGTATTTCGGTCACCTAAAATTTGAACGAAGATTAGGCCTCTTTTGCGATTCACACTCGTGTTTCTGATTTATCGTACATAAAACCCTTAAATTCTCGTAGCGAGCGAACGGTTTGTCCTACGGAGCTCCGCGTGGTCTCAAAAAATTCTAAAAATTCTATAGAATCTTAAATTGAAGGAAAAACAATACCTTTACATCAAAATTTTTTGAGTTAGGACGTTTTCAAAATCTCAAAATTTATTTTGGAACCCTTAGAACTGACCTACATTAACCAAAATCTTTGGTGCACAACTAGACCCCAAATGGAGCCTACATACCAAATTTCATCAAAATCGGTCAATGCTAAGTGGCAAAAGTGCCGCGTACGGCGCACAGTGGGCAAAATGGCCAATCTAGGTGGACAAAAGTCAAGTCAAAACATGGGAATTTCTAATATTAGTCATTGTTCATTATGAGTTCGCAAATCCCAAAACGTTGATATTACATCGTCAAAACCTTCTATGGCAGTAAAAACTTCGATCAAAAGTGTCGCCGTTTCCTGTTCGAATAAGATCGTTTATCAGCTACTATGAACCCCCAACTTTTCTCGTCTACGCTGCAGTTAGTTGTAGGCAGAATCGTTCCAGGCTTGGTGTCGGCAATAATGGAAACCATTGCAAGGAGTAAGTACTATTTTTTCCTGCTAAAATTGTAAAAATAGTGTCTGATACTGTATGTTTAAGATTATACGCCATACCGTATTTTTAAAAATGATAATTGACATCTTGGAGTTAAAGTAGCACACGGCCAAGAGTTGCCAAGGAAATCCGATTTTTTTTCGTTTCTTTAAGTGTTCTAGTTTTGGTATTCAACTACCTTTTTTTTGCGATTTTATGCGTTTTCCGAGTTACTTAATAAAATGGTGGATTTTCAGGTATAAATATCACGATTCCTCGCCATCAACTTGTCGAGGAATGGAAACAGCTAACGAAGAAAGTTGGCCACGAAAACCTCACTAGGTATGTGATTGGGTTAGGTAATCTCGACGATTCTTCAGAAATATTAAATTTAAAAATGATCAAAAATGCTGTGATAGACTTTTCAAAAAATCGGAGAGAGGTGGGAAAATAGCCATAGGAAAGAAGACATTTTTTCCAACAAATATTCGACATGGCTGAGTGTGAAAGAGTTTGAAGTTGTAATTTCTTACAAAATTACTCAAACTATCATGAACCATCCAACTGTGCTTCCCGAAAAACTGTTTGAGGACTCAAGCGATAAAACAAAAAGAAGAAAAGTGAAAGAATTGTTGACTGCTGGTCCCGAAAAGTTATGCTTAGCGGCGCTCACTGCTCTCTACTCAGCGGAAGACAGGTCCACAAGCCGTATCTTGAAAGAAGCAACTTCAAGCACATCAACAGTTGAATCTTCTACAAAGTCAAATAAGAACATGACTATAATATTTTCAAATTCAATTTTTCAGAGTTATATCCGTTTAACACTGTAATAATGTCATTAATCTCAAAGTAAGATAAAATTTAAGATAAAACATGTACAAAAATATCATGATATACCGTTTGCCTACTTTCATTGAAGTCAAGAAAGCTTTTCATTATTTTTCCCGTAATCAGCGTCTTTTTATTCAATTTTGAAAAAAAAACGACCAAAAAATAATTTTGTCCACCTAGATTGGTCATTTTGCCCACTGTGCGGCGTACGGCGGATGGACGGCCAAATTTTTATTAGATTTTTGGATTCTACGTACTTTGAAACGTAAACCATCAAATTTTGAGGGGGTGTTAAAAAAATTTTTTCTTGGTCGATTCCAAAGGTTTATTATTGAAAATAATAAACCAAAATTTACGCCGTACGCGGCACTTTTGCCACTTAGCATTGACCGATTTTGATGAAATTTGGTATGAAGGCTCCATTTGGGGTCTAGTTGTGCCCCGAAGATTTTGGTTAAAGTAGGTCACTTCTAAGGGTTCAATTCTAAGACCACGCGGAGCTCTGTAGGACAAACCGTTCCCTCACTACGAGAATTTAAAGTTTGGACGTACGATAAATCAGAAAAACGTCTGCCAAGTGGGTGTGGCACATAGCTTCCTCGTATCCATAACCCGATTATATAGATGATCAGATGCATAGTAGTTAATCTCAAAACACCAATCTCTAAGTACCTTCCACTACCCTCATAGGGGACCATCTACACGCTAATCTGGACAATCCTAGAAAATTTCATCAAATTCGGATGAAAAATTAAGTGAGTAGATGTATGTGATTGGATCAAAAAAATACTTAGCCTCGGCTGGGATTCGAACCCGCGACCCCTGGGGGACAGTTGAAGTTACGGCTGCTACAAGTAATTCACGTTTGCGCATGCGCAGTCGCTTCTATCAGTCCGTGGATGATGATTTTCATAGGGGACTATCTACAACCTAATCCACATAATCCCTGAAAATGTCATCGAAATCGGGTGGAAAATGTGGAAGTTATGGACGTTACAAGGAAATTCACGTTTGCGCATGCGCAGTCGCTTCTATCAGTCCGAAGGATATGATTTTCATAGGGGACCATCTAAAACGTAATCTGTAACATCCCTGAAAATTTCATTGAAATCGGATCGAAAATGTAGAAGTTATGGCCGTTACAAGGAATTCACGTTTGCGCATGCGCAGTCGCTTCTATCAGTCCGGGGATGATGATTTTCATAGGGGACCGTCTACACACCAACCCGCACAATCCCTGAAAATTTCATAGAAATCAGACAATAACTTCGTATAGTTATGCGCGTTACAAGGAATTCATGACAGACACACAGACAGACAGACACACAGACAGACAGACAGACAGACAGACAGACAGACAGACAGACAGACACGGAACCAAAATTGTTCAGAAAGGTCTAAAACGCAAAACGCGAGTGGAAATTTTGATTTTGGAGAACTTTTTTTTTTCGTCCTTGAATAGTGAAAACAAAGCTTCCGCTACCTTAGTAGACTCGGAAGCAACACGAGTGTGAATCGCAAAAGAGGCCTAATCTCCGTTCAAATTAAAGCTGACCGAAATGCGATCAATGTTTTTCTACATGTTGGATGGTTGGTGGCTTTGCAGACGAGTGATCTATATAGAAAAATAAAAAATAATAAACCATTGTGTAATAATTTGCAGCGTTTTTATATCTACAAGAGGTGATATCCGATGTCCACCGAAATCGGAGATGGATAAAATGTCAATAGAAAGAGGATGAACTGAACATAATAGGTAGGTAGAGACATGAATGGACGGTTCCAAGCCGACCCCCCAGCCTAGTATTCCTGTATTTTAGAGATATTTCAGATAATAAAGACTGGTCTTAATTGGTTCTAATAGCTCATGCGTTTGACAGCTTGAATGATTCTCAAGCCTCAACGAATTTAAGATTTTCAAGGTAGCGTAGAGTGACGTCAAACTGGAACCCGTTCGAGAAGCTGTTTTGAAGATGGAAATAATAAAAAGTTGACGTCAGGAATACGTAATCGTTTCTTTACCTACATTTTAATTTATTAGAAGTTTTTTTTTTCATTCATTAGGCCTTCGTGAAGAATAGAGCAACCTGGAAGAAGGTCGTGGAGTCAGTTTGCTTTTAATAATTTCCTTTTGGGCTACCGAAGTTAGAGAAGCTTTGTTTCGCGCAGTAGATTTCGGTTCCTAATGAATTGCAACGCCAACGGACCAATAGTAGCAAGCGATATTTCTTTGCCCAATTTTGAAGTAAGGCCCAAGATGTTGTTCATTGATTTTATAACGATCCAATCAGTAGAAACAGAAGTACCTAATGAAAAGAGCGAAAGTTGTACTCGTAAACATGATCGGACATAACTTTTTAATCGAGTAACATCTTAATCATCGCGTAACATTTTAATCATAATGTACCTTATTAATGTGAAGAAACTTTACTGCCCACCCACTTTAGCTGACTTTTTTATGTGTAATATGTTCTGAGCAGGGTTTGGTGCCACCTCGAGAGGCTCAACTGGGGCCACCAACAAGCGCGTGCTAAAGACCCAATAATGAGCAGGATAATAGCGAGATAGAGTAGGTATAACCTACCTGCTTCAAATTGCCGATAAACACCGCTCGCTTCCTGATTGAAGCATTATCACGTTTATCGAGCGCCTTGGCCCATAAATTAGGCAGATAGGTGAGCACTTGCTCGTATTTGCACTGATCTCTCGACATCACCAATTAGAAAGAATATCTACCTATGAATAGACTGTACTGAAGTGGAATTGGGGTAGATGGTCACCTATTAAGATAGTTGAAATTTGGCAATATTAGGACATCTTTTCATCATGTTTGATTAGCTTACATCGGATTAACTATACAATCAGGTTATGGATACAAGAAAGCTAAGTGCCACACCCACTTAGCAGACTTTTTTTGTAATTTTCGAAATTAATTTTCATTCTCAGTAAATTACCGATGCATGCTACAAATATGAATTTATTACTAAAATTGTAATGAAAATTTATAGCCTTTTTAGGACGTCCCACAGTAAGACTTGACTTGGGCGTCCTTATGCAATTAATCTGAGGTGCAATCGGGCCACAGTCAATCGAAAAAAGAGAAAAAACGCTGAAAATCATTACACAATGGTTTATTATTTTTCTATATAGATCGCTCGTCTGCAAAGCCACCAACCATCCAACATGAAGAAAAACATCGATCGTATTTCGGTCAGCTTTAATTTGAACGGAGATTAGGCCTCTTTTGCGATTCACACTCTGATTTATCGTACGTCCAAACTTTAAATTCTCGTAGTGAGCGAACTGTTTGTCCTACAGAGCTCCGGGTGGTCTCAAAAAATTCTAAAAATAGATAGAATCTTAAATTGAAGGAAAAACAATACCTTTATATCAAAATTTTTTGAGTTAGGGCGTTTTCAAAATTTACAAATTTTGAAACCTTCGAAGTGACCTACATCAACCAAAATCTTCGGGGCACAACTAGACGCTAAATGGAGCCTACATACCAAATTTCATCAAAATCGGTCAAAACAAAAAGTGCCGCGTACCTACGGCGTACGGCGGACGGACGGCCAAATTTTTATTCGATTTTTGGATTCTACGTACCTTGAAACGTAAACCATCAAATTTTGAGGGGGTGTTAAAATTGTTTTTTCTTGGTCGATTCCAAAGGTTCATTATTGAAAATAATAAACCAAAAAGAATAACCACGCACTAATCCGTTTTTGACCGTTCTGAATCCAAATCTGCGGAAAAATCATGGGTGTATGTCTGTGTGACAAAATCTTAAGTACTCTGCCCAGACCTTAATTTTCAACCGATTTTCGTGGTTATTTTTTTGTTCGACGTAGTAATCTATCTAGTTGTGCACAACGTCGCCGGATTTTCGAATTTTGCCTTTTAAGAGGAGAAAGGGGGGGGGGGGGTTAATGCTTAAAAACGTGCTTTTTCGGGCGTAATCTTGTATAGGTACTTGGCCCAGGCCTCAATTTCCAACCGATTTGTGTGTTTCTTTTTGTATTCGACGCGGAAATCCATCTACTTCAGCACTACGTCGCCGGAATTTTGTCTTTTATGGTGGGAAAGGGGGAATTTTGAATTTTATGTATTCTGCCCAGGGGTCAATTTCCAACAGAATCCCACGCTTCTTTCTTTGTTTGACTGAGATAACTTCCGAGTTTCACACTATTCCACCAGAGTATCAAAATTAGCATGGGGAGGGGGCAAGTGGGGGGATAATATTCACAAAATATACGATTGTTCAATATTTCGGTTTCTTTATAGCTTTCTAATTATACCCAAGCTTTGAAATTGAAGGGTCGTCATTATTAGAACTCTGGACACCATGGTGCCAGGACACTATAAACCGCATATTTCGTGGGTTTTTTGTGTTTCACCTTGAATACAGATGTGAAATTCTACGGAATGCCAACCAAAACGAACAGATGAAAGTTCGACGGGTGGGGGGGGGGGGGGCTCGAATTCGCACGTTGGGTATCGTAGATCATAGATTTTAAAATGCTGTTCGAATTCGAGGCTCGCATGCCAATAGAAATGTTAAGGTGGAAAAAGTGAATGTGGGGGGGGGGGGGGGGGGAGTCCATAATTTCTCACTCAGAATACTAACTAAATTACTTTGAGTGAAACAGTTTCGTGCTGGAGGAAGGTAAGTAAAAATGCAAGTTTTATCGCTTATCTACTGGTTTAAATTGACCAATGGCCTACCTACTGGCCTATTAACTTACTGACTTATCCAACGGTACGTCCCCTGGAATCACGCTTTACTTTAAAAGTTTAAAAATAAATTTGGATGCTTTATTTTTCAGCAATGTTAGGCACCTGAAGCACTGTTTTATGGGAATTTTTCGAATAGGTACACACAACCTGCCATAATGCTTCATGTGCAGATTTTTATAAACTTAATAAAACTGTGTTTGATACACTAGTTTTAAACGGTATAAAAAATTGTTTGCCTAACAGAGGAGAAAAAAATTTAAACTGTTTTGAACAAAAAACAAAAAAATTTACTTTTTGTAGGTATTTAACGTATAGTTTTGCTCGTTACAAGGATTTCATGGCAGACAGCCAGACAGACACGGAACCAAAATTGTTCAGGAAAGCCTAAAACGCAAAACGCGAATAGTTTTGATTTTGGAGAAAACATTTTTCAACTTTGAAAAGTGAAAGCAATGCTTCCGCTTCATTGGAAGCAAAAAGCGCTTAGGTACCTAGCAACTAAATTTTTGAGATTGGCTATTCTGTATAACAATTTGAATAGTGAAACATTACAATAGAGTAGGGTAGGAAATAACGAGATAAAATCCGTAGGTATATTCAAAGAAATTCACCAAAAAACACCCTTTTCCCTACTCCAGTCACCAGCCTGAATCAAGGACTCTGCTTCGGCGGGTTTGCTTATATACCCTCAAATTGGGGTTTTGGAAACAGCATAAATTTGCGTAGGAGGACACATCCAATCTATTATAGCTTGTTCCATGGAATAAATAAACTGCCTGAAGGTTGTTCAAAAAGGTCCAACTTTCAAGAGTGAGTATTTTTCCGTACTGAAACTTTTCTCCCTCAGACTGCCGGTACGTCCCACAAAAAGGTTTGGCGCCAGGGCTTTATCCAGGGTTTTTCGGGGGGGGGGGAGGGGGAAGAAATTCACTGAGTTTTTCAGTAGAGTGAAATTCCTTGAGTATCCCCGGTTTTCCAACTTTGCTTAGATAGTTGAAGGCTTTTTGGAATGTCAGACCTCCTCATGGCTCACCTTACCCTACAGCTTCATCAACCGTCCGATAAGTACCACATTGAAAGAACAGATCCCACGAGAAAGTGAATCCACCGTGGGTGGCTCACGATGCCGATTTCAAATGTCACGTTTACTATGTGATCGCTTTGCCTCGTCACCCGATACCGTTGGATGCGTTTCTGTGAAGTGGATATCATTTTACGACTAACTTTACTCGCTGATATGAAATCAAGACATCCTACCTATTATGTAATGAGCTGGACTCTAACTCGAGCTACCTACCCGCAGCCTCAGCTTTCAAAGCCAGTTTACAGGCTTGTTTGTACGCCCAGGTTTAACGAATCCTAATTTTAGAGAATCGACTCCTTTTTTTCCTCTCGCGCCCAGTTGAATTATTCATCAGGTCAGTAGTGGCTCTACTCTCCGTCACACACCCCTTCCAGATGTTAAAATTCAGTAGATACGTACAGGCGAAAAAGTCTGCCAAGTGAGTGTGGCACGCAGATTCCTCGTAGGTGTCTATTGATGGTCCGAACGTGACGATCCCAGTTTGATCATTATCAGACAGTCAAGCATTGATTATGACTGTGATACTCGTACTAGCAGTACTGAGAGTAATTTATTGTATGCATGCGAAAATATGGTGGGTAGGTAGTGACAATGGCAAAGCTGTGTTCTTTGCAGGCGAGCGATCTATATAGAAAAATAATAAACCTTTGTGTAGTAATTTGCACCGTTTGGTCATAGCGGCCAAAAGCCCATCGCAAAAGACTCTTCACTATCGGGAATTGGACTAATCTCCGTCAAATTTTAGCTGATCATATTCTTCGAATAGAGTTAGAACCGGTTCGTTCCTTTCAATAGTTTCACGTCACTTAGTCTAGAACTAAATTTCGTAATGAAGGCACTCACTGCTCTCTGATAGCAATGTTATTGCGAACGGGTAATCGATGTACAGTAAAATAATAAACTTTCGGGTAATAATTTGCAGATTTTTTCGTCGTGTTCTTGAATCCTGCTTGCCTATTATTCCACAGAGATGGATATGCTTGCACCATGGATATCAAATTGTCCGTAGGTACCTATCTTCATCGGATAACTTTTTTGTCGTTTTACGAAATGAAAAGAATAGATAAAGAAGTCCACAGGGAACGTTAGAAGCTGAGCGTCAAGCGAAAATATTACTCCGGACTGAGCGTCAAGCGTATGCAGTATTTCGACCAAGAGCAGTATTTCCCACCGTAGCCACACTTACCTGAACAAGGGTAAACTATTGCTCTCTACTCAAGTAAAGTAAACAACCATTTCAGGTTGAATTTTCGTCCGACTGTTATTCCTGGCGTCGCGGAAGTCATCAGCTGTCTTCCAAAGGGAAGATCAGAATTGGTTCTCATGATTTCGCTCATGGCTTCCCATTGCCTCCCATTGCCCTGGGTTGGGACGATGGGGGCGGCGAGCCGCAAACACGCCAGGTGTCCGAGACTCGAACTCACGATCTTTCCCGCAGAGATCGGTTCTCATCTCAGCCCCGAAACGCGTCGGCGAACGATCACGGCTAGGTACCGGAACCCCTCAGATTCCTGACCGTTTTCGATCGCTCGACTCTTCAATCGTAGCCTCGGCCTTATGCGCTATATGGGTGCTCTTGGTCGGCCTGGGGAATCATTGTGAGTCACAGTTGTTATTCTTTTGATCTCAAATCTTCGTTCGTTATTATTTATTATCTTTAAACAACATTGTTTAAACCACAGAGTTTATGAGTCAATGAGGTAATTTTTTGTTTCATTTGTTGACGATTGATAAATTATGACGAAAAATTGAGAAATTATGGCATAAAATGTCTGATTGCAATTGAATTTATTAGACTTAGACCCAATCCGTGAAATTAAGTTGGAGTCGCAAAGATTCTACTTTGCACAGACAGCAACCATAACATGAAATTACCAGGCCATAACTACCTTACCTGTCAATTTTGACCAAATTTACCTGAAGACCAAATTTTCGAAGGATGCATGCTCTTCGGTCACACATGAACTACGGGCGATGGAATTGACAGGATACTGAACAGAGCCAAAAACATAAAAAATTAAACATTTTACCAAAATTGGATTAAAACTGTAGTTTTATATTAAAATTCCTAATATATTAACTTATTATATTAACTTGCGAAATTAGGAATAATCATGCATTTTGTTTATTAAGGAACCTTGTACTTGAACACTCATCGGGCAGTAGATAATTTTTTGTTCCATCGTAACGTCATCGACTATCGATATGCTCCAAATAATCGATTATAACGACCTCTTCCGAATGTCGGCCATGATTGAGCACTTGCCCCTATGCGTACATGCTGTACCATTTCAGTATTTTCTTCAATCCTGTCGATCTTGCATGGACGGAAAGTTGGTTCAATATTCACTTACCAACCTTGTTTCCGTTACTCCATGGTTAACTCGGTCGGGTGGAGTTATAGTTCCAGATTTTATTTGCAGTAAGTTACTTTATTGAAAATGACGGTGTGGTATTGTAGGGTGTACCTTAAAGAGCACATGTGGCTCTTAGGTACTGATCGGAATGAGTTAAAACCAATGTGACAGCCTCAAGCTTCCTCCAAATGTGTCCAAAGTCGAGCTATTAGAACGTGCGGCACTGAAGACAAAGTAATATTAAGTTACTTAAGAGGGTCTCAGTCGGTCGCCATTCATTCCTCGTTCCGGGTTAGTATTTCCCTAAATTGTAGGGGCAAAAACTTTAAAAGTTATAGCTGAATTTGAAATTTTCAAGGACTTAAAATTCATTAGTGCATAGCCCTAGGGAATCATCAAAATCGAACAATAATTGGCAGAGAAAAACAACCGAATAAACGGTTTTACCCATTTCTCCCTTGCAATAATTGTTCAATTTTGATGATTCCAGCGGCAATCTTTCAGTTTTTCAATCCCCTAGGACCATGCACTAATAAATTTCTAAAATCCTTGAAAATTTCAAATTTAGCTATAATTTGAAGTTTTTGCCCTTACAATTTAGGGAAATACTAACCTGGAACGAGGAATGAACGGCGACCAACTGAGACCCCCTTGATCGGAGCACAACCCGATGATGACTAGATTCATAGGGGCCCTTCTCGAGGCTAACCATCAACAAACCTGACATTTTCATCAAAATCGGACCATGATTTCTAGTAGCTATGATGTGGAACCAAAAGCTCTGATAAGCAAGGCTCCTCACGTCTTCGATAATGAGGAAGGCAAATATTCTACTTAACCTATCAGACACTCGGAACATCGCCAACAAAGATTCAAGGCAAGTTTTATAACCGCAATACCTATTTATAAACAAAAAATCCTTAATTACTTTTAAAAATGAAAACTATACATAATTAGGTACTTCATGACAATTTTTCGGTTTGAGGAAGACAATAAAAAGGTACCAAAGTAGCATTTAGATTTCGATTTTAATAGTAATATTAAGGCACAACTTTTAGAGATACAACAATATAAAACAGTCAAAACCATTTTGGCCCGATTTTGAGCCGTAACGTTCAACAAATTGACATTGCACCACGCGGCCAATTCATTTCATGCAAACATATTGAGCGAATTGGGAAAATTATGTAATTTTAATAAGTACTATCTAGTTCTGGATAGTAATTGAAATGCTAGTTTTAATCTATTCAATAAAATAAAACTAGATCAGTAATTAATTACAATTCATCAATTGCATCATAATTCGACGTTTGTTGAGATTCATGTATCACGCAGAATGAGTTAAAGACAAAACAAAAATGAAGGTACATAACCGATCACCAATAACTTCACATGATATCTTCCCCTACTTATCTATCAATTTTGAAGAAATTACCTAATAATTATAAATAGGGATATCGAAGTGAGTAGGAATGTATAATTTTTTCATCAATGTCACGGAGTTACGGCATCTCGGTAGTTGTACTCTCAGGTATCACCACCCGCGCATTGCTCGCCTCATACCTGAACTGGTGGTCCTTCCTATAGGGGGCGCTTCTTACATCCTTCTCTCCTCCCCCACCATCCTCTCTTTCCCTTATCACTATGGTTGGTGTCAAGTGGTCCCCCCCCACCCGTTTTAAGTTAATTAATTTATCTATGTTTAGGCATGCCTCCTCCGCTTTTGAGAGTTCTTGAACAAATAAAATAAGGGGACTACGATATTTTAAATAATACTATTGGGAAAAACTATTAGGCTAGGCTCGATAATAGAATAAGTAGCAACTTATTGCATTGTAGAATTGCCGTAATTCTAGGGTCTTTCGTAAATAGGTACAAATATCGTTGATAATTATAAAATATATGAATGGAAATTTAAGATTAGGAAATACAAGTTTTCACTTTCAGGTAAAACACAAGACTGAACTTTTATTCAACACATGAAGTTGTGACGGGATACGAAGTTGAATTTGGAAACAATAAATTTGGAGTATAAATTTTAACATGCCCCCTCAAACTCAGCTTTCTCCAGTCCAGCTTGTCTTCGGCAATCTTCGTGTTTTTGCTTTGGCAGTGGCTTGGTTAGGAAGTCAGCAGGCATTTCTTGGGTGCTCATATATGATATTTTGGTAATTCCGTCGTCAGTGGTTTGCTTGATGAACTGTTGCCTAATATCTATATGTTTTGTCCGAGAGTGGTATGTCGGATTTCGCACAAGTTGCATTTTCTTGTTGTTCTTCTACTATTTCTTGTTCAATATTTTTCTGAAGATTTTTATCCGTGACAACATTGTAAATTTTTCGAGGTCGCCCCCTCTTTCCTGTTCTCAAAATTCGGGGTCTGCCTCTTCCACGTTTTGTTTCAGTCTCAGAAACATTTTCTGTCTCTGACTCCTTTTCTGAACTCATCGAATAATAGTCATCTTCATCTACGTTTTCATTTGTCATCGTTTCCGTGATCTCTTCTATTTCTTCATTTCTTGCAAAATTTTCATTTGTTATTTGTGGTTTGTCAATTTTCAGAAATTCGACAGTTTCTTCTTCAAATAATTTAAATTCTTCTGTTATTGGATTTTCTTCGCATTCTAATTCATTTACAAATTTCACATCTCTTGTTATGTATGTTTTTCGTTCTGATGGACACCATACTCTGTATGCTTTGGAATTCATATCATATCCAACGAATATACATTCAGTTGAGCGTGGTTCCAGCTTCCCTCTCGTCGGTTTATTCAAAACAAACACCTTGCTTCCGAATGTTCGAAAGTAAGCAGCAGTTGGTGTTCTCCCACACCATTCTTTGTATGGAATTTTACCACCAATACCTGCTGAGGGACATCGATTTCTGATGTACACAGCCGTTGAAACAGCCTCAGCCCAAAATGAATGAGGTAGTCCACTTTCCACCAGAAAACATCTCACAGAATTTAGAATCGTTCTGTGCATCCTTTCCGCCAATCCCATTTGTTGTGGAGTGTAGGGCACTGACAATCTACGTCCGATTCCGCAAGACTTCAGGAATCCGTTGAATTCTCCATTTATAAATTCACGTCCATTGTCAGACTGTAAATATTTTATTTTTGTGCCTTTCTGATTTTCTACAAAATTTTTGTATTCCTTGAATGCAGTCAGAGCTTCACTCTTAGATTTCAAAAATCGCACTTCGCACCAGCGCGTCGCATCATCAATAAAAGTGATGTAGTATCGACAACCACCATTAGATTCAACTCTTGTAGGTCCCCACAAGTCATAGTGAACTACTTCTAATGGTTCATATTTTGTTTCTCGTTTTGGAAATGGTGTTTGAGTCAATTTACCTTGCAAACATACAGTACAAAATGGTAGTTTGTCATTGACGTTGAATTTCACTCCCAAAATATCTTTTGATTTCACAAGTTTCTTCAAATCTTGTTCGTTAAGGTGCCCGAATCTGCGATGCCATGTTATCAATTTTGAAACATCTTTTTGTTCATCTATAACATTTGCATTCTTAACTACATTTTCTGTAACATAGTATAATCCGTTTCTTTTATTCGCTTTTATTACTATTTTGTTACCATTAAGAACTTTTGCTTGATCTTTCGTAAAAACTACCTTGTAACCATTTTGTGTAATTTTAGCCACTGACATAAGATCTGTTCTCAAATTTGGTACAAACAGGGTATCCTTTAAAATTATGTCACGATTATTTACATAAATTGGTACAGAACCAATACCTTCAACCTCAGTACTTGATTTGTCGGCTAAATTTACTTTTATGTCAATTGGATTCAAGGATTCAAATTTCTCACCATTACGACACATGTGGCTCGAGCATCCGCTATCCAAACACCAAGTATTTGACGTGGCGATCGTGTTCATAGCCATTGCTGAGTTAAATGCTGTGGCATTTCCAGCCTCCTCACTATTTTTTCGTGCAGGACATGTCGATGATGAAGCAATATGTCCAAATTTGTGACATCTATAACATTTGAATTTCCTTTCTTTGACTTGTTGATGTTCCTGTTTTTTCTTTTGAAGTGGATACTTCTTTTTCACAATCATCGCATTTGGATCGTCTACTTTCATTTTGTTCTTCCGAGCATCTGCTTCCTCAACAATTTTTGTCCGAAGAGCTTCCGGTTTTGGAGGATCATCCCGTGACTCAATGGCACATCGAAAATTTTCATAATCGTCTGGAAGACTATAGAGGAGCATTATGGTTAACAAATCATCGTTTATTTTAATCTCCATATCCAATAATTTATCAACCGTATCAAAAAATCCTGCAACATGGTCTCGTACGTCCTCATTTGGCGACATTTTGTGAAGCATGAGCCTTTTCAGTAGAGTTGCTTTACGAGCCGGACCTTTCGATTGAAAAATTTCTTGCAGCTTCGTCCAAACTTCATTCGATGTTTCGCAGGACTTGATTAGCTTCAATTGTGTCGGACTTATGGCTAAGATTAAATCAGATCTTGCTTTCAGATCGATTGTTTCCCACAATTCTGCTTCGGTCGGATCATTTGGTTTTACCTTCTTTCCATTCACGTAATTCCATACATCATTTTTTATGAGAATTGCTTGCATTTGGAGTTTCCAAGAGTCATAATTTTCTCGACCTAGTGGTTCGATCTTTGATCGTTCCATTTTCGGCAGCGAGACTTACACTCACCACCAAACAACAATCTCCTATGATGTACTATGAATTTTGGATCGTTACAGCGTAATCTGGCCCCGATAACCTATAAAATATATGAATGGAAATTTAAGATTAGGAAATACAAGTTTTCACTTTCAGGTAAAACACAAGACTGAACTTTTATTCAACACATGAAGTTGTGACGGGATACGAAGTTGAGTTTGGAAACAATAAATTTGGAGTATAAATTTTAACAATAATCAGTTCAAAGAACGCAACGGAGTCTTTGTAGAGATTTAAACATTTCTGATTCGGGTCAAACGGATCGTGTTTCATGTCTAGACCACCAAGGCTAGGAATCTAGAAAATAAATAGAAGAAATAAACCTAAAATGAATCTTGAAAAGGGCGTACATCATGGATCGTTCCACTTCGTTACATTGCGAAAAGCCCTTATTATGGGTCAAAAGAAACGGCGGAGTACGAAAGCGCTAATCCTTTGGGGAGCAATCACGAGTGTGTTGCAAAAGCGCGAATTTATGGCAGGGTTGCAGTTCATTCTCGACTTTGAAAAGGCAGTTCACTCGTCAGTAGAACTGGGCTTCCCAAACGCCGAAATATTATGATGCCATTTTCATTTTGGCCAAGCTCTGTTCAGAAAAATTCTGCCTTGGACTCAGGAACGATTATGTCAGCAACACTCCGAAAGGAAAACACTTGGAAACGTATTTCGGGCTACCTTACTTGACGCCAAACCTCGTGGAAGAGGCATTTTTGAACGGGATCGAGTAAGTCCCTGCCGATAGTCGAATTGGCGACTTCATAGAATACCTGGCAAAAACTTACGTTGGGCCTAAAAGCTGATTTTCACCGGACATGTGGGCACGAAGTCCAATCGACAAATAAGTCCGAACCTAAATTTGTGGGCAAAATACGAAGAGGGAACTTTGACACTTACGGAATACGTCCAAACAGTTGGAATACGCAATCAAGCGGTGCTTCACTGAATTTAAGTCGTTCGTCTGTCTCAAACATTGACAATTCTATTGAAATTAACCTTACTTATGACTTGACCTTTATTAAATAAACATTTGTAAGATTCTCGTATTTTTGCGCTTTTGTACAACCCATGCTTTCTGGAAATTAGCGCTTTCTTACACCGTCCTTCAGCGGATTAGCGCTTATGCTATCTGGCCAAAAGAAGAGACAGGGAGGGGGTCAGATAAGCTTCTCTTCTGTTCGTTCTTGAGCACTGATAGTCGGTACAAAACCTCTAGGGAGCAACTAGAAGTGTTTGATAAGAAGTGGGATGAATGGCGGAAGAGATAAATAAAATGGCTCCCTTGTTCATCCAATAGCACTAAACGTCAGTGATACCTCTTGTATGCACCTCGGTAGTCAGATCAGTAGTGAGTGATCAACACACTTTCTTCAGTTCATCCTGAAACACTTAAGTCTGGTTCAAGGCTTCCTGGAGATCACTGTAAGTAATCAAGAGCAACTCCTTAAGGGGGTCTCAGCCGGTTGCCATTCTTCCCTCATTCCGGGTTAGTATTTCCCTAAATTACAGGCCCTAAAACTTTAAAAATTGTACCTAAATTTGAATTTTTCGAGGATTTTTGAAATTTATTAAACTTCAATCTGGAGGGAGTCTAAGGCACGTCAATTGAGTTTTCAAACTCGTTGGGAGGGGTGTAGAGGGTGGAACAGCAGCTCCCGTTTTCAGTACCCTCCTGGACACGCGTGAAGAAGGCGCAAGTGCCATTTCCGATTGTTTTGAGTTTTTTCCTTCCCTCCTACAACCTTTTCTCGAGAAAAAACTAGTCCCTTGGACTTCACCCTGCATTCAGAGTGCGAAGTCTGTCGGACGTCTCTGTCCATAATCGCCCCATTCTTCGTATTTTCCTCTCTGAAATGGTACCAAAAATCACCGTAGTTGACCCCAACTTCACAATTTTGTTGGGGATATAATTTTTGATGATGAGAATGATTTCGCGGTCGATCCCAACTCGCGCCTAATGTTCAACCCCAGTCATCACGGCCTGATACCAGTAAATTGATATTCATGCTATTTCGACTCATCAGACGATGGCTACTCCAACTTCGATCACGATTTTGTCATCGATGAAGAATTTGATGGATACCTCGAGCTTTGAATAATTTTTGGCAGCTTATTTTGAACTTTTAGTACACCAATTTGAACATTTGGCAACTCAATTTGAAATGTTTGGCAAATCCCTTCTGTTGTCCAATTATTTTTACATAGTTTACTAGAATGATACCTATACAAAAAACAAAATGATTTCAAATCTAAACGGGAATTCGGATACCAAACTCAAGTAAAATAATTACTTGTTTTTTGATTTGATACCTAATGTGTCTAATACGGTCTTGAATTACATTGATACTATTGACAGATGATCAAGTTATCAAAAAAACCAAAACTACAAAGAAAAACGGCAGATTTATGAGTCGACGTCCCAGGGACGTCTCCATCCGCCAGTTTTTCAATTCCCTAGACTACTGCACTAATGAATTTCAAAAATCCTTTAAAAAATTATGATTGTTTTCTCAATCAATATATCACATCTGTACGTGGACCCATACGGGTTCCGGTTAGTGTAACATAACTACCATATACTTAACGGAGTACAATTTTACAGGAATTTTCGTATTGAAGTGGCGAAGAGATTCTCTCAAAAGGTTAACATAATTATAAGCAAATAATTTGAAAACTTTGGTAAGTATGGATGACCAAAAGTGTCTAATTATGGATGAACGAAGCTGTGCGACCCAGATACATTTTTTGTATAATTTACGAGTAGATGTGGGAGGTAATGGTAGGAATAATAGCATCGAAACTTCTCAGTCTTCACACGAACAAATCATCATCCATGAACACCAAAATCAATATAAAACCTCTTCCTTAACACAACCTTTCATTTGTCTAGTTGAACAAAAAACAGTCTAAGAGTGGTTAAAAGTTTGAATAAAATGTAAAACCATCCACAACACAGATCGATAACTTCATCAACAAGAGATTCTCTAAAAGGTAAACATAACTATAACTAGGTACTTTTAAAGCATGAAATGAAGAAGCCGATAACAAACAAGCTAAAGCGTAAATTGCGTAAATTCAACTCACCCTGTACTTTATAGTTATAATTTGTTCGATAACACTAAAAATAGTCACTACTTCTGACTGCTTACTATATACCAATCTTGAAAAATAGCTATAAATTAGATTGGAATTCAACTTAGTATTCTTGAAAAAGTTGAATCCACCTTGTATGGAATAAAAAATTACCTAACAAAACTAAAGGGCAAATTAAAAGATTTTATAAGTGTGTTGCCACGTAAGTTGTGCGTAAAAACACCAGACAAATGAAGCGAATTGTAGCAAACACTTGAAAAATAATAAAATTAACTGATAGTTATGAAATAAAGAAAGTAATAGTGGTAGAAAACAAGATAAAAAGTCTACTAAATGGGGCAGTAAAAGAACGTTTTATCAATTTTCCAAACTTTTCGCATGAAACGTAAACATGAACGACACTATTCTAATAATGATGATGAATCGAGTCTTTACATGCGCAAATCGCCGCAGTCACATCCAGTTGCGATGGGAAATCTACCGCTATCTCCTGGAGGAACCCCCAATAAGAAGAGCCCTTCGAGATTTGAAGGGAATCAGTTCATAGATCAGATCGAGAGAAATTTGGATTTTTGCGGAAACGTAAGGTTTGCAGGCTTCATACAGGAGGAATGCCATAAGGCCAAAACCGTACAGGAAAATGACATCTTTTTTGGCGGAGTTACTGCCCGGGGGCCCTAGCTTGCTCTACGATATTCTTCCATTCCTTGGTCATCTTCAGGGTTGCAGTCGCCCATTCGAACTACATGCCCTGCCCATCTGAGTCGTCTTATCTTGACAACCTTCACGACATCTACATCACAGGTCGTACAGCTCGTCATTTCTTCTTCTCATCCAAACTCCGTTCTCACACACCCCTCCACATGTCTTACTCAGCACAATTCTTTCAAAGCATCTGAGAAGGTGTTCTCCTTCTGTAGCCATAGTCCATGATTCTGAGCCATATGTCAGTAATGTGCGGACTAGGAAGCATCTAAAAAAGCTCACATGATTCTGAAATCTCTCAAATGATGGGTACTGAAATGACAGCTCGTCATTTCTTCTTCTCATCCAAACTCCGTTCTCACACACCCCTCCACATGTCTTACTCAGCACAATTCTTTCAAAGCATCTGAGAAGGTGTTCTCCTTCTGTAGCCATAGTCCATGATTCTGAGCCATATGTCAGTAATGTGCGGACTAGGAAGCATCTAAAAAAGCTCACATGATTCTGAAATCTCTCACATGATAGGTACTGAAATGACAGCTCGTCATTTCTTCTTCTCATCCAAACTCCGTTCTCACACACCCCTCCACGTGTCTTACTCAGCACTCTTCTTTCAAAGGACCTGAGATGGTGTTCTCCTTCTTTAGCCATATGATTCAGAGCCATATGCTAGTAATGTGCGGGTTAGGAAGCATCTAAAAAAGCTCACATGATCCTGAAATCTCTCACATGATACTGAAATGACAGCTCGTCATTTCTTCTTCTCATCCAGACTCCGTTCTCACACACCCCTCCACGTGTCTTACTCAGCACTCTTCTTTCTAAGAACCTGAGAAGGTGTTCTCCTTCTTTAGCCATAGTCTGATTCTGAGCCATATGTCAGTAACGTGCGGATTAGGATGCATCTAAAAAAGCTCACATGATTCTGAAATCTCCGACATGATAGATACTGAAATGACAGGTCATTTCTTCTGCTCATCCAAACTCCGTTCTCACACACCCCTTCACGTGTCTTACTCAGCACTCTTCTTTCAAAGGACCTGAGATGTTCCTTCACGTGTCTTACTCAGCACTCTTCTTTCAAAGGACCTGAGATGTTCTCCTTCTTTAGCCATAGTCCATGATTCTGAGCCATATGTCAGTAATGTGCGGATTAGGAAGCATCTAAAAAAACTCACATGATTCCGACAAGAAGATCACCTCATCACAAATCTCGCAGAACAAATATATATGAAACTGCCCAATCCAACTTGAAATGGCTGGTGAGAGCACCTCCATTCTAAGGGGAATTTGCCTCACAATTATTAAATTTTTTTTTCTGAAAGAGGGTTCATTGATATGGAAGAAAACCATACGTGCTGCTCGAAAATGCAACCAAAAAATTTAGAGAATTTAAGGAAGATGGAAATTTTAAATGTACTGAGAGTCTGTGACGTGATGAGTTTCCCCTTACAACAGTAGCGTTACCTCTGAAAGCAGACATGAAAACATTAGCTTACGTGATCAAACACAAGAGTGTGCTGCAAACTGGCAGAAAGAACCCAGACACAAAAGTGACCAAAAGAAGCAATTAAAATTAAAATTGCTCACTTTTTCTACGAAACGATTCTACCTATTAATTTATCAAGCATTATTAGTCTTAACCTTCTCTTATTCAGTTTCTACATTTGTTAGTTTTGATATTTGAATCACATTATTTGAGTGGATCGTTTCATGTGGTCATGAAACTACAACTCTACCTGTTGACATTCTCTGTCACTATTTGCCGAAACTCCTTTTACGCTTCGCCAGAGCACATTTTTGCGGGAGGAACCCTGGGGAGTGGCGTCATCAGTTTCCCTTTGCCGTGTTTTTAGACAAAGGCTTCACTTGTTTAGGCATTTTCTTCAACTGTATTTTTTCCCCTTGGGTATTCCTGGTGTTAAACGCTGTTCTAGGGCTGTATTATTGGATTTGACTTGAAATTCCAGAATCTAAAATTGAGGCAAATTCCCCATTTCAAATTCCTTGGTATACAGTGCTTGAGAGCTGAGATTTATGTAGAAGTAACGTTTCTTCCCTATATCCCCATTGAAAAGGAACACAGCGACCCAGAAGCTTGTCGAGTGGTTCTCTTCTTTGATTGGACCACAACCACACCAAGATCAAAATCCAAGGACGAGTGACTTCAATGGAGGAACAGCCTGAGGACCCAACAAAAGGCGAGCCTCTCATATTCCCTTCATCTATTATTATGGCAATGATGAAATTAATGGTGGACTTCAAGATTAACGTTCTTATTCTTCCCCTACTTATATTTAAAAAAAGGAAATAAAGCTGGAAATTGAGGAAAAAATAGCCTGTGGCGAGTAATTGTGATTACTTGAGACAATAACATTTCAAACACAAAGCCTAAGGAATAGCGTAACAACAATTCAAGGAAATGGGAACGTAAAAATATAGATAATTGCACCACTCTTCTCGCATTACCGCAATATAAATACTCTCAAGAAAACAAGAAACCCGCAATTTCCTTAATATTAATAAGTAATTATTTAAAAAAATCATTCATAGGAATGATTGTGAATCTATCATGCATCAAATGGAAGATTTCAGTAGGTACTTCCATCAAATGTTCTGCTGACTGAGATGTAATAAAACCACGAGAATGACCGCAACCCCTTGTTGTGCATTTGCTCAGTATAGATTAAAATTATTCAGTATTATTGGAAATCAGTACTGGGGCCAGTCTGCTTCATCAGAGTCGGCCATTCCAATTCTGGAGAGGGAGGTGAGGCAGGAGTGCGTATTATCCCCACTCCTGTTTAATCTCTATTCCGATTGGATACATTAGGAGGCTCTAGAGGGCTTGGATACGCTATAATGATGACACAGTCCTTCTCTGCTAGTTTACATGGATTCCTGGAGCTGTTTCACCAGGTAAGAACCGTTAGCTACCGCATGGGCTTGAAGTCAACATCAGCATGACCAAGTTTAAGGTATTCAGGCGGGAGATCCGATGCGTCCATGTGTTACGTGGTTATCCCCACGAGTTATCTACGATTACCTATTATGAGGATTTATTGCCCTAAATGTGAGAATTAATTGATCAATGCGATTGAACTTATTCAAATGCACCAAACGGGCGCCTGAAAGAGACCAGCTGATGGCAGACCTGGAGTTAGCTCCCCAGATTTCAACACCAGAGGATGTTGTCAGCAGGATGCTGGAAGGTGAAAGGAGCTGGACTGCTGTGGCAGAGTACACAGAAAAAAGCATCCTGACAAGGAAGATACTATTATAATGAGAAAGAGAGAGGAGGAAGCATCTGGTCCGCCCCCTCACCCAAAACTGATTAAACGCCCCAGGACTCAGCCCGAAGTAATGTGTTAAACGGTTATGGGCTGAGCTCCAACGTGGGAGAATAGGAGGTGTTTTTCTCACCTGCCTGCCGAAAAAAAGGTATTCAGCCGCTAGCTATACAATGAAGCACTCCTATTTATGGTCCGCCCCCTCACCCAGAACTGATTAAACGCCCCAGGACTCAGCCGAAGTAATGTGTTAAACGGTTCCGGGCTGAGCTCCAACGTGGGAGAAAAAGAGGTGTTTTTCTCACGTGCCTGCCGAAAAAAAAGGTATTCAGCCGCTAGCTATATAATGAAGCACTCCTATTTATGGACAGACTGTTTATCTTCCATCAAGTACCTTGGCCGCATGCTGACTTAGGTTCTTGACCCTGAGCTTGAGATCAAATGTAGAATAGAAGCAGCCAAATCAAGCGTCAGGAAGATGACTGCGCTCCTATGCAACAAAAAGTTGAACCTCAAACTGGTTGAACCTCTTGGTCCTTGCTTCTTTATGGAGTCGAGAGCTGGACGCTCAAAATCGCCTTGATGCTTTCGAGTTGTGGATCCATCGTCGAATGCTTCGGATTCCTTGGACTATAGGTTGACAAATGAGCAGGTATTGCGGTGTACCAGGAGTGAGCGTCAACTTCTGACTGTTGTCAAGTGCCAAAAGATATACTATCATTTATCATGTCTTGGCCGCGTCCTTCGAGCAGAGAAATATCGGATTCAGCAGCTGAAGGGAAAAATCGAGGGAAGGCGCGGGCGCGGACGGCGACAGATGTGGCTTCGAAGCATCCAAGAATGGACTGGAATCCATCGTGCAGGGAACTTTTCCATACAGCGGAAGACATAGAGGCTCTATCTCCAGTAATCGCCAACGTTCGGGGAACTGAGCAAGGCACTTGAAGAAGAATAAGATTACAAAACTAAATCACAAGGGCACTTCGGGCTGCTAGAAGCGTTGACGATGCACACATACTTTTTTTGATTGCAAATTCAGCTTTTTTGATCTAACATGCTTGGAGTTTCAGATTAAAAAAGTTTCTTTGAATTTCATGAGTAGATCCACAATCATTTCTCAACGTTTAGAACACTAGTCCCTACAAAATCATTACATCTAAATTTCAGCTCTCAACATTGGAATATTTTAAAAAAATCGAAAACCTCGTTATCACAATAGGTTACTTCAAAATGCATAATAATACAGATCACAAGTCGGAGGTCGAACGCTTCTTCAAAGTTCGTCTTTTTTAGAAACGTACGACCTGGCAAAGTTTGACATTTTCTCGGCTTTCATAGAATTTGAGTAATCGGCGACGAATTTGCCGCGCCTAACGATTTTAATTGATGGGAACCTGGTTACGTCGAAGTGCTTGGTGATTTTCTTGTTGAAGGAGGAGTTGACGACGCCGAAAGCAACGTCCTTGGATGATTCGGCAGCTTTCAAGAATTCAGTTTTCGCCATGTCGCTTGGAGGAGTATCTGAACAGAAAATAACAAGCTAGT
Source organism: Apolygus lucorum (assembly GCA_009739505.2). Classification (NCBI taxonomy): domain Eukaryota; kingdom Metazoa; phylum Arthropoda; class Insecta; order Hemiptera; family Miridae; genus Apolygus; species Apolygus lucorum. Next base: position 40,426,708 of record CM019168.2, on the reverse strand, counting down.
TATGAACTATTCCTAATCAGAGAAATATGTTCACAATATCAAGCCAGGGCCACCAGGGGAACGACCAGGGGTTCCTAAGGAACGAGGAAGGGCTCCTAAGGCAGTAAATAAGTTCAGGCCTCCTTTGGAAGGTTTTATTCCAAGCCCAACACATTCACTTGTCAATTTACCTAGTACCACTAAAAAAACTGTATTTATTGTAAAGTAAACAACCATTTCAGGTTGGATTTTCGTCCGACTGCCATTCCTGGCGTCGCGGACGTCATCAGCTGTCTTCCAAAGGGAAGATCAAAATTTGTTCTGACGATTTCGCTCATGACTTCCCATTGCCTCACCGCTCTGGGTTGGGACGAGGGGGCGATGAGAGCCCCAGCCGCCGAAAAACGCACTCTGCTGGCGATGAGCCTAGAACCCACAATCCCCCACAGACGTCAGTCCAAAGTCCACTGCCAAACAACGACGCCCCAACGACCGTGCTTTCTGTATGGAAGCTCGATTTTCCAGGCTCCGCTTCATCTTGGTGTATTCTGTGTAACTGAATTTCTCTATACAGCGGTATGTGTACAGAGGTTTCCCTCACAAGGACTACTCGCTCCTATACAGAAAAGAAGCAGTTTCCCTTCTTCAAGAAATTGCTCGCTCTTCACTCGGTGTAACTAAATTGGTCATAACTGCCTTAATTTGGAGTGTAAATTCAAATTTGAGGATACCGTTGAGAAGAGCATCACATTAACTATCGTATGGACACCCGACTTTCTTATTGACCGATTTCAATAGCGCCAAAGGCGCGCGAAGAAGGAGGTAAATATACAGTTTGGTGTGTCATGGGACAACGACTTTTTTATGTTCGGACACGCTGCATCTTCTTATTCTGGTACCAATCTGCCTGATTCTTCTTGAAATGTGTTCTACCAGTATCCGTGGTGGTCCCGTTTCAATCGGATTCCATTTTGCTTATTTAAAAGTGTCCAAAATTTGTGAAAATGTTTGAAAAACGTGGTTTTTGATTTCGGGAAGATTGGTCAGTATTCATGGAATTTCCCCTGAAACCCCCGACTGAGTGATTGACGGACCATTTGTGTATATTCAAATTAAAGGTCTTTTTCTAGAAACGGGTGACTGTCTGGGGAACTCCAAGCTTTGTGAAGAGGTTACTGGCCCTGGTAGTGGCGTGCAAAAACTCGATTTTCAGGATTGTGCGGGTTGTTTAATCATGGTTTGGGACATGAAAAAGCCCTCTGAAAGACAATTTTCGACGATTTGAAGGATTGGACGATTGGAAGGGGGCACAGTAAACAGCCAGGCCCCCTGAAACACCTGAATTCGTCTTAGCCGAATTTTGTTGGAAAAATTCACGTTTCCCCGCGTTCAAACACAAATTTCTGTGATAAGTTCCACTTTAAAAATAAAAATGTCCAAACCATTGGAAAGCTGAGATTTTGGCGCAGTTTTTGTCGTTCTTGGATCTTGAAAACATGTGGTTCTCATAGTTCAATTTCTGATTGGAAAAATTTGAGGTTTCCCAAATTACGTAATATTTTATATTCAGAGGACTTTTTCACGTCTCAATCCTGGACTCAAAAAGGTCGTTTATCCGATAGGAAGTCTCTTTCCAGCGTTATCCTCCAATTTGAATTTACACACCAAATCTAAGACACTTTTTGTTGCAAACCCTGTATAACTACCCAAATTCAAATTTATTTTCTCGAATCAATTGAAAAACTAAAAGGATGAAATAACACTCACCATCGTGAAACAAAACCATCATCAAGCTGCGCTTTTCCAAGTTGCTGGGAAAATCTACGTCTTTCAGGTTGACGGCATTTTTGGCATTCTTGTCCTCTGCGACCACTTTCGAGCCTGCGCTGTGCTTTTCAGAGTCAGAAATGGAGTTGTCCATTTTGGGAGACGTTTCTAAATTGGACAGGTAGTTTATGAAGTCGGATTTCTGAAATTTGAGAAGTTGATTAGCGTTGAGAAGGTTGCTGTGAGTGTACTTGTGCTTCAGAACAATAGAGAGTTCCTAGTGGGTTTGGTTCAGCTTAGATAGGGCGTGACGTATAACACGCACACCCTCAATCCAGCGCCGTATTGTGATAAGAACGAGCCGTATCCGATTCGGCGCCATAATATTACCGTAGAATACGTCACTAGGAGGCAATCCGGCGCGCCATGTTGAAAAAACATGGCGCATATTGAAAACATGGCGGATGATCCAGCTACGGCGCACTGTATCTTAGCTGAAACAAACCTACTAGGAATTCTCTAATAAAATGAATTGATCAATGATTTCCGAAAACAATATTACGAGCATTATTGGAAATTATTGTGGATGAAGTGTGTCCAAATGGTTAATTTATACTTCTGTTTACTTGGGTTTTCGTTCAGTTCTCAGCTCCAAAACTTTTGTGCCGGTATGAGCAAAATGGCTCAATTTCATAATTTGCGTAATTGCAAAATTTCATAATTTTATGCCATCAACATTGTTATTCCTCCTCAAGTTGGGAGTCTTGAGTTACAAAGCTTCTCAAAATCACCCAGTTGGGTAGTTACCCAATCAGTCAGGAATTCTATACACGGTTTGTTTGAGAGGCTAAATCTTTTGGGTAGCTTTGGACATTTTGAAACATTAGATAGTTCTTCACTGTTGGGAACTGTGGAAACTGTATTCCCAAAGGTATAATTCATGTTTAGTTAAATAAAATACCAGCTTGATTCTGCAATTAATTGTTTTATCTCTAGAATTGTATCGGTGAAAGCAGTGGGATACAAAGGAGGTTTAGTGATTTTCATATCATCGCTAATCCCGAACAGAGGAGAAGCAAAAAACCATAATTCAGCCATCTTAGAATTCACTCGCCTCCACAAATCTACTAATTAACAAGATGTTCGTTGTTACACAAGGTGTTCAAGTTTTCCATGTAACGACGAAAAATCCACTTGCATTCCAGATTCCGTTGAATATACATCGCACGAAAAATAATTTACATTTTTCTTTTCTTTTCATACCAGCACTCTCACATTCCAATAGGTTATGGGCCCAGCACGCTTCCACTGCGCGAACTACCTGACAAATCGCAGTCCATCAAAATCGATTGATGGAGATATATTATTTGAAAGATGGATAGGTAGAAAACCATCCGTGAGACACCTTCAAATTTTCGTATTGAATAAGGAACAAAAAGGAAAATTTGAAACTCGAGCCACAAAAGGTACATTTGTGGGATACTCTGAAAAATCAAAAGCATATAGAATATGGGTACCTGAAAAAAGAAACACAATTATAACAAGAGATGTAAAAATAATTGATGAACCATATTATACAAACGACAATACAGTGGATTTCGATGAAGAAATTGAAACAAAATCCCCTATAGCACCAATGATCGAAATTCCAGCACAAATTCAACAACAAGTTGTAACAATAAATGATTTTGAAAACAGTCAACGGCTGAAAGCGAATACATGGCCCTAACTGAAGCAGCCAAAGAAGCCCTACACCTAAAAATGCCTGATCAATCATATCAAAATTAAACAAACCACCATCAAAATTCGAACTGACAATCAAGCAGCTATAAGTTGGGCGAACGATCCGATTGTAAATGCCAAGTCGAAGCACATAGCCCTGAAAGAGCACTTCATCAGAGAAGCCATCGAGCGGAAAGACGTGAAGTTGGATTACTGCCCTACGCAAGATAATATCTTATTATGATATCATATTATGATGGCTGTGTATTTACAAAAGCACTCGGAGCACCGAAATTCTTCATCTTCCGAAGAAGACTAGGACTGAACGCAGCTGCTCGTGAGGGGGAGTCTTAGAATTCACTCGCCTCCACAAATCTACTAATTAACAAGATGTTCGTTGTTACACAAGATGTTCAAGTTTTCCACGTAACGACGAAAAATCAACTTGCATTCCAGATTCTGTTGAATATATATCGCACGAAAAATAATTTACATTTTTCTTTTCTTTTCATATCAGCACTCTCACATTCGAATAAGCCATTATTGAGAAGACCAGCAGTTTCCCCCCTTTTTACCAAGTATTTTAGGGTTTATGAAGAAGATGAGATATGAAATTTCATAAATCCGTCTCGTATCTTCCCCGCTAAACTTTAGAGTGGCAAGGAAGTCGGCAGAATTGGCCAGAATTGAAGAAGAGAAGCGAAAAATTCATGAATTATGAAATTTGAAGTTGACGACCAGACAGTGGTCTTTATAATGGGTTCCAAGGTGAAGGAAGCATCGGTCATCGTCTCTACTCCATCCGGATATTTGTTAAATGGAACTGCATTCAACCCAGAAGTTCTCCAAAACTGCTTCCATGCTCAACAACCATCAATAGAAACGTTATAAGGGCATAATATAGTGAATATGTTACGCCTACCTGCCGTCCACCGTTGTAGTCTTTCATATCCTTGTCGTAGTAGCTGAAATACTTGAAAGTCGGGTAGCCCTCAACTCCAACTGCTTTGCAAATGGATTGATGTTTAGTACAGTCTAACGCCGCCAACGCAACTTTCGAGCTTTCAACAAAGAAGTCAGCAGCAGCTGTGAACTCAGGCTTTGCTCTTTTACAATGACCACACCCTGAAACAAGGATGTCAGTAAATTTAAGAAAAACATTTCGAAATTATTTATTCCAATGAGTACAAGATGATACCATCAGATTTGTAGATACCTTCATGACGAAATTCATGTATCATATTCGTATTTAGCGCTCCTAGTTACCGAATATAGAACTATGTTTGTTGAATTTACATGATAAGAATGGCTGTGCCCCAATGGACCAGCTGTTGGTGTGACGTCACTCTCTGTGCAACACTGTAATGCCTGCCTTCCATTTTCTTAAGAGATAACTTGCAAATAATTCATTGAGCTCCTTATTTCTTTGTTACTTCGATAAGCCACATTGGAGGCAAGGATTGTAGTTCAAACACCTTGTAAGACTATTTGTGCTTGGATTGTTTTCATGATGCAAGGTAATAAAGCACACCAAGGTTCCGCCGCGTTGGTCGCCATTGCAACAAACCATGATGGCTACATCAGCACTCTGCATACGATTTTTTCTAAATCGAATCAGTGGGCAATCGCGAAACCTCGATACAGAAGATACTGCTGCTACATTGTACTCCAAAAGTCACCAGAGCACCTCCATGGTTAATAAAATAATTGAAACCACACAGTAATAAGTACGCTTTTTCCAGCAACATTAACTTACAAGGAGCATAGAACATGACTAGGGCGTGCTTCTTCTTTTTGAGCGTGGATTTAAACGTGTCCAACGTCAAATGAATAACTTCGGAAGGCTCAGTCTCCCATTCAGGCTCTGGTGGTGGAGGAGGTGCTGGTTTGGACGGGTTTTTCATGAAGGAAACCAAAGTTTCTGTGTCTCTCAACGTAGCCACATCCCAGAGGAATTCGCCTTTCTTGAAATACTTCAACGTGGGGTACCCCTTGACGTCGAAAAGTTTCCCAACGTCTGGGTGCTTGGTGACGTCAACGGCAGCCAGGACGCCATTAATCTGCGCATAAGTAAACAAGATGGATGAAATGAACTGTATCTATGATTAAAAATACCAATAGAACCAGGTTTATTTAAATCATTCGCAACATAAGACATTTCTTTGGGGGAATTTATCTCAAGAGTTTGACGATCTTATATGTATAGCTCGATAATGTAGTGCTATTTGAAATAAATACCTTTTGGTCAAAAAACCATTTAACATAATTCTTGAAGACTGAATCTTAGCCTCATTAAAGTAACAGTCCATCAGAAATATCACCATAACAGTACCTTTTGGCTGATAAGTTCTGTGGCGGCTTTTTCATACTTGGGTTTGAGCATCTTACAATGCCCACACCAGGGGGCGTAAAACATGACGATCACAGACGAATAATCCTAGAACAATTGGAAACGAAGGGAGTAAGAAAAGATGTTGACATAAGAGACAATTTCATTATTAAAAGTGATACCTCGTAAGATAAAAAATAAATAAATTCTGAAGTTATGGCAGCTAAGTGGGGCTCGATCTAGTGGGACCTCGTAACTATTCAAAAATCTAGCATATTGATTGGTAACAAGGTCTAGCTAGATCAATGTGCCTCAGAATTCTGAACACAACACGAATAAAGTCACTCGCGATGAGATTGTGGAAAACCATTTTAATAAAAAAAACGTCTGCCAAGTGGGTGTGGCACATAGCTTCCTCGTACCCATAACCCGATTATATAGATTATCAGATGCATAGTAGTTAATCTGAAAACACCAATCTCTAAGTACCTTTCACTACCCTCATAGGGGACCATCTAAACGCTAATCTGGACAATCCTAGAAATGTTATGGCTGTTCCAAGGATTTTACGTATGCGCATGCGCAGTGGCTACTATCAGTCCGAAGGTGATGATTTTCATAGGGGACCATCTAAATACTAATCTGTAACATCCCTGAAAATTTCATTGAAATCGGAGGGAGAATGTAGAAGTTATGGCCGTTACAAGGAATTCACGTTTGCGCATGCGCAGCAGCTACTATCAGTCCGGGAGTGATGATCTTCATTGGAGACCATCTACAACCTAATCCGCATAATCCCTGAAAATTTCATCAAAATCGCGTAGAAAATGTGGAAGTTATGGCCGTTACAAGGAATTCACGTTTGCGCATGCGCAGTGGCTACTATCAGTCCGAAGGTGATGATTTTCATAGAGGACCATCCAAATACTAATCTGTAACATTCCTGAGAATTTCATTGAAATCGGATGGAGAATGTAGAAGTTATGGCCGTTACAAGGAATTCACGTTTGCGCATGCGCAGTCGCTTCTATCAGTTCGAGGATGATGATTTTCATAGGGGACCGTCTACACACCAACCCGCACAATCTCTGAAAATTTCATCGAAATCGGACAATAACTTCGTATAGTTATGCGCGTTACAAGGAATTCATGACAGACGGACAGACACACAGACAGACAGACACACAGACACACGGACACACAGACACACAGACACACAGACACGGAACCAAAATTGTTCAGAAAGGTCTAAAACGCAAAACGCGAGTGAAAATTTTGATTTTGGAGAACTTTTTTTTTTCGTCCTTGAAAAGTGAAAACAAAGCTTCCGCTACCTTGGTAGACTCGGAAGCAAAACGGAGTTGAGTAGAACGTTGTCTATTTTCGTGGAAATAGACAACGTTCTACTCAACTCCGTTTTTATCTGAACACAACGGTATCAAAACCTCAATAGAATTTTTGTCACTTACGAGGACTTATAGGCCGACGATGTGCTCAACTTCTAGGTTTTGTTTTAAACTTTATGTTAAAGATTCAAGTGAGCTATGACTCACACCGTTTTCATTATTAGCTTTTGTTGCTTCGTTGAATCAATCTCACAAATCTAACGTCGGTAGATCATAATAAGAACTGGGTAAATGAAGTTTATATATAAATATTAAGATGAAGATATAAATAAGATGATTAAAACCTTGAGGGTTTCGTTGAAGTTCTCAGACGTGAGGTGAATGACGTCGTTTTCAGCATCAGCCCAGTCTTCTTCCTTGGGAGGTTTGGACGTCGGGTCTTTCATGAATTGAACGATACCTTCTTTGTTATTGTTACCTTCGTAAGTATACAGGGGAACACCGTTCCTGCACAAACCAGCGAAAACAGTCACGATCGACTTATTCAACACCTTTCAATTGAGGGTGGGAAACTGATTCAGAGCTCTAGAAAACTGACGGATGACAATGGGGTATTTCGGTGGGTCGGAAATTCAGGTTTTTGACCTCAATTTTGGATTCAGCACCCTTGAAAACCTGTATACTCCCAACTTTTAGCCTAATGATACTATAACATGAGGTAGAAAAATTAATTAAAGAGATCACACGTTTGAAAAAAAGGCGGGCCGCCATAAATGCACACACACTACACTGCGCGCGTGTGTGAGTAGTATTTTGTAGTATCCAAGAGATTCTCATTTCGGATGGCGTTACTTTATGGTTCAATCGTTAGCATTACCTACGTCTGCTGTCTGGAATCAGTTGTTTTCTGTTCACTTCGTTTGTGGTTTCGACTTATCAAATTTTCAGCTAGTGTAACGCCCACGATTTCTTTTCTCTCTTTCATTTTAAATATGGCGGAAAAGAAGAGGAAGATCAACGTTCTGGAGCCTCACTTTGAACCTGCTACCAGTGAGAACATTCCAATCTCTTCTCTGTGCATGGATACTTTTTTCAAAGACAGTTTTGGCTAGCTACGTCACACCATTCAAATCTTGATCTTTCCTTAGCTTCTCTGATTTTTTAAAAACATTTTCTCGACGAACAGACCCGATTACCGTTATTCCTGAGCCATACTCTTTTGAAAAAAAAAAAATTTTAATTGACTGAAATACCCCATTTTCGGATGGAAATTACTTCTTGATTGTTCAGAAAATTAGGCAGAGGAGTTGTCTGGTTGAAAAATTGGATAACTCTCGTGTAGTAGATCAATGAAAATTGGTTAGTTAGGTGAGAAATCATCAAACAGGGGAAGGATCACTTTGTGAAAGATGTGATTACTTAATTATTTGAAAAAGGAATTAAGTCACAATAGCTCAATCACTGTATCAAATTAAAAAAAAAATAATTTTTATAAGACACTCACTTGAAATATAACAGCGTAGGGAAGCCTGTGATATTGAATGTACCCCTCACAGCATTGTTTTCAGGCCTGTTCACATCAATTGCAGCGAGAATGGCGATGTCTTTCAGTTCAGCAGCTGCTGCCGAGTAATCAGGTTTCAATTTCTTGCAGAAACCGCACCAAGGGGCGTAAAACATTATCATCACAGGTTTGGATTCTTTCTTCAAAAGCTTGACCAGCGCCTGAGAAAGTTACGAGTACTGTGTTCAATACTTTTAAACATTGCATTGTACGTGGGTCGATCCAAAGAGGCAGAAAGCTGTGGAAGTATAACTGCGTTTGGTTCTAATGGGAATACTGTGAGTTTGTAACCTGTTCTGAAGTAAATATAGCAACCTACCTCGAGTAAGGGTTCCATTGTATAATAATTACTCCATCAAATTAGTCTTGCCCCATCAAGACAGTTTTGCAATGTCTCCTTGAAACTATTTATCCCTACTCTTACACCTAGAGCCCGAGTCTATTTGGATGAGTTGTGAAGCACCATTCCCCTTTCCCCTTGACTCCCAGTGGGACAATATGTCCCAGTGCAACTTCAAAAATTACCAATGGTCTCTGGTAAAACCATGCCTGCATGTCCCACTGGTCTCTAACGTTCATTTGGTGTAACAGTTTACGACTTGCTCGGTAGATCGCAGCCCAGAGAGAGGCTTGGGAGGATCACTGGCAAAGATGGCGTTCTGTTGTTTACTTTCGTTCTGTTATTTAATTTCTTTCCATCTGCTTCCTTTTGTCAAGTTCTTGTCAGTTTTCATTACTCGTTGATTACTGTTACGTTGTTTTATTTACTACCTCTATGTGAGGCTTGTTTTACTCCACACCACACCAGTTAGCCTTTCCAGATGAAGACTGAGTATGGCTGTGTAATATTTTTGAGAAAACTGTTTTTGTTATCTTTTATGGCATTCCTCAGTTTTACCATGTCAGTGGGGCAAACTTTCCCCAACATGGTGTACTGTTGGGACAGTTTTTCCCACCAATAAGATACAGTTGGGACAAACGTCCCAGTGATGAAATACAGTCGGGTAAGAACGTCTCATAAAATACTAAAAGGAAAACCCATTTTTGGAACGATCCTCGAATATAAATTGTAGATATTAATATACAAATTGACTATGTCGTTCTCTCTATGGAAAATAGAACTAAAATAGAACTTGGTATACTGTTTAGTATCTTGGACGTAACATACCAACACATCTGGTAGATGCACAACATCTCCTATGCTTTCATCTTCATCCCATGGAACGTCACCGGTTGGGTCCCGCATGAAATTCACTATACTGGTAACAGTTTCTTTCCTGTCGTACACCTTGTGAAATTCGCCGTTTCTGTAGTGACGTAGCGTGTAGGGTTCTGCAGTGGCTTTCAACTGTTTGCACAACTTATTCGATCCACTAAAAACATCAATGAAATCTCATTAAAAAAACGACCTCCTTTGATTGATTAACATGCTCTAAAGTAAAAGTAAAGTAGTAAAGTAAACAACCATTTCAGGTTGGATTTTTGTCCGACTGCCATTCCTGGCGTCGCGGACGTCATTAGCTGTCTTCCTAAGGGAAGATCAGAATTTGTTCTGATGATTTCGCTCATGGCTTCCCAATGGCCTCACCGCCCTGGGTTGGGATGAGGGGGAACTGCGACCGACTCACCCCGAAAATATGCCGCAGAGGCGGGCCTCGAACTCACGGCCCCTGCAACCGGTTCAAGCCCTGTCTCCAGAGACACACGCCGTAGCTCGCTCAGTCACAGCTGACCCCAATTAACATGCTCTATTTCAAATAAGTATATACGAACAAATTAACAATACATGAATACGCTTTGGTCACATGACCGTCAAGGGTTGTTCCATTGCTTAATAGGCAACAATACTTCAAAAATCAGACACACAAAACAAAGAGAAACAAATAATGGAAGGATCGCCTGTTGAAGCAGATAGAGAAAAAATTACAATTTACACAACCCCATTAAAAAAAGGATGGAAGCAAAACAAAAAAAAAAAGTATACCAAAAAGAAATAACCAGAGATGTGGATAAAGAGTCTCCTAATTCCCATAGTTGAATTCCCTTGCCTCCCTGAAGAACAGCAAGAGTTTCATCCAGTCAGGCTCATTCAAGATAAGCATTCGTTCATTTCTGCTCAGCATCACACCACCTGAGCCGTGCATTCAGCCAAGAAGTGCTCCGTGGTCTCATTCGCTCCGAGATTACACTTAGAGCACAAAAACACGCGGTTCACGATCCAGGGCTTCCAATTAACATCCACGAGCTCGCCTCTGCACTTCATTATGACTATGGAATTCACTGAACGAATGCCAGCTACATCTTGAAGGACATCCATTTGGGACCTCCACATATTCCAGTATTTTAGTTAACTTAGTGTCAGACGCTCACGCTGACAAAGTCTCATGTTTCTAACCGAATCGTTGCAATTCGACTCTGGAAAAGGTAAATCGACGGCTCCCAGGGAAAACAATTCGTAAGGCCCACGTTGCCAAACAGCACGGCACGTGGAGTCCCCTCCACGGTAAAATTTACCGCGGCCTGATTAGCGGAAATCTATCCCCGCTTTTGCCAATCAGCCGAAAAATTAACTCCCAGGAAAAGATCTGCACCCAATCAGCGAGGAGAGGTGGAAGGACTGCAGGAAAAAATACCGAAAATATTCAACCACAAATATTTGTGAAGACACGCCCCCAGCTGTGCAACAAAACCACTGTGTGCCACCAGAATCGGGGTTGTGCATTAGTATACGGAATCAAGTGCTCTACGATCCAAAAGCACCCAGTTCTGCTGCCTTCTGCTGAGTGACAGAGAGCAGTATCACTACAGGCTACGTCGGTCCGAGAGAGCCAGCCGCCTCCAGGAAAAGAAGTGGGTAGCTGCCACGTCAACGCCTCCTGGGACAATCTCCTAAGTCTATCGAGACCCGAAGAAAGGATCGCCGACTCCCGCCGTCGCTTTCGCGAACCTGCGAAACTCCGTAATCTCGCGACGACACGCAGTCAGGAGAAATATAGGTAGGGATAGACTAAGATACCACCTAAGGCTTCACTTTCACCTTTATATTATCAAGATTCAATCCCATTTTCTAATTGTCAAATAAACCCGTTGCTCATTCAAAAATCCAAACAAGTGTTTTCTCTCAAGTCCACGAAGCCCAAAGGTATCAAGTACTTAGGAACAAGCAGATAGTCAAATATTTAGATCCGAAGGCAATAGCCCCGGTTTTATCTGATCCCCGGCTAGGTTAGTTAGGAATCTTAGCGCCTAGGCAGGACATATGCAATTTATCTCAAATTCCAATCTACGAGTAGGCGCAGAAATAAGTCAGGCCTAACAACTGAAACCGCGGAGGAGGCGAACCTTACACTTAGGTAGCAGTATCTTACCCAGTACATGAGACGAGAATCATGGTTCCTTGGCCTTTCACTTGTTCAGCTGCTTCGTTGAATAATTTGATTGCTGTATTCGATTGTTTGGGCTGCGTCACAAAGAGTGCCAATACGTTGGTTTTCGTTCTGAGAATCTTCTTCCACTCCTTTGTGTCAGATACTTCGAGCACAGCGTTGCTTTTGGCATTTTGTTTAGATTCTACTAAACTGAGCAATACCTGTGTACAATGCGAAACAAATAAGTCTAGTACATCAATTAGAGGTCTGAATTTTAGGATTCAGTTAAGGTTGATTATAAGGGAGTTTAGCAGTTGTTACTATAACACTGCCATGATGATAAAGATTAGTTTGGTAATTTCATTCCCTACACAAAACATATTTTTTAAAGTATGAAAAGCTGTCGTGGAAAGACAAGAAGATGTTAGAGAGCCACGTGTTGGTTTCATTAATTTACTCTTCATGGATACTACAGGATGATGATGCTGTGTCGGCACTCAATGCCCGCTAAGTTAAGGGAGTAAGGGGATTCAAGGGATGCTTCATAAATGGATAAACAGATCCAAACATGGAGGTCAAAATTTAATGTAGAATTGAAAATCCGCATGTTCTTGAAAACATAAATCTTTCTGCGATAAGAACCTTAACACACACCCCTGGAAAATGGTGAAAAATTTATTTTGGTCCATCTCATGCAGAGCTGAGGCTAGGATCTTATAAGTTGCCAACCGGAACAGAATAGGAGAAAAAGTGGCTTTTGCGTAGGAAGATTAGGATCACTTGACATCCTACATTTCAAACGAGGAGCTCTTGCAGGCCCAAGTTTAGAGGACGCTCCTGGTCAAGGTGGAGTGCCGTTAAATTGCATACTTGTGGCACATATTGAGAGGAGTAAAGTATCAGTTACTTCAATTGATTAATTAGAGGAAGATCGAGAGTTAGCGGCGAGCTGGAAGAAGCCGGCTCTCCTTGCTGAACATCCTAAGGAAATGGTATGCAGCGTGCAGATGAGGTTTTCAGAACAGCAGGAGCAGGAGCAGGGGACAACGCTTTCGCTGCAGTGATTGCCAACCTCTGGTTAACTAGGTTGGATAAGGACAGTCTTTAGTAGTAGTATCTTGGACAATACTGGAGGCCAACACTCTTCTGTCCCAAGTTGGGATCTGCTTGCAATACAGAGCTCATGGCTCCAGGCTAATGTCTCTCCAAAGGCCCTTTTGTTGGTGAGGTTCTTCTCATGCTTACTATAGACGGAGTTTTTTAGGCCTCACTCAACCCAGAAATCAGTACAGATCATGGCGTCAGGCTAATATCCCAAAGCTCCAGTACTCCATTGCTAGTTAGCTTCTCCAAACGCTCACTGTAGATGGAGTTTCTGGGCCTCTATCAATGGCAAATCGCCTGTACTTCACTTGCAAAAGCCTAAAGACACTGATCGTGTTGATATTCGATGCTACAATTTGTTTATTAATGAATTTTCGTCATCAATACTTTAGTTCCAGAAATTGACCGGTAGCAGCATAACCACTTCATTAGTCGCTACTTACATCTTTATGGTTTTTAGCAGACTCCAACATATGCGAGTCACTTGGATGCTTCCCCTAACAGGTTGAGTCATGGGTCTAATGGCTACAAAACAGCCTCAACATAACGCACGACGATGCACATTTTTCTTAATTCGACTCCCATGGTAGCAAATCACACAATAATTAGGAGCATCTAGGGAAAGAAAGTGGTGGAACGGCCTGAGCGCTATCTAGCGTCGATTAGATGTACCTTCTCTTCTTTTTTGGCAAGATGGATGCACCTCCGTTATCGACTGGTGGTAATAGAATAGACTGTCTGTAGATCCCTGCCTAATCTATAGGAAACCAGAAATTTGCCCTCAATGGAAAATACAATCAAATCTATTTGAGGCATCGATAAGAAAGGCATTCAGTCTGAAATGAAAATCTATGTACTCGTAGGCAAAGGACATTAATTTTTAAAGCATTCTATTATTTACGAGAGAATTAGAAACACAACACACTATACCTACATCACATAAGCCAACTGATAAGAGAGATAACCTAAGTTTTTGAGCTCCAGAAGGTTAATCTTATCTTCGCTAGGCAGCGATCACGCCGTTCCACCACTTTCTTCCCCTAGAAGCTCCTCAATAATTAACTTTCAAACCTATTTGAACTGTAATGGTTCGTGTGGTTGCTACTGAATGGATTGGCAGGGACACCTTTTTCTATCTAGAATATGAACAGCGATGATTCAGGTTACTTATCGAGGCAGACTGAAGTAGAAAACATGAAAAACCTGTTTTCAATCCAACTGCGAGGAAGAAGTTGCGCTCTGGACGCTTTGTACTTACTATCCGGTGCACCAAGCTGCCAAGGAGTTAAATACAAGTTATCCAAGCAACAGAATCGGTTGCTCTCTATCTGATAGAGATTTTAGGAAGGCAGAGACTCTTCAGCTTAACTCTTCAGGTTAACTTGTCAAGTTTTAATCAGTGAACCGGCTCATTTCGGGCTACACGAAAATGTCATCAAGGAATGGACTTATCTACGAGCTCTTTCACTTCTGGGACTTGAAGGGTACTTAACTTGTCTCCGGTGCTCTGTGGGTAATTAGCATGCATCTAAAGCAATAGTCCTTAGTTTGTTAGTGACGGATATGATGAAGTTGACGGGAGGTTGAAACCTACTCGCGTTGGTAGAATAATTCTAGAGCCTAGAATCACTAGGTATGTTGTAATAAATACTCTGTTCAGTCACCAAAATACTCACCAATGCGTAAATCACAAATACGAAAGAATAATGAAACATCTTCTATCTAACTCAACGGGACTACCGAAGTTGAGTCAATTTACAGGTTATTCACTGAAAATGTTCACAACATCACTAGAAAGTTACTTGACACCGGAAAACACGTTTGTGTGACATAAATCACGCGGCTTATGGGCCAACAGTCAAGTTCAGGAAAGAGAACGATGAGAGTTGAGATTTAAACGATGAAGTTCTTATCAAACCGATTGTAAGAGACTCACAAGTGATACTTAAAAGTTACAATATTAATAACACAGTTTTATCGGTTTCATAAAACTTGAAAAGATTCAAGTCGGGGGAAATATGACACGTAAGTACTAACCGGAGGTCGTATAACGTAAACATCGCCTTTGATACGCATGCGCAGTGACACTAGGCTTCTTCTTCTTCTGTTTCATGGTGTTGCCCGAAACCGACTGCCTCGTGTAACCATTGTATGTGATGAGGTGGTTGATGTCCCATCTGCAGAGTGAGCTTTTTGATCAATGACTCATGTAATTTGTTCGAAATAATGTAAATAATTGTTGTGGCATGAAGCAAATTGTGAAGAAACTACGAATATCACTTCTCCATGGTAAATCCGTGCTGTTGAGTTGGCGGAACTGCGGGGCGTCGCGGGACCAATGTCTGTTGATTCAGTTTCTCTCTCGAATTACTCGTTTTTCTATGATGTACGGATATTGAAGTGTATTTTATTCGTGAAGTTGATTAAATATGAAGCCAAGTTCAAGATCTACATCATTCTCCGTTTTCCAGAATTAAGTAAGATAAACTACTGAGTCATGTAAGTAAGTTATGTAAGTTGCATTTTATGCCCATCGTCCGATACAAATGTTGCTAGTTCCCCATATCTGCTAAATTTTCTGCTGTTACTTAACTTATGAATACCAGTGCCACCTAAAGTAGTCCCTAGAACTACCAACTCCTCACTCCTTGACAGTTGGCATCAAGGAACAAGTATTATATAGGTATTGCGATATTTGCGTATTATAGATAACCAAATATCTTTGAATATTACCTCGTATGACATACTTCAATTTGTGTAAAAATTCGAAAAAATATCCCGTCGTTTTCAAAATTTGAAAATTCATTTAATGATTAACACTCTCAACGCGGGTGATGTCATATGACATCATGCCTCCTTTCGCCCCTTACGGGTGATGTCATATGAGATCATGGCCCTCCTGAATCAGGTCCCCATATTTCAGCCTCGCAGGAAATGTTCGAAGGGGTGTAGAGGTCTCGTAAGGGTTTGTTTTCGTTCTTTAGTTCCTCACCAACACCAGAGAGTGCGTCGTTTTCACATTGCTATTTCGTAGCGTTCAGTGTTTTTTTTTTTAATTTAAGCACTAATACAAAAAATCGGACTTAAGCAAATCCCGTAGGAGGGTGTCAGCTAGTTTTTGAGCCCGTGTTGAGAGTTTAATGAAATACTTCGATAGAAAGTTACAGACGATAACACGATACAAGGTACAAGGTACGATAACAGGTACAAAACTAGCCCGCCAGAGCAACTAGTAGTAGTAAGGCGCAGTGTTGTTCCAGTAAAGTCATTATCGTAGGGGAGATGTTGTTATTTCCAACAATAAGTATATCACTAAGTAAGTATTATATAAGCACTATAAGATTATGTGTAATACTTTATTTCATGGTTGGCATATACCTGCTGGTGGGCGACAACGTAAAACCTTTTTTCTATCCACTACGAGCGCTGGGTTCGGAACAATGTAAAGAGCGCATGCATTAGATATCAACTTATAGATTCCACCAAGAATTTCTCTTAAAAAATTAGGTATACAAATTTTGTCAACAACTGATGGGAATATTAAAATTTTTCCGTCATCCCTCTCAAACGATGGATCATTAAGGTATCAATTTATTCCACGGGTTATAATTAATTTGCAATAACATCAGTACTGCCTAAATTACGGACTAAACGTCATTGTAGGATTGGAAAAGTAATTGAATATTGTTGCAATATTTTCATAAATATTTTGAGCATGGTATAATCTATTAAGGTATTCTTTACAAAAACGTTTTGCTCGTTCATTCGATTTGCCATTTGCTTTTATAGGTAAAATATTTTATATACGTTCATTTTCATTGATTATTCCATCATTCCTACTCCATTTTGCCCTTAGTGAGTTTTCACGGTTTTTGTTGTGGTTGAGGGGATTTCAGGGATTTTTTGGAGTCCCTCTGGGGTTTTTGGGGAACTACGTTTGGTAGCACTGCCTAAAACACGCGTATCCCCACGTTCCTTCAACTTAATTAATTAGACTAAACATGAAGTACTTACCTTATTACGAGTAGTACCTATGTATAGAGGGTTTAAAAATGGCTATTCTTCTATTGACGCTATTTT
The DNA here is from genome assembly GCA_009739505.2 of Apolygus lucorum. Lineage (NCBI taxonomy): Eukaryota > Metazoa > Arthropoda > Insecta > Hemiptera > Miridae > Apolygus > Apolygus lucorum. Next base: position 40,409,449 of record CM019168.2, on the reverse strand, counting down.
GAATCCAACTGCACATCGAAGAATAAGATTGAGCTGCTCCTTTGTTTGTTGAAGGTAGACGTCACAAAACCTGTAGACCTGGAGACACCAGTTCTGTTTAGAATCACAACTCAACTCTATCAATCTATGATGATTCTTGTACGTGGCTGTTCAAAGAAGAGCTACGGATGCGATATCGATGCCAATGTTTTTTCAACCCACGACGATTTTTGATTACCTTTGGATGAAATAATTCGCTGAAAAGGAAGCTTCAATAAGTCTAGAAAGAAGGTAATAATATTACCTTCTTATGTTTACCTAATAATATTACCTTCTTATATTACCTTCTTATGTTTATCGCAAACTCGTGACCATTTTCCTGGAGGTTTTTGTGATCCAATCCAGGTAAATTTTGCAAACATTTGCGGACAATTTCTAGGTAAGCATTCGATTCAGTAGAGTTAAATGAAAACTGAAAATTTGACGGCCTAGTGCTTCGAAATTGGCCAACAATAAATTGACACCGAAAATGTAAATAATTATTCAAAGCGTGTTGTGGCCATGGGGGTTCTTTTTTAGCCTTGTTACCCTCATACAGAAAGTAATAAGTACCAACGGTCTTGTTAAGAGTTGCTCTATTGGTTTATAATCGAAAATTATTAATTAAAATATTATTGTAAATGATAAATCTTTGGAATCGACGAAGAATAAAAAATTTAAACAGGTACGTAGAATCCAAAAATCGAATAAAAATGTTGCCGTCCGTCCGCCTTACACACTTTCCTTAGTTACCATGGACCGATTTTGATGTAATTTGGTATATGGGCTCCATTTGGGGTCTAGTGGTGCCCCAACGCTTGTGGTTGATGTAGGTCACTTCTAAGGGTTGAAATAATGGTTGAAATGTTCAAAACGCTCAAAAACTTTCGATATAAAAATATTGTTTTTTCATTAAATTAAAATCGAATGATTAAGATCGAATGAGACCACCCAGAGATCTGTAGTACAAACTGTTCGCTCCCTACAAGAACTTAACACTTTCACTGCGGGACTAGAACACCCTACTTTGGCCTCAGGCAGGAGATAATTTTGTCTGAAATTCGACATTGGAGCTTAGTTTTTAGCTATTTATATACTACTTATATGCATATAATGATAAAATTAATGGTTTTTTATGGTTTTTATTGCTTGTTGTCATATGACATGACCCGCCACTCAGCAAAGACTCGGGGTATGCAGAGTCAAACGAGCAGCATGAGGCCCATCATGTCATATGACCACACTCGCCAGAGACGAAACTCTTCATGTTGTCATATGACATGATCCGCACTGAAAGTGTTAAGGGTTGGACTTACGATGAATCAGAAACACGAGTGTGAATCGCAAAAGAGGCCTATCTCCGTTCAAATTTTAGCTGACCAAAATGCGATCGTTGTGTTGACGTTAGGAACATCTCCCTCAGAAGATGTCGAAATTAAGAGCAAAAAGACGCCTTTAAAATGTAATATTAACAGAGGAAAACTTATCAGATTTAAACATTTCACCAGTGCATTTTGCAGAAAAGTTGTTGATTAAACAATTTCAGTTAATTATGACCTTTAGTTAACAATGACAGTTAGTTATCTTCTTGGAAAATAACAAATACAACTAGGAATATACACACATAAAACCCCGGGTTCGATTTTAGCCGCGAAATCAAAATCTTTTCACATATCTAGGATTTGTTTTTGCCAGCTTTTAGCAGGTTTCAGCCAGTGTAATACATGAAATCCCAACCGTACTTGTACGTCGCCGATCGTCGGGAAAACCCAGGTTCGATTCCAGGCCGTGACATCTACTTTTTTTGTGAGTTGATAAATTATTGTTGATGTAATATACGGAAAGATCGCACCCCCTTCATTCCCCCAAAATACGCGTAAAAATTGGAACCAACGCTATTCATCATGATTTTTTGTGAGGAATTCAAGAAAAATACTCGACACCAACATCATTTTGGTTTATTATTTCCAATAATGAACCTTTGGAATCGACCAAGAAAAAAAAATTCCTTAACCCGCCTCAAAATTTGTTGGTTTTACGTTTCAAGGTTCGTAGAATCCAAAAATAAAATACAAATTTGGACGTCCGTCCACCGTACGCCATACGCGGCACTTTCCCCACTTAGCATTGACCAATTTTTATGAAATTTGGTATGTAGGCTCCATTTGCCGTCTGGTTGTGCCCCGAAGATTTTGGTTGATGTAGGTCACTTCTAAGGGTTGAAATTTTGAAAACGCCCTAACTCGAAACATTTTGATATAAAGGTATGGGTTTTCCATCAATTTAAGATAGTATAGAATTTTTAGATACCACGCGGAGCCCTGTAGGACAAACCGTTCGCTCCCTACGAGAGTTTAAGGGTTGGACTTACGATGAATCAGAAACACGAGTGTGAATCGCAAAAGAGGCCTATCTCCGTTCAAATTTTAGCTGTCCGAAATGCGATCGATGTTTTTCTTTATGTTGGCTGGTGTTAACAATAGCAAAGCCTTGTTCTTTGCAGACGAGTGATCTATATAGAAAAATAATAAACCTTTGCGTAATAATTTGCAGCGTTTTAAATTTGACTGGAATTTTCCTAAATGGCGGCCGAAAATTCGGTTGTTTTTAGTGAAAAATCGCTCTTTTTTAATCGTTATGAGTTGAAAGGCAATTTTATTTAGTTCAAGCATGCTCTCGCTGTCAGTTTTTAAATAGAACACAGTTTTTACGATAGGGTGTCCCACGCAAAGGTTACACCTTCTTCAATTCCCCAAAATAAAGCGTAAAAAATTGGGACCATTCATTCTACTGAACACGTTCTCACAGGTTTATTAAGTTAACTAGAAGAAGAACTTATTTTATTTTTGTTCAAGTTTTTGATTCCCTCAGAAGAATTGCTTTTTTATTTCTAACTCCACCGTAGACGGTCCCAAGCCCGTGGTTCAAAAGGAGGAGAGGAAATAAAATTAAACATGATTTCGACCACAAAACTGATGATTTTATGAAATAAATATTAATTTTTCCTCTTAAAATCTTGGTTTTCCTCAAAACGGATAACACCCTGTGATTCAGCGTAAAAATGATGAAAAAACATGTGCCACACTTATTTATCGTTCTCCAAAACCTAATTTTTGCGCAATTGTGGAGTTGCGCAACTTAGAGCGTTCAAAAAGCCAGGTGCGCGCAATAAAATAATCGGTTCGGGTATGAATTTTTAATGTAATTTGACGTATAATCCGAACCTGAAAATAATAAAGGGGGTTCGCTTTGAAAAACGCTGCAAATTATTACACAAATTGTTATTATGTTATGTACGCTGTATTTTGTTGCTGACATTTTATGTCACGGTATTACGGTTTTCTTTTCACATATTCACCTGCTTTTAGCAGGCTTTTCTGCTAGTATGGAATAATTTCCTTGATGTGTTAGAGTTTGGGTCCTTTACCTATATAATTTGCTAGGGTAGTAGGGAAACAGTATCCGAAATATGCCGAATAATTGTGTTAAAAACCAATTTCGGAAACTACGGTGAAATTCTTCAAAATTGCGAGATTCGAGCTTGAAGCCTTAGACCATTTTTTGTCCGATATATTTTATCTATCATGCACGTACAGTAAACTTGGAGAGCATTTTGGTCCTCCAGCACTGGACGCTACAAGAAACTCAAAGTGTAATGGGGGATAAGAAACGACTGAATTTCTTTTTAAAACTAATTCAACTTTTTGTTAATCCAATTTCAAACATCACACAATTTTTGTTAATATAATATACTGTGTCTTACATTGCTAATAAATACATTTCACAATTCCATCAACACATCAAGACCGGTTGGAGTTACAAATCGGAGTAGCAATTTGTTTTCTTCAATTTAGGTTTTATTTCCAAGTCTATGCGGGTTTCGGAAGGATTGTAACATAAAATCAAATATCACACGGGCTGTGTGATATTTGATAGAATTTGACAATAACGAGAAGGAAAAAGGGAGTAAGGATTTGTATATATAGATTTTAAGGGTAAAATTTGAGAATATGATTGGATCAAGCTACATCGTATGGTTAATTCTAATTGCCAACAATGGAATATGAAAATAACCATTCAAGATATGGATAAGTAACGCTGTATCTTCAAAAGGTGTTATTATTAAAATGCACAAAATATAGGAAGAAGGATAATGAACTTGGTGGATTTTTCTATCCCTACAGCATCGCACGCTATCATCAGGAAGCGCTGTCTTCTTTGTTATTATTTTTCAAAGTAGTCCATTCTCGAGGGTTCCATGTGGTGATCTTCCTGCAACAAGGTAATAACTCTTATTAGTCGGGATTCACGAGAACACGCCTTGTTATTTAGTGTTGATGACACATTCATAGGAGTCTCTCGCATTTTGCATGGACAATTTCCTGATTTTAGCAGAGGCGAGAAAACGGATCCAAAACATTTTCCCACTAGAGGGGCCACCAGGAGAGTAGTGGTTTTAAATATTCACTTGAATTACAAGAATATAATAAACTTACAACAAACTTTTTAAAGGGATTTTTATTGTTTACTTAAAGTAGGTAAGGGACATTCAACATACCTACTTCTTACAGAGGTTCTTGTTGATTATTTAACGAATAGAGATATTAAACATACTTCCCATTGGAGTTTTTATTGTTTACGGAAAGTAAACAAATATTCAATATTCAACTATTCAACAAATATTCAATAAGAGTATAGGAACATTCAACATACCTACTTCTTACAGAGGTTCTTGTTGATTATATAACGAATAGAGATATAAAACATACTTCCCATTGGAGTTTTTATTGTTCACGGAAAGTAAACAAATATTCAATATTCAACTATTCAACAAATATTCAATAAGAGTTTTTAGTGTTCACTTGAAGTCATGGAATTTCAATGAACTTCATAAAGGGGTTTTTGTTGATTACTTAATGTGTAGAAATATTCTTTATACTTCTTATAGTGAGTTTTGATATATACGTAGTTTGTAGGATTATTTAATATACCAACTACATACAGCGTCATTTTTATTGTTTACTCAAAGAATAAGAATATTCAATAACTTCTTCTAAGTTTGATTTATTGTTATTAATAGCGAACCTTTGGAATAAAAAAATGTTAACCCCACCCCCAAACAATTTACGTTTCAAATCGAATACAAATTTTGCCGTCCGTCCGCCTAAGGCGGCATTTTCCTCAGTTCCCGTGGACCGATTTCGATGAACTTTGGTATTTGGGTTATTCGGGACTCTAGTTGTGCCCCGAAGCCTTTGGTTGATGTCAATCACTTCTAAGGGGTGAAAAATAAGGGTTGACAATTTTAAATACCCTAGCTCAAGAGATGTTGGTATAAAGGTATCGTTTTTTAATCAATTTAAAATAGTATTGGATTTGGAGGGTGGTTATTGGTGTTGGAGGGAGGGACAATGGCAAAGCTGTGTTCTTTACAGGCGAGTGATCTATACAGAAAAATAATAAACCTTTGTGTGATAATTTGTAGCGTTTTTGATTTTCACAACACAAATTTGACGTGATTTAGCTGGCGGGGGGGGGGGGGGGAGTCGTTTTTTGGTTAAAATCGATATATCTTCACTGTAGGCATTATTTTGAGTCAGCTTTCGTTTGCGAGTACCAGCATAAGTCAACCATGCTATTGGCTGAGGCGTTAGTGATTATTCGGTTAACTCTCATTCCCGAAATTTCTGTTTCGAGCACAGACCGGTAACTGAGTTTACCTACTTTTTCCCAGTGTACTAAATTGTGCTTAATCAGGCAAGTAGGTTTTCTTATGGTGTGGGTGGGCAGGTAAGTCTGAAAATTCGGTTGTTCGTCACTAAGTAAGTATGGAAATTAGGCTGCACGTCTGAAACTCGACAAAATTTAAAAAACATTGAATTTGCCAATTAAATGTAATTTGAGGGGTAGTTCGAGCTATCATTTTGCAGGGTTAAGTATCAATTATTGTGGATTCCTGAATTAGGAATTGAATTTGAAACTTTAAAATGCTCTCTTGTAAAATTTCATTTTATGTACTTACCTGGTCCCCCCCCCCCCGCCAGCCATTTTTGTATAGAACGTTGAGCGTCAGGATATGATTTGTAAAAATCTAAAATGGATTTTCATATTAAAATTGATAAAAAATGGATTCCAAACTCTTTTTATATTTTATATATTGTACAAAGATAAATAAATTTATTTATTTTATGATATTATGGCATATTATTATAATATCGCATTTTTTAATTACTTGTGACCAACTGATTCAAAATTCAACGTTACTATATACCCATTATAGCTGGTCAAAATCTATTAAAATTGTTCTTATAATATTCGCTCTTCATGTCATGCTGTATGTCTGAAACTGTTTGACTGCTTTATCCCAATTTGGAACAGTTAAGGGACATGTCAATCTTCCGGACATTCAGTTGTCAATCTTCATTCGTTCGGGACCTGAATTAGAATCGGCTTTTTCATTCCATGGTTTCCACTCGAAGTTTGGGGTCCGATACAGGGTCTTCACGAATACACTTCTATCAAACGTGAGGAGAAAGTTTTGAAGTTTTCAAACTCTCAATTTTTTTATTATCTTATTCCACCGATGGGATCAACCTTTCTAATTCTATCGATTGTCTGATCATCAAAGGCGTATTGCTGAATCCAGCTGGATCACGAATAGTTCGTAATTGACAACAAAAATTAGTCGAGACAATGAGGCCGGAGTGGTAGCTCGAAGGGTGCGAATCACCCCATTATTGCCAGCAATCCAAAGGAGGGTTGTCGAAAGAATCGTAGAAAGCAACCCCATCTCAATTCCGTGATGGAATGACCATCAGATATGGGAAAGAGCCAAGAGAACTGCCGTGTCACTGTGATGGTTGTGGAGAACGAATGAATCTCTGCCATGCCCTGAATTGCAAAAAAGGCTGGCTGGTCAAACAGGGGCACAACCAGATGAGAGATCAGTGCGCGAAAATGGCGTCCCTGGCCTGGAATTCAGTCGGACTTGAATCAATAATGCAAGAAAACGAAGATGCAACCCCAAAACTGGTAGCCGACATAATTTCATGGAGTATTCACATGGAGTATGGAACCAAGAGAGGACGGCGTACTTTGATACCCGCGTAGTAAACGCAGACTCCTCCTCTTATAGATCCATGACCTGGTCTCCCTATCACAGTCTGCAGCAAACGAGAGGCACAGAAAGTACGATGCAGCTGCAGAGGACCTCAGAGGTTCATTCACACCCCTCGCTGTGGCGACGGATCCCTGCACAGAGAATATGCCTGCTTCTTCAAGAGGATGGCAGAGGTAGGTACTCTCAGTGGGTGAAAAGTGGGCAAAGTCAATTTCACAGGTTACCCATTGGGTAAGGGAGAAAACGCAACTGGCAGTGGTGAGGGCGGTCTCCGTGAGGATTCGAGGAACGAGGAGAAGGGTGCCTTGGGTTGGAGGACAGCGCTTTGAAGCCAATATAAGATCTCAGAAGAACCAGCAAAATCCGGCAAAGAACGCGGCAGAAATGAGCGAAGATACACGTATGCTGCTGATCGGTGTCCCGCTAGACCAGAACGCTCAACCTCAAACTAACAGGGCTGATGCTGTGCCTGAGAGAGGAATTCTGAAGAGCTCATCCCAAGATTATCAATAAATGATTTTGATTAATAAAAAAAAGAAATTAGTCGAATGAAACTATAAAATGTTTTGTGACAATTAGAGATACTGTTATTCTACAATAGACTTATTAGCAGTGAAGGGAATCTGTTAATTGGTCCTGTTAATTTAAAACAAAACATAAGAATAGATAATTGTTGAAATAACAAGAACGAAGTAAGATGTTAAAAAACATCTTTGGTGACGGTTTTTGGTGACAAATGCGTTTTTTGCTTATTTGGCTTACCTAGTTTGCTTATCTACATCAAAGTTTCGAGACAACAACAATGATTGTTAGTTTCGATCCCACGGGATCACATCGATAGTAAACCTACAGAACCGTGCATGTCCAAAACGAACGAACTCCTCTAAAATGGCATTAAACCCCCAGTTTTTCGAAAGTTAAATCAATGATGGTTGCTACCGCAGATTTTAACCATAACTCTAATATATCCTAAAAAATTGACAATCGGTGTATAATGCTGTAAATGGAGAGCGACATGAAAGTGAAACCACAAAAAATAAGGCTCCAAAAATTAAAGAAGAATTATGGAATTGGGAACACAAAATTCTACAAATAAAGCCTTACTGGCGTGCATGGAAAAGCTGGAGAGTAGCACCTAATAGGCGTTGCTGGATCAACATCCCTCAATCCCAGAAGCTACGACTAGGTAAGGTATGAGAAATTAAGAACTAGATAGTTATACATGTAATCAGATAGTTTGTAATTAGTTTTATAATAAATGAAGACTTTAATAAAAAATACTTTCGAATCTTTTTACTTACTCCTAGAGGACAAAAGGAGACCCCCAATCACTCAGAGGCACTGGAGTGATAAGATCTGTTTGTTGCAAGTCCTTTTTCTACCCATCACTTAGTGCTACTTCACGTTCTCGTGTAAATATTGGTTTCGTGGTCTTTTCTGATAATACGAAAAACCTCATCACTTATTTATATAGGAGACATCGAATTCCTGCCTCGAAAAATCTTGAAATGTGACATTCATTTTTGAAATGGAAGTCATTTGAAATACTAGGATAGACTTGGAGAATTTTTGAAACATGGAATAGGTAAATTACAAGTTTTTCATTCTTTGCAGCATAGAAGAGACCCATGAGCAATGGTAAGTAGATAGTTGAAAAATTGAGTAAATGTAGATTTTTCTTTGCATGTATTTTCGATTTCCCCAGAGCGATTAATTATGGATTTGATTTGTATGCATGTACATAATTATTGCATGTGAACTAATGTAAATCGTGTGAAGCACGTTAATTGCTCAATCGATAAATTAGGTAAATCATGGTTGAAACATCATAAATGAGGTCGGGCACCAAGTATTCTTCCTTCTAAATACTTATAAGTTCTCCGAAATTATTCAAGTTTCATTTGAGTGATGTAGCGTATAACTCCCTGTGAGTGTACCAACTCGGTATAGTCGAGCCCTGGCGTTGGCATAAACCAGAATGAAAAATATAGAGGTTCCGGAATTTTCACTCGGTCCAATGATTTCCTCATCGGTCTCCCCCTCGACGACGCGAACATTAAGACTGGAGAGAATAGCAGTTCGGAGAGGATTCAAGGAGATTGGGGCTGTCAAAACTTTCGCGCCCTAAGAGTCGCGCCAAAGCCACAGCCCCATCAATATTTCTGCATGCCATTTCGATTTTCTCTTTCTAACCCCACGTTTGCTTTTCTAAACTCACATTTCTACTTTTCGAGGCGTATTTGCAAAAATCCATTCATCACCATTGGACAAATTAAAGGGCACAGTACCTACCAACATTCTAAATAATTTAGAACAATTATTGTTGAAATCCATGGATTCTCTCCAAAGATACTGGAGGAACTCACAATTCATAATAACTACTTATAAGTTCCATTTTCTTGAAGACTTTAGGTAGAACGCAGAATTGAATGATTTTTTTTCTAATAGTGTCAACAATTGGTGCTTATACCCTAAAGATGGGAAATATAAAGTTTTTTTAAAGCCTGAAGATGCAGGAGAATTTGCCAGTGAAACTTGCTAGGTAATGAATAAAACTAAAACCAATGTATCCCCTTTTGGTTTATTATTTTCAATAATGAACCTTTGGAATTGACCAAGAAAATTTTTTTTTTAACACCCCCTCAAAATTTGATGGTTTACGTTTCAAGGTACGTAGAATCCAAAAATCGAATAAAAATTACGTACGCCGTACGCCGTACTTTTGCCACTTAGCATTGACCGATTTTGATGAAATTTGGTATTTTGGCTCCATTTGGGGTCTAGTTGTGCCCCGAAGATTTTGGTTGATGTAGGTCACTTCTAAGGGTTCAAAAATAAATTTTGAAATTTTGAAACCGCCCTAACTCAAAAACTTTCGATATAAAGGTATTGTTTTTCCTTCAATTTGAGATTTTATAGAATTTTTAGATTTTTTTGAGACTACGCGGAGCTCTGTAGGAGAAACCATTCGCTCCCTACGATAATTTAAGGATTGGACGTACGATAAATCGGAAACACGAGTGTGAATCGCAAAAGAAACCTAATCTCCGTTCAAATTTTAGCTGACCGAAATGCGATCGATGTTTTTCTTCATGTTGGATGGTTGGTGGCTTCGCAGACGAGTGATCAATATATAAAAATAATTAACCATTGTGTAATAATTTGCAGCGTTTTATTAAGAAGAGAGGGCCCGAACCCGAGTCGATTCGACTAACATGTAAAAGAATATCTCCCAACTTTACAAAGTAACTGCCTGAATGCTCCCCTCGCACTTCAAGATGAGACAACAGTGGTCTTGGATAATCAGCTAGTCCCCAGACCCAGAGACAGTGGTTGAATAAGTATGACTAACTTCTTCCAACCTTTTCTGGCCGATTACTCAATTGGAGGTTTTAGACGTTGAGTCCAGCAAAGGCTCCTCCGCTCCAAATGAACCTGGTATAAAAGGATCTTAGCCCCCAACAGTCCTCTGCACAACGGCAATCTCATCTGATTCTTCTACAAATCTATTCTTAAGAATTGGCTGCAGGTGACATCTGAAAGTAGGTACCTACCTATTCACCTGTCTTCATCCACGTCTATCGGGTAAATACGGGGTTTTCAGTATAGAGCTTCTGTATTATTATACTCCAACCGTTGCCTGACTTATTCGTTTTCTAATTGACCGTCAAGAACACAATAGGGTCTCTCGGCAGCGCCGCCACAAATTGGAGATTGTTTATTCTACTCGTTCAACGATCGCAATAAAAGCGTTATTGAAAGGTATCCGATGATTGGAAATGAGCAATAACGATTGTTCTTTCGCTTCGACCCTGTACGGACGAGAGGCACTCCGCTTAAAATTATCGATATTTTCAACTGAATTTCCCGCTTCAATTTTCCATTGAAAGTAATCTAGACTTAATAGAGGGTTAAGAATTCGAATTTGAAGTTCGGAATACAAAATTTCGGCTGGAATTTCTTATTGTTAGTAAGGCGGCACACTTTGCACGGCCACCTTCAAATGTCCCGAGTGCAATATTTCCACAATGGAGAATTTTGGGGTGATCATTATCTTTCTAAATAGTACATTAATAATTGTGATCTATTGTGCTGTTCAAAGAAAACTTCCCGAATCTCAGATTGTCGGTTTGTACGGTTCTTGCTTGACTGTGCGACTGAGTCGGACCGGCATATTATTTCCCAATTTTGGCTATTATTTACCAATGACGAGCACTATACTTGACAGGAGCATGTTATAAACTCATATGCCATGCTGTGAGTTTGTAAAAAAGCATCTTTTTGTGAACTAAGGTTGGTAAATGACATATTTAAATTACATATAATAATATTCAGTATCATGTCAAGGGGGCAAAATATCAAAGGGAAGACAAAAACTCCATTGGTCACAGGACTGAAACGCCCATTTCATTTACCAGCTGTAATATAAAATTATTTTATGAAGGGTTCTAATTATATCTTTAAAGATTAATATATATATTTATCTCTTTCGCGTTTAACTGAATCATCAGAAAGGATCCAACAGTAAACTCGACAATTCCAACATGTTAATCATGCTTTCGAGGTAGGTACCTAATAATACTAAATAATATATTTTTTGTTGTCATTTTTTTCACATCAGCAGGCCTATTTCGGGCGAGGTCAAAACTCTCCATTTTCGGTCACCTCTCATTATAAGCTGATAAACAAGAATAACCCGATGTTCCCGTGTCAAAAATTTAAAACATCAGGATTTTCTGAGCTATGAAATTTTCCAAAGTGATGGAAAGTTCCTGGCAAGTTTCAGGCTGAAGGACTCACACCTTATCACACATCCTTATCAATCATAAATAGAGTAAACGGTCAACCACGATCGACTCATGGGTAAATTATATACGCGGTCATATAAAAGAGCAAGATCATGAGTAAGCTTATTTATGGGTACATACTTAAACTTCAATGATATTCGGGTTGTATATCGATACCTTAAAGCACAAAGGGGCTATGTCCATCCATCTTCCACATTTTAAATTTTTTTCTACTTCAGAAAAACTCAAATTTAACAAAACTATTATTGACCTTCTTGACGATTATAGCTCGAAAATTTCTTGAAGAAATTAAAGACTTTGGTTTAATAAGCCATTATTTTAGGAATTGTGCACTGGTGATAACTTCTTTTGTGTTTTTCTCAAAACACCGTTTTTGGACATAGCCCCTTTGTGCTTTAAGGTATCAATATAATATATGGTAGGAATAATGAAAATTTAATAAATTTCATTCAAATTGGAATTTATTATGTATTCTCCAGTTTATTTTCATAAGATGTTATTGGGTGCCTCCGCTCATAGCTCCGAAACCACTTACCATAAATCATTTCTATCATACTTCGTTATTTAAGCCCATTTTTGCTCCATTTTTGCTCATTTGCTCTATTTGCTTCATGAGTAAGCACATTTATAGGTACCTACTTAGACTTCAATGATATTCGGATTGTATATAACTTAAGGTAGGAATAATGAAAATTGAATAAATTTCATACAAATTGGAATTTATTATGTATTCCCAATTTATTTTCATAAGTTGTTTCGTGTTTACATGCTTTGGATCCCCAATTGGGAGGGGCCTACCCTTTGACCCAACAAATTTCAAGAGAGCCGACCCCGTTCCAATGGTAAATTGACTGAGAATGTCTTTACACAACCTTCTCACGACCCATAACTGAGTTACCGAGTTTCTGCTGTTGAGAAGTTGGACTTAGTTTCAAGGAGTATCCGTTTCGGGTCTTGCCGGTTCGCTACCCTTCGATCTTTGGCGTATCGCTTCATCGACTACTCGGTCCTTCTGTAGGAGGAGAATCCATTTGAAGAGCGACTTAGATTCGTAACTTGATCTAACCACATTGTAAGAAGTGTGGAATTCAAGTGAATTGAACATGACTCCACTACATGGAAGTTCAATGGGACATTGAAGCACCACCAAATACATAGGTAAAAAGTAAAGTAAAGTAAACAACCATTTTGCGTTGGATTTTCGTCCAATTGCCATTCCTGACGTCGGGGACGTCATCAGCTGTCTTACGAAGGGAAGGTCAGAATTTGTTGTGATGATTTCGCTCATGGCTTCCCATTGCCTCATTGTGACGTGGCGGAGGGGAGGGATGAGCCCCGGAAGCACGAAGTCGGCGGTAAGACTCGAACCCACGACCCCTGCGGAAGTCAGCTCGAATCCTGCCAAAAAAGTACGCGCGACGCAGCGACCACGGCCACACCGGACCCCCAAAATACACAGGTAGTTAGAACAGATTCAGAATTTCTGAAGCACCACCAAATATATGACGTATAAGTTGTTAGAACCAGAAACAGTCATTGTGCAAGAAATCTTTGTAACCTCCAGCCAATCAGAATGAAGGAACCTGTAGCCCATTAAAATACTGGAACCCCCAATCAGGAAGCAGGAACTTCCAGTCAATTAGAATTCAGATACCTCCAGCTAATATAAATTGATGGGACTTAGTTGAAAACAATTAGAATACAGAAACCTCCACCAATTTGAATGCAATCATCTTTAATTAATCAATATCTAATACGCCGAAATCTCCGGCCAATCAGAATGCTGGAACCTCCAATCAGGAAACAGGAACCAATCAGAATGCTGAAACCTCCAGCTATTCATAATTCAGGAGCCTCAGTGGAAGACAATCGGAATGCTTCTCCACCTTCAGTCAGCCTGTACGTCAAAACCTCCAGCCAATCAGAATGAAATTTTTTTTAAACCAATCAGTCGAAACCTCTAGCGTTGAAACCTGAATGCAGGAGCGTTGTGAGAGCCAGCCAGAATGCAAGATGAGAAAGAATCAGATTGCAGGAAACTTGACATTTTTATGACATACTCTTTTGCGGGAATGACCCCTCTATTTCAAAATTAACTTCTTTTGGAGAATACTACCTTCTTATTTGTGGTCGAATCAGATGAAGTCAAAACCTGATGGACTATCAAATACTTTCAAAGTTGTTGTATTATTGTGCCATTCCTGTTTATTTAGCGGCGTTTCGATTTTGAGTGATGTACGATTCTAAGTGATTTTCATGATGAAAGATTTCACACTGCATGTGCTAGGGGTCAGATCTCAATGTCGCCTTTGCGATACGTTTACCCTCTGAATTCTAATATTGTTTCTGGAATCACAAATTTGTAAGTTGTGTCTCTTTCGTTCCTCCAAAGTAATCAGAGACATGAAGTCACTTCAAATGGATTGGTGATTTCTATACGTATTATAGAAATCTCCTCTTGGAGCCAGTCGTAGAGATTGGTGGGAAACATATCGTGTAAGTGAAGAATGAAGCTAACTTCTCTCTTTATTCTCTATATCCTAGAGCTCTGAAAAGTGGTGCTCTGTCCCTCGGGGGCACTAGCGATAAATTGAGAGGAAGTCAGATAAGCTGGTTGAACGATGATGATGAACTCCTTCAACCTGTGACGACGAAAGTTGTTTGGTGGAGGGGGGGGGGGTGATATGACCCTAGAAATTTGGGTCAGCTACTTGAGGGCTGAAATGATTAAATCTAAATGTTTGGATAGATTCATCGAGAACAGCTGAAGAACTAGATGAACTAAGATGCAGGCACTTATTCCGTGCAAATGTCTTATTGGGTAGAAACTTTTTTTTTCACAATTCGACAATTTATTTATCACTACTAAGTACTTCAAACGATAAAATTATTCAATATTATACGAACAAATTCTGAATCGAATACTGAATGCTCAGTTTGATTCAACATCCTGAACGTTTAAAATTAGCAGAGCGGAGCCGACAACACCTTGTAGGTACATTTGCTATTTACAGAGGTAAATAAAGTGGATCAAGTTATTTGGAAAGAAACCTTTCTACTTGTACGTGATGAAGAGGTTTGCTTCCGACCTTGGAGTAGTCTGTGATGTATTGTTGATGCACGTTAAGTTCAAGGCAAACGGGAAACTTGAGAGAGAATTAGCCGTAGCCGAACGCCCTGAGAAAATACCAGTAAACGATAACGCTCTTCCGGGATGAGTTGAGAGAAACCCTAATATTTTGCCTCACCAAAAACTCCATTAGTCAGTCATTTATTCTGTAGACACATCATGACCTTCCCACATGAAGTTGACGGAAGTTAATTTTAGACCGTCCCCGAGTAACAGAAATGTAGGACGTTCTACAAATCCTTGTGGAAAATCGACCAGGAAGCAGCAAAAACACACTTCATTGATCGTTCATGAGGTTGCTTCAGGACGAAATTGCAAACAACTTGTGATGGTAGTTACAGGAAGTACATCCTCTTATGTACAAACGGCAGGTTTTCACAAGGAATGAGCAGACTCCAGGCTCCAGAAAAAACAGTTCACAGTGCCATGACTGGTTCAAGGATGGAAGAACATGGACTGAAGATGACCCTCATTCAGGAAGGCCCTTTAACTACAACTGAAGACTCAAGTAGCCAAACTGAACCTTGTGCGTTCCAATCGATGCCATGCGATTCGTGAGATGGAAGAGGAGTGTCACCTCATTTGGGTTGAGTCAGGAGATTTTGACCAAAAATTGGAGATGGGAAGGGTTGTAGCCAAATTAGTTCCACGGCTGATGACAGTAAGTAAGTAGTAAAGTAAACAACCATTTCAGGTTGGATTTTCGTCCGACTGCCATTCCTGGCGTCGCGGAGTCATCAGCTGTCTTCCTAAGGGAAGATCAGAATTTGTTCTGATGATTTCGCTCAAGGCTTCCCATTTACCTCACCGCCCTGGGTTGGGACGAGGGGGAACTGCGACCGGCCTACCCGAAAATATGCTCCCGAGGGGAGCCTCGAACTCACGGCCCCGCAACCGGTTCGAGTCTCGTCCCCAGAGACACATGCCTCAACTCGCTCGGCCAAACCTGAACGCCTTGATGACAGAGAATCAAAAGGCGCATCGAGCATGGAGATTTGTCGTAATTCATTTTGAGTCCTTGGAAACGAATGAAGGACCATCCTTTTGTCTGTATTTTGCAATTTACTTTTTTGCCGTTTTAATGCATTATTAACTACTGTTTTCATGGTTGTAATTACACGATCATCAATATTTCTACATACGAGCATACTTTTTGAGTCGTACTCACAGGAATTGATGGAGCACTCCTGCGGCCGAATCTGAGTCTGAATTGTGGATTCCTGTGGTCTTTCCTCACCAACTGATGGTCCCAATCGGGGCGAGAGGCTTTCAAAAGGCCTTCGTATAGATCCCGCACGCCTGAAATGCAATTCAGAATATCATTCTAGATTACTTCAGAAATAACGATAATCATAATAGAAGAATAGGACCTGATATTGTTGATTGCATTCTATTGGTAAACAATGAAAAATAACATCTTCTGGAGGCACATGAATAATGGCTAGTTTTTGCCTAAACTTTAGGGGGGAGGGGCTTAGTTTTACTCTGATCTCTCAATGACCCTGAGTTGATGATTGACACGTAGAAAACGGAAATAATTATTGTGTGGAAAAATTCTTTGTCCATGTCTGATGTTTGTCAATTTTTTAAAATAATTTAGACACAATGAACTCCTTGTTCAAATACTTATTCTTCTCTGTTAGAGACAAATTTGAAGTAATACTAACCGGGAAACCTCTCAGTGATGAACATCTGAACAATGAGATTCCGAGCATGGTAGTAGGAGGATAGCCATTAAGGACTTCTAATAATTGAATTTAAAGCTGCAGATTTTTAATGCATTTCCAGCAAAGAATGCGAGGTATAACATGATGAAAACTTGATTATTAGAGCACAGCCTCTTCGATTATTCAAGAAGCAGATTGAAATTCACTTCAATCGCCGACTTCAAAGGCATTCTGGGGATTTTTCAGGACTGCTTAGAATTGTTTTCTGAGAGGAGGCTTGAGAGCGGAGAGCTCGTTCTTAATTAAAGAGGACAAGGTCGAGGAGGAAATAACATTTTGAAATCGTAGACTTACATGTATAGAAACTGAAAATCTAATTCCAGTAGAAAACCAACGAGACAAAACTCGTCATAATCACCACTAAGGGACAAAAAAAACCACATGAATGAATTACCGAATTTTCAAAAAATATTGTAACCGATCATTAGACAATTTTTAAATCTTTATATGTTTCTTTTGGTATAGGACATTTTACGCTGATTCCAAATATGACATTGTAAAAGTGTATTTAGAAACATTTGAAAACTCGTTTTTGGACCTTATTTTGGTTTATTATTGAAAATAATGGAATCGAGTGAGAAAAAATGTAGCAATATTTGAGGTAGGTATGTAGAATCCTAAAATCTAATACTTGAGAGGCCCAGTTCACGTGGACCGATTTTGATGAAATTTGGTATATGGGCTAAGCTCATTTTGGTTTATTATTTTCAATAATAAGCCTTTGGAATCGAGCAAGAAAAAAAAAATTTTAACCCCCCCTCAAAATTTGATGTTTTACGTTTCAAGGTACGTAAAATACGAAAATCGAATAAAAAAACGCTGCAAATCATTGCTCAAAGGTTTATTATTTTCTGTATAGATCACCCTTCTGTATAGATCACTGGTTCTCCATCAATAGCACCTAGCACCATCTGTATTCTCCATTGACCCGCCCTCTCAAATTTCAGGTTCCTGCGTTCAACAGGAGAGGAAATGGCCTTGGAGCTCACTCAGCTGATCAGTGACCACTCATGCGCCTTCAGCATTCTCCATTGACCCGTCCTCTCAAATTTCAGGTTCCTGCGTTCAACAGGAGAGGAAATGGCCTTGGAGCTCACTCAGCTGATCAGTGACCACTCAGGTGCCTTCAGCATTCTCCTTTGACCCTGCCTCTCAAATTTCAGGTTCCTGCGTTCAACAGGAGAGGAAATGGCCTTGGAGCTCACTCAGCTGATCAGTGACCACTCAGGCACCTCCAGCATTCTCCATTGACCCGCCCTCTAAAATTTCAGCTTCCTGCGTTCAACAGGAGAGAAAATGGCCTTGGAGCTCACTCAGCTGATCAGTGACCACTCATGCGCCTTCAGCATTCTCCATTGACCCGCCCTCTCAAATTTCAGGTTCCTGCGTTCAACAGGAGAGGATATGGCTTTGGAGCTCACTCAGCTGATCAGTGACCACTCATGCGCCTTCAGCATTCTCCATTGACCCGCCCTCTCAAATTTCAGGTTCCTGCGTTCAACAGGAGAGGATATGGCTTTGGAGCTCACTCAGCTGATCAGTGACCACTCAGGCGCCTTCAGTATTCTCCATTGACTTTTGATTATGGAAATTTGATTACTGGTTGGTTACGCAGAAGGCAAAACTGTATACAAATCGAAGAAATGAACAGCGATCGCATTTTAATCAGAAAAAATTTCAACGGAGATTAGACCTCTTTTGCGATTCACACTCATGATTCTGTTTTATCGAAGGAAAAGCTTCAAGTACTCGTAGGGACCGAACGGTTTGCCCTACAGAGCTCCGGGTGGTCTCAAAAATTTTTAAAAATTCAGTACTATTTAAAATTAGTGAAAAAACGATACCTTTATTTCGAGAGTTTTCGAGCTAGGGCACTCTTGAAAATTTCAACCCTTAATTTTCACCCCTTAGAAGTGACCTACATCAACCAAAAGCTTCGGCGCACAACTAGACCCCAAATGGAGCCCATATACCAAATTTCATCGAAATCGGTCCATGGTAACTAAGAAAAGTGCCGCGTACGGCGTACGGCGTACGGCGTACGGCGGACGGACGGAAATTTTTTTATTCGATTTTCGTATTCTACGTACCTTGAAACGTAAAACATCAAATTTTGAGGGGGGGTTAAAATTTTTTTTTTCTTGCTCGATTCCAAAGGCTTATTATTGAAAATAATAAACCAAAATTTCCGTCCGTCCGCCGTACGCCGTACGCGGCACTTTTCTTAGTTACCATGGACCGATTTCGATGAAATTTGGTATATGGGCTCCATTTGGGGTCTAGTTGTGCGCCGAAGCTTTTGGTTGATGTAGGTCACTTCTAAGGGGTGAAAATTAAGGGCTGAAATTTTCAAGAGTGCCCTAGCTCGAAAACTCTCGAAATAAAGGTATCGTTTTTTCACTAATTTTAAATAGTACTGAATTTTTAAAAATTTTTGAGACCACCCGGAGCTCTGTAGGGCAAACCGTTCGGTCCCTACGAGTACTTGAAGCTTTTCCTTCGATAAAACAGAATCATGAGTGTGAATCGCAAAAGAGGTCTAATCTCCGTTGAAATTTTTTCTGATTAAAATGCGATCGCTGTTCATTTCTTCGATTTGAAATGAAATTTGTTTTGAAATGAAAATGAAAACAGTTTTGCCTTCTGCGTAACCAACCAGTAATCAAATTTCCATAATCAAAAGTCAATGGAGAATACTGAAGGCGCCTGAGTGGTCACTGATCAGCTGAGTGAGCTCCAAGGCCATTTCCTCTCCTGTTCAACGCTGGAACCTGAAATTTGAGAGGGCGGGTCAATTGAGAATGCTGAAGGAGCCTGAGTGGTCACTGATCAGCTGAGTGAGCTCCAAGGCCATTTCCTCTCCTGTTGAACGCAGGAAGCTGAAATTTGAGAGGGCGGGTCAATTGAGAATGCTGAAGGCGCCTGAGTGGTCACTGATCAGCTGAGTTAGCTCCAAGGCCATTTCCTCTCCTGTTGAACGCAGGAACCTGAAATTTGAGAGGGCGGGTCAATGGAGAATGCTGAAGGCGCATGAGTGGTCACTGATCAGCTGAGTGAGCTCCAAAGCCATATCCTCTCCTGTTGAACGCAGGAACCTGAAATTTGAGAGGGCGGGTCAATGGAGAATGCTGAAGGCGCATGAGTGGTCACTGATCAGCTGAGTGAGCTCCAAGGCCATTTTCTCTCCTGTTGAACGCAGGAAGCTGAAATTTTAGAGGGCGGGTCAATGGAGAATGCTGGAGGTGCCTGAGTGGTCACTGATCAGCTGAGTGAGCTCCAAGGCCATTTCCTCTCCTGTTGAACGCAGGAACCTGAAATTTGAGAGGCAGGGTCAAAGGAGAATGCTGAAGGCGCCTGAGTGGTCACTGATCAGCTGAGTGAGCTCCAAGGCCATTTCCTCTCCTGTTGAACGCAGGAACCTGAAATTTGAGAGGGCGGGTCAATGGAGAATGCTGAAGGCGCATGAGTGGTCACTGTCAAGAGGAACTCCACTCCACTTGAAGAGTAACCCCCTTGGTTACGCCATAACAACCCGGTTGCTACGGGCGCCTCAGCTGGACATCTGCATTGCTCCCGGCCATTATTATATTCTACATCAAGATGCCTTTTACATACTGTTATATTATTGAACAATACAATTTAAAGTATTCATTCAGTCTACAGTGTTTTTAATACTTATTGATATGGTGCCGAAGAAGGAAAAGAAGACGAAGGGCCGCCGTGATGCAGACGAAGACGAGGTAAGCGATGATAAACCTTCAAACCTAAAACCACCTAAGCCACTCGAAGTTGCCGATTCGGGCATGGGCGCATCGTGGCGAAAATGGATTCAGCAATGGGATTGGTATGTAATCGCTACCCGTCTTGATAGAAAACGAGAAGAAATTCAAGTTGCTACATTTATGTCTGCATTAGGGCCGGACGTGATCGACATATTCAACAGTTTTGACTTAGATGACGAAGAATCTAACGACATAGAGTTAATAAAGAAGAAATTTGAGGAATATTTTATTGGGAAAACAAACATAACATACGAGCGATACGTATTTAATCAAATCATTCAGTCTGATTTTCAATCATTTGACGATTTTTGTACGAAGATAAAAAACCAGTCAAACCTTTGTGAATTTAAAAATCTCCGAGACAGCCTTATTAAAGACAAGATCGTCATAGGAATACGAGACGACAAAACTCGAGAAAAATTGTTGATTGAAGAAGATTTAACACTCAACAAAGCCATACAAATTTGTAAAGCACATGAATCGGCTCAGCAAAATCTCAAACAACTCAACAGGGACGAAAAAGACGTACATATGGTTAAAAATAGTACAACAACCACATTCAAGCGAAATGATAGCAATAAGAAAAAAATTTATGACTGTTCAAGATGTGGGACAAAGCACGCCTGGCGAGCTTGCCCAGCATTCCAGCAACAGTGCCTTGCATGTAAAAAATTAGGTCATTTTGCTGAAATGTGTTTAACCACTAAAAACATTAATTTAGTGACATATGACGGATCTGACCGAACTTTAAATGTTGACTCAATAACATTGGATTCAGACAAAGACTGGTTTGAAACTCTTGAATTACCTCAGAGGAATAGAGTTGTTTTCAAGTTAGATACTGGAGCACAGTGCAATGTAATTCCAATTACAATAGTTGAAAAGTCTGATTTGACAATTGAACCGTCACCAACCAAATCTCTAATTTGTTTTGATAATAAAACCATTCCTGTTTTGGGCGAAACCACTGCGGAGATAGCTACGAGGAAAAATATCAAATCAAATCTCAAATTCCTAATCATCAAAGAGGGACATCAACCTATTTTGGGAAGATCTGCATGCGAGAATTTGGGTTTTGTTAGAAGAATTCTGACTGTTACTAACATGAATGATCCAGTGCTCTTCAATGGCATTGGTTGTCTTAAAAACTATGAATATGAGTTAGACTTAGTTCAAGATCCTGTTTTCAAAATTCATCCTCCGCGTAGAGTGCCT
Organism: Apolygus lucorum; assembly: GCA_009739505.2. NCBI lineage: Eukaryota > Metazoa > Arthropoda > Insecta > Hemiptera > Miridae > Apolygus > Apolygus lucorum. Next base: position 40,387,649 of record CM019168.2, on the reverse strand, counting down.
CACTCACTCCGCGAGCAAGTGAAACAAGAATTAGATCAGATGGTTTCTAACAAAATCGTAAGACCAACAAATGAACCTACTCCTTGTGTATCACCTATGGTAGTAGTGAAACAGCACGGAAAGATAAGAATTTGCATTGATCCTACTGACTTGAATAAAAACGTGAAGAGACGGCATTTCCCTTTAGCTACTCTAGAAGACATTGCAGCCCGACTGAGTGGTTCCAAGTGGTTCACGTTGCTCGATTGTAAACGAGGATTCTGGCAGCTGAAAGTCTCTGAGAGAACAAGCAAATATCTTACGTTTTCGACTCCATGGGGAAGGTACTCATGCCTACGAATTCCTTTTGGGTTGGTTTCAGCTCCTGAAATTTTTCAGTCAGTTATGAAGGACCTTTTGCGTGACATTCCTAAAGTTGAATGCGCTATAGATGACATACTCATCCACGCTCCAACAAAAGAAAAATTAGAAGCCACTACTGAAGTCGTTCTGGAAAGATTACGGAACGCGGGAATGACCCTGAACCCTGATAAATGTGTCTATATGCAGAGTTCAGTGGCATTTTTGGGTCATATTCTTACTAGTGAAGGACTAAAGGCTGACCCACGTAAAATTGAGGCTATCAAGAGAATAAAAGTTCCTACAAATGTAAAGGAATTACAAAGATTCTTGGGATGTGTTACATACCTCTCCAAATTCATCACTAATGTATCAGAAATTACACATCCTTTGAGACAGCTGTTGGAACATAAAACTGAATGGTATTGGGGTCAAGAACAAGATGAATCGTTCAATGAATTGAAGGAAATACTACAAAATGCCCCAGTGCTTAGATATTACGATACCACACTTCCGATTACTCTTTCAGTTGACAGTAGTTCCCACTCCATTGGGGCAGTACTTCTGCAGGAAGGGCAGCCAATAGCATACAGCTCTAAGTCATTAACACCCACTCAGAAAAATTATAGCCAAATGGAGAAAGAAGCGTATGCCATTTTAGCAGCCTGCAAAAAGTTCCATGAATTCATTTGGGGATGCAAGAAATTAATAGTTGAATCGGACCATAAACCATTGGAGGCTATTTTTAAAAAACCACTTCACCTTGCTCCACCACGACTCCAAAGAATGTTTTTTGAAATAATGCCGTACAATCCCGAAATTATATATACGAAAGGTACAGAACTCTTTCTAGCTGACACATTGAGTCGAGATTGTGACAATATGGACGAGAAAGAAGAAACTTTGTCATTTGAAATAAACTTGGTTATCCCAATAACAAACGATAAACTAACATCATTAAAACAGAAAATTGAAGAAACTCAGGAGTTAGTTACACTGAAACATACTATCTTAAATGGTTGGCCAAACGAGTATGCTGAAGTTCAAGAACCCATCAGAAAGTATTGGAGTTTCAGGGAAGAACTGTGCACTCATCAAGGGCTACTATTTAAAGGAACAAAAATCATTATACCACCACAGCTCAGAAAAAACGTGCTCGCAGATATTCATCGTCCCCACAAAAGTGTTCAGTCGTCACTCAGAACTGCCCGAGAATACGTTTTCTGGCCTGGAATGGAGAAAGACCTTAACGATTTTATAAATAATTGTGTAGTTTGCGCCAGATACCAAAGAGATAAGCCAGAAGAAAACTTACTTTTAGAGGAGGTTCCCAAAAGACCTTGGATGTTTGTGGCATCAGATTTGTTTGAACTTGGAGGAAAACATTATATAGTAATAGCAGATAGTTACTCAGGTTTTTACGATTTTGAAGAGCTCAAGTCAACAAGTACTGCAGCAGTGATGAATTATTTCAGAAAATGTTTCGCTACGCACGGTATCCCTGAGGAATTGAGGACCGACGGAGGACCTTGTTTCAGCTCAATGGAGTTCAAAAAATTTTCTACTGAGTGGAATTTTCACCATAGAATCTCCTCTCCTCACTTTCCTCGCTCCAACGGTTTAGCAGAACGGTACGTTCAAGAAGCGAAAAACACATTAAAAAAATGTTTGGATGAAGGTTCTGATATATCTCTGTCACTGTTACACCAAAGGAACACCCCTAGAGGAAATCTTGGATCACCTGTTCAACGGTTAATGGGAAGAAGAACAAGGACACTGATACCCAGCACACACGAAATGTTGTTACCAGCTTTGATATCTGGAGTTACTAGGAAGCTGAAAAAACAGAGGATGTCAGATAAGACACAATCGGACAAGAACAAATCGAAATCAATGAGCTTTAAAGAAGGTGATAGGGTCATGTGGAGAAAACAGAAGAAATTGTGGCTCCCAGCAACAATTGACAGAGTATGCCCAGAGCCCCGCTCATACATAATCAAGACCGAAGATGGTGTCTCATACAGACGAAATTCGTGGTTCCTGCGTCCATTAAGGAGCGATACCCAACCATCACCTACGTCAAATGATCACTTTACTAACGAGGCTGCACAAGTGAAGAGCGAAGGTCCAGGTTGGCGAACACGTTCACGAGTTATCAGACCATCCGTTCGTTTGAATGTTTGAAGAAAAAAGGGAGGATGTCAAGAGGAACTCCACTCCACTTGAAGAGTAACCCCCTTGGTTACGCCATAACAACCCGGTTGCTACGGGCGCCTCAGCTGGACATCTGCATTGCTCCCGGCCATTATTATATTCTACATCAAGATGCCTTTTACATACTGTTATATTATTGAACAATACAATTTAAAGTATTCATTCAGTCTACAGTGTTTTTAATACTTATTGATAGTCACTGATCAGCTGAGTGAGCTCCAAGGCCATTTTCTCTTCTGTTGAACGCAGGAAGCTGAAATTTGAGAGGGCGGGTCAATGGAGAATACAGATGGTGGTAGGTGCTATTGATGGAGATCCAGTGATCTATACAGAAGGGTGATCTATACAGAAAATAATAAACCTTTGAGCAATGATTTGCAGCGTTTTTGGTTTGTTCACGGTTGTGTAGGGTAGTCTGGTATTCGACTCGCTAGTGCTTACTATAAAATAAATGATGACGAGGAGGTTTTTCCTCTGGAGGGAGGGTCGCCAGTCAGTCTAGCAATCGATGCTTACGTGTATGTTCAGAATTTGTTGTCATGTGTAAATATTCCATCTTATCAAAATAATAGTAAAAACGCTGCAAATCATTGCTCAAAGGTTTATTATTTTCTGTATAGATCACCCTTCTGTATAGATCACTGGTTCTCCATCAATAGCACCTACTACCATCTGTGTTCTCCCTTGACCTACCCTCTCAAATTTCAGCTTCCTGCGTTCAATAGGATTGAAAATGGCTTCGGAGCTCACTCAGCTGATCAGTGATCTGAAGAGCGAAGAAGATCTCCTCGAATGCTGGAGACGCCAGGAAGAGCACTTCCATTCAATAGGATTGAAAATGGCTTCGGAGCTCACTCAGCTGATCAGTGATCAGAGGAGTGAAGAAGATCTTCTCGAATGCTGGAGACGCCTGGAAGAGCCCTTCCATTCAATAGGATTGAAAATGGCTTCGGAGCTCACGCAGCTGATCAGTGATCTGATCAGTGAGCAATGATTTGCAGCGTTTTTTCACCTACCAACATTTTTTTTACCTACCAACTTTTTTGGTTTATTATTTTCAATAATAAGCCTTTGGAATCGAGCAAGAAAAAAAAATTTTAACCCCCCCTCAAAATTTGATGTTTTACGTTTCAAGGTACGTAGAATACGAAAATCGAATAAAAAAATTTCCGTCCGTCCGCCGTACGCCGTACGCCGTACGCGACACTTTTCTTAGTTACCATGGACCGATTTCGATGAAATTTGGTATATGGGCTCCATTTGGGGTCTAGTTGTGCGCCGAAGCTTTTGGTTGATGTAGGTCACTTCTAAGGGGTGAAAATTAAGGGTTGAAATTTTCAAGAGTGCCCTAGCTCGAAAACTCTCGAAATAAAGGTATCGTTTTTTCACTAATTTTAAATAGTACTGAATTTTTAAAAATTTTTGAGACCACCCGGAGCTCTGTAGGGCAAACCGTTCGGTCCCTACGAGTACTTGAAGCTTTTCCTTCGATAAAACAGAATCATGAGTGTGAATCGCAAAAGAGGTCTAATCTCCGTTGAAATTTTTTCTGATTAAAATGCGATCGCTGTTCATTTCTTCGATTTGAAATGAAATTTGTTTTGAAATGAAAATGAAAACAGTTTTGCCTTCTGCGTAACCAACCAGTAATCAAATTTCCATAATCAAAAGTCAATGGAGAATACTGAAGGCGCCTGAGTGGTCACTGATCAGCTGAGTGAGCTCCAAGGCCATTTCCTCTCCTGTTCAACGCAGGAACCTGAAATTTGAGAGGGCGGGTCAATTGAGAATGCTGAAGGAGCCTGAGTGGTCACTGATCAGCTGAGTGAGCTCCAAGGCCATTTCCTCTCCTGTTGAACGCAGGAAGCTGAAATTTGAGAGGGCGGGTCAATTGAGAATGCTGAAGGCGCCTGAGTGGTCACTGATCAGCTGAGTTAGCTCCAAGGCCATTTCCTCTCCTGTTGAACGCAGGAACCTGAAATTTGAGAGGGCGGGTCAATGGAGAATGCTGAAGGCGCATGAGTGGTCACTGATCAGCTGAGTGAGCTCCAAAGCCATATCCTCTCCTGTTGAACGCAGGAACCTGAAATTTGAGAGGGCGGGTCAATGGAGAATGCTGAAGGCGCATGAGTGGTCACTGATCAGCTGAGTGAGCTCCAAGGCCATTTTCTCTCCTGTTGAACGCAGGAAGCTGAAATTTTAGAGGGCGGGTCAATGGAGAATGCTGGAGGTGCCTGAGTGGTCACTGATCAGCTGAGTGAGCTCCAAGGCCATTTCCTCTCCTGTTGAACGCAGGAACCTGAAATTTGAGAGGCAGGGTCAAAGGAGAATGCTGAAGGCGCCTGAGTGGTCACTGATCAGCTGAGTGAGCTCCAAGGCCATTTCCTCTCCTGTTGAACGCAGGAACCTGAAATTTGAGAGGGCGGGTCAATGGAGAATGCTGAAGGCGCATGAGTGGTCACTGATCAGCTGAGTGAGCTCCAAGGCCATTTTCTCTTCTGTTGAACGCAGGAAGCTGAAATTTGAGAGGGCGGGTCAATGGAGAATACAGATGGTGGTAGGTGCTATTGATGGAGATCCAGTGATCTATACAGAAGGGTGATCTATACAGAAAATAATAAACCTTTGAGCAATGATTTGCAGCGTTTTTTTACCTACCAACTATTGGTAGGTACTACCTACCACACCATACTGGCTTCACACCTTCACAATCAAGTTTTCAAAAAGAACTAAACGCTTCACATTCGATTCGAAAAATAGAAAGCTTCATAATATGAAATTATTCCATATTATGGAAATTGGATTACTGGTTACGCAGAAGGCAAAACTGTACACAAATCGAAGAAATGAACAGCGATCGCATTTTAGTCCGATAAAATTTGAACGGAGATTAGACCTCTTCATTCACACTCATGATTCTGTTTTATCGAAGGAAAACCTTCAAGTACTCGTAGGGAGCGAATGGTTTCTCCTACAGAGCTCCGGGTGGTCTCAAAAATTTTTAAAAATTCAATACTATTTAAAAATGGTGAAAAAACGATACATTTATTTCGAGAGTTTTCGAGCTAGGGCACTCTTGAAAATTTCAACCCTTAATTTTCACCCCTTAGAAGTGAGCTACATCAACCAAAAGCTTCGCGGCACAACTAGACCCCAAATGGAGCCCATATACCAAATTTGAACCAAATCGGTCCAGTGTTGCTAAGAAAAGTGCCGCGTACGGCGTACGGCGGACGAACGGAAATTTTTTTATTCGATTTTCGTATTCTACGTACCTTGAAACGTAAAACATCAAATTTTGAGGGGGGGTTAAAATTTTTTTTTTCTTGCTCGATTCCAAAGGCTTATTATTGAAAATAATAAACCAAAAAGAGAGAGGGTTTACAATTTGCTCTTATGTTTTGAGAATACATGAATTCAGGTAGTGTTATCGAAGAAACCACAATAAACGAAACTTTGGCGTTAGGCATATATTGTTTTATATACCTATTTATGATTCTAGTGCAGCGAAGAATACAGGCGGCTAACCGATGCTACTTTGGATTGGTTCCACAGCTTAAAAGTAGGGTGATCTCACGAACGACCAAGCTGCGCCTGTACAAAACTTTAGTCAGACCGGTCCTTGCCTATGGTTCCGAGACGTGGACCCTGACCAAGGCATTAGAAGAAGATTTACGCCGCTTTGAGAGAAAAGTTCTGAGGAGAATCCTGGGTGGAATCTATGATCCAGAGGAATTCGCATGGAGACGTCGAACTAACCAAGAAGTGATGGATCTATACAAGGACCCAGACGTCATCCAATTTATAAAGGTGGGACGGCTCCGGTGGGCTGGACATGTTGCCAGGATGAACCCGGAGGAGCCCCCTCGAAAGATCCTTGACGAAAAAATCCACGCCAAGCGAAGAATTGGGCGCCCGAAACTTCGCTGGTTGGATGGTGTTACATCTGATTCCCGCTCCATCCTTGGGACAAGAAACTGGAGAGCAGCAGCACAAAACAGAGAGGACTGGCGGACATCATTACAGGAGGCCCTGACCCCTCGACGGGTTGTAGTGCCATAGAAGAAGAAGAAGAAGATTTATGATTCTGGAAAACTTCAAGAATCGTTTTAGAATCTTCCAAAACGGATTTTAGTGAACAAAAATTTCAAAAAGTCCACGATTGGAATTTTGAGTCTATTCCAATAGTTTCATACACCAAAATTACAGTTTAGGTATGGAAGCTGTATGGAGGAGAGAAGCTCTGAGAATCTGTAGCGCATTTAGAACTGTCTCAGGTTCAGCATCACAAGTGATAGCAGGAACTGACAATGTACCACCAGGCACTGGAACGTAAAACGATAAGAATGAGGAAAGCAGAGGCAATATCCATAGTAAAGAAGGAAGAGCGGGAGGAGACCATCCGTAGGTGGCAAGCAGACCTTGTCTGTGAAACCCGTGGAAGGTGAACTATTACCTGAACTATTAAGACTCAATTCTTTTCGGGCATGAATACTTCCGCTCCTTTTTAGTAAAGATCGAGAAAGCCGCAGACCCAGAGTGCAGATACTGTGTTATAGAAGAGGATGATGTCTGCCACACCTTCTTCATATGCCCACAATGGGAGGATATGAGGAGGAGTGCAGAAGAGGTCTTCTGAAAGTTGCGTCCACACAAAACATACATGAGATGATTAGGAACAAGTCGAGCTGGGACGCAATGCCAGTATTTGTCACAGCAGTCCTCAAAGCAAAAAAGCTGGAAGGAAGATGGGAGGAAGAAGATGAGGAATAGAATTGATGGAGAGATCAGACTGGAGAGCAGAAGTAGGAGCAGCTTTTTGGCACCCAAAAAAGGGCTCACCCTGAAGTAATACTGTACAAGTGGTTCCGGGGTGAGTCCTAAGCAGAGGGAGTGGGATTTTAGTTGGTAGGGATGCTGGGGAGTCCAATACTGTTGAGGCGAACTTCCCCTTCGCTCTTAAAGCGTTTCCCCACTCCTAAAAAAAAGTTTCATTTGCTTTGAAAACTCCCTAACAGACAGCTTATTTTTACCCAATAGAATTTACCAAATAGTTGTTTTTACTCAAAATTATTTTTGGACCCAAAAAGGTACCTTCTCTCTATCATTTTGTCACCTTGCGTTGAGAAGAAGTCGAGTTTCAACCTTGTTTGCAAACTGAGTAACTTCTTCTAGTGGTTCCACCAACTTGAAGTCTACTCTCTCGTCTATAACCACCCGAGGAGCCTTTGATGAAAACACCCCATAAAGGAGCCTTAAGACAATGCGTGATTCAATCGCGACTCCAAGGTTCAAAGACACCCTTAAATGCTCTTCCCCGGATTATTGGAAAGGAGGCGAAGGTTGACCCATTGTGTACTGTTAAACCTTCCGCTTCCTCATCCTTCTCGCCAGGCGAACGCTTATTGCGAAATCTTCAATTTTCTTTATTTGTCTGCGGACTTTGAAAGGGGAAAGTCGAAAAAAACCCGAGACGAAGCCTTCTCTAGCTCCAGCTTCAAGGAAATTGGATCCGGAGGGAGACGGCGGTGAAGACGATCCGACAGGGAGGCCTTGGGAGGCTTTCCTGGAGCGTGACGTTCATTTGAGGTACTACTCGGGCAATCATGGGAGTCGTACGCTATTCAATATATTTATTGGACTACGTGATTGTTCAGCGAGGTCTTATATACAGTTCTACAACTCCGCAAAATGGCGATTTGATGGTATTGGTCGAGTTCATGATTTTGTATTGATTGGATAATTGGGCAGGATTCATCCAATTAAATAACTCATGAAAGTAAACGTACGCCATTAAATTTAAACGTAAGCCAAATAAAACGTAAATCATAAAAATAGCTGTCACCATTGTTCATTAGTAGGGCTAGGATTTACATGTATTAAAAAGCCTCAAATATTTACATAAAATATGTACTTATTTCTTCAAAATTTGTATTTATTTTTCCGTATTATGTAAAATAAAAAACAGAAAATTCACAAAACAAGTCAAAAAATTATTTAAAACAGTACCACCATGTATTTTTTTGAGGTTGCTGAACTCAAAGGCACGTCGGTTTGAACTCAAAACATACTTGTAGCTGCTGAAGGAGCGTTTGACATCCACTGAAGTGGGTGCGAACTTGAGATTAAGTACCTCAGAAGGGGAAAACTCAAGATCGAGACCATGGGTATCCTCTCCACTGAGAACTCAATAGACGTTTTCAATGGTCCCAAAGTCTGGGTTCATGGCAATTATTTGCTCCGCCTTTTCATTAATTTGCCTACCTCGCTCACCGGGGGCTTCTAGCAATTTTCTTATAGCATCACTGACAATACGCAGGCTGTCAACAAGGGGTAAGTTGCGAGATTCAAATTTTGTGATAGATTGAGCAAGAAAGGTGGTGTAATCGAATATGTGGACTAAGTTTGAATTCAAAGATGTGCTCTGAACTAAACTTTGTGCTTCTTCCACTGCAACTGCATCAACATCTAATTTTTAAATATATCTTGAATAGCAGTATAGAATTTCTCAGAATTCTCAGAAATTCGCGTTGTTTTGCTCTAAAATTTCGAAATATGTAATTAACCATCTAAAAATGAATGAAATGTGTAATGACTCATAGGTACTCTTAACTACGTAGTTCTCCAATAAAGGACAAGGGAAACCCTGAGTGACTCACACCATGCAAGGTGGGTAAGGTGAGGTACGGGGAACAGTGACATCAGTTGACGTCACCTTTTTCCACCCTCCTCTTACCTTGTCAAGTCCATATAAAAGGAGGACTCAGGGCTTCCCTTTCATGCACTCGTCTTCGAAAACTCGACTTGTTTATTTCTCAATCTACCTCGCCTGTTCTCTGAAGCCCACAGTTCATCAGAGGGTCTCGGTATGCGATAAAGCTCATCGCGCCGGCTTCTGCTCCCATTTACCCTAGTCGTCATCTGCCTCCAACTAGGTATAGGTAAATGTGGTGCATCCCCCGGGTCGGCGAGCAATCGCGCCTAGGAATGTATCCGAGCTGGCGATCTTAACACTCTTGCACACGGTCTGCGGTTACCCGCGCCGGGCATCGAGTGTTGTCCCGTCCTTTGTCTTCGTTGAGTAGGAACCAATCAAATCGACAAACCGAAGGAAGCCGATCGCCTTCACGCTCCGACACGCAGTCATAACAAAATGTTTAAAAATATGTAGTTTATGTCAAATATGTGAAAATATGTAACAACAAGTGTGGCTCAAACAACTCAGTAAGTCCTGAAACGCATTTGTGTACTTGAATCATTAAATTATCCTCAACCCTGACAAATATGTAAACACATACAAATCCTTGCCATATTCATTAGGTATCTCTAAGAATTGACAAATTAACAGTACTTGACCAAAAAATATATATATATATATATATATATATATATCGTCTCACAATCCAAAAAACTCTTAGTAGTCTGTCAAAAATGTTCAGCTCTATTATTTTACTTATTATCTTCGTATATTAATAGGATCCTACATGTGAGCAATTCAATCAAAAGATCTTGTTTAATTTTTTTTCTTAATAAATTCCTTCCCTTATCCGTCCTAAAAATGACTTTTCATGCTTATATTTACTCTATTCTGACCTACTGCATTCCTGCATGGGGCGGGGCATATCAAACTACTTTTAGATCAGTTGAGGTAGCAATAAAGTCGGTATTACGACTTATATTTAGAACTGGATATCGGAGCCATAGCGAACCATTGTTTATACAAATTGGAATAATCCTCCCTAGACTTACGTTTTTATTCTACTTCAATACTACTTCATCAGTCAACATCAAAAAATCCCTCGATTACATGGGATAACTCGACATCACTCGTCTATTATGGTACCGATCCCTTACTTACACTAAACTTATTGAAAAATTTAGTCAATTTAAAAAAAGTTTTCATGAGTTTCTTATCCAACAGTATTTGAATGATTCCTCTATTGATCTTCCGTTACTGAACTTTTTCAATTGATATATTAATGTATTTTCTAACTTTTTTGCTATTTTATAACCGCCTATATTTGATTTTCTTGGTTTTATTGATCATTAGTATAAAGTTTATGTATTATTAATTTACATGCAACTCCTGATCTCCGGGCAATTTCCTTAAATTTTGAAGATAAAAATTACCAAAATGTTTTTGTTTTGCTTCCGAGTCTACCAAGGTAGCGGAAGCTTTGTTTTCACTTTTCAAGGACGAAAAAAAAAAGTTCTCCAAAATCAAAATTTCCACTCGCGTTTTGCGTTTTAGACCTTTCTGAACAATTTTGGTTCCGTGTCTGTCTGTCTGTGTGTCTGTCTGTCTGTGTGTCTGTGTGTCTGTGTGTCTGTCATGAATTCCTTGTAACGCGCATAACTATACGAAGTTATTGTCCGATTTCTATGAAATTTTCAGGGATTGTGCGGGTTGGTGTGTAGACGGTCCCCTATGAAAATCATCATCCTCGGACTGATAGAAGCGACTGCGCATGCGCAAACGTGAATTCCTTGTAACGGCCATAACTTCTACATTTTTCATCCGATTTCAATTAAATTTTCAGGGATGTTACAGACTAGTATTTAGATGGTCCCCTATGAAAATCATCACCTTCGGACTGATAGTAGCCACTGCGCATGCGCAAAGGTGAATTCCCTTGTAACGGCCATAACTTCCACATTTTCCACCCGATTTCGATGAAATGTTCAGGGATTATGTGGATTAGGTTGTAGATAGTCCCCTATCAAAATCATCATCCCCGGACTGATAGAAGCGACTGCGCATGCGCAAACGTGAATTACTTGTAACAGCCGTAACTTCAACTGTCCCCCAGGGGTCGCGGGTCCGAATCCCAGCCGAGGCTAAGTATTTTTTTGATCCAAACACACATCTACTCTCTTATTTTTTCATCCGAATTTGATGAAATTTTCTAGGATTGTCCAGATTAGCGTGTAGATGGTCCCCTATGAGAGTAGTGAAAGGTAGTTAGGGATTGGTGTTTTGAGATTAGCTACTATGCATCGGATCATCTATATAATCGGGTTATGGATACGAGGAAGCTATGTGCCACACCCACTTGGCAGACGTTTTTATATTAAGTGTACTGATGAAATAATTACATTTTAAGTATCCAATACTTTACATGTTGTATAAATATATATTTTGCTAATAAATTGCTTTAAAATTAAAAAAAAAAAAAAATAAAAATACGATTTGACTTTGAGTGGGAACCTGAGCTATTGGCGGCTGGGTGTCGCAATTCTGAGTTACTCAAGGTTTTAGGATGCTCTTGATCAATCTTGAGGCTTACTCTCGACCCATTATCTCATTATGAGCTTTCAAGGGCACGCCTTAAAAAATCTTTAGACACCTCATTAATTAACTTCAAGATTACTTTTATATTGTTTAGAAAGGGAACACTTGCCAGTGAAATTACCGAAAATATGTAAATGCAAAATAATCACTGCAAAGAATGGGTTGAGTTGACTCTTGAATCATATTCATGAATGAATTTCTCGGAATTATGCTGAGGCAGTTGTTGAGGAACTTTCCTATCACAATATGTAGAGATAGAATGATGCTACAGTATAGGACTGGTATACTTCGAGAGAGGAATGAATGAAGGTAAGATGCGAAAAAGATTGCCTCACAGTTGGAGAAAGAAAATGTAATCAACACCGTAGGTTTTTTCCTCGTATGGTTCAATTCCATGAGATGTTACAAACACCTTGGCTTGTAATGCATTTAAATTGAGCTAATTTCTCTTTCATCAATAAAATCATCTGGAAGAACTTAGCTCGACCTTGTAGCAGAGGAGATTTCTAGTTCTGACTCCTGTTCATTGGCCAATGATAGGTCAGCACACCGGCCAAGATTTTATTGCAAGGTGACCGTGGTAGCGTTAAGACCCTGCATGGTTGATCCAAGTTGTCAAGTAGAGTTGAGTTAAAGATACGTGCTCACAAAATTGAGTCCCCTATGGGTAGTGTGAGGTACTTAGGGATTGACGTTTCAAGATTAACTACTATGCATCGGATCATCTATTCAATCGGGTTATGGATACGAGGAAGCTATGTGCCACACCCATTTGGCAGACTTTTTTATTTCTTGTTATCACAAAGATTAATCAGAGTAAGGGGACAAAAAAGCCACCATAGGGGCACTGAGAGTTCTTCTTGTTCTTCTATTATATTCGTAATGTACTTGATCCACGTCGATACTATTGAAGGTCGAAGATAACTCATGCTCAATATATTTCTGAGCAACTGGAGCGGCATCTTCTCTAATCTCTTAGCAGGGGTAGAGGTGCTCCGTTCTCTAGCCTTATTCCGAGGCATCTGATGCTTTTCCTCGAGCCTCTAAGACGTCGGGAGACTGCACGTATAATTGATATAATTGGAGTTTCGTTTTGCCAGCTATGGCATATCTCGATTTACTCCATTTATCGGCAAGTAAATTTATGGGCCTCTTATGGGAGGCTATGAATTCTGCGTGCCCCTTCACACGAGCACACTAATGAGGTAAAAGAAGCTCTCAAACCTTTAGCAACTTGTTCTTTTCTTGGGCTGCCATGTTGGCTGTTGCAGTCCAGCTATGAAAAGGTAAGAGGAGGCGTCGGTATTAAAAATTCGATTATCTAAAAAACGCCGTCCTCTCCCTGTCCCAAAGACCGTGGAATTTGATATCAGCCACCCATATCAGCCAGGGTGTTTCATCAGCAGCGACCTTCCACCCCTACTCAAGCAACTGCGTCTCAGACCATGTCGTGGCCTAGTTTTACGAGTCCACCATGGTTGCTGTTTAGGGCGACCTTAGTCATTTGTGCTCCATATCCTTCGCAACTTAATGGCAGGCCTAGCACCTCATCACCATATCTCAGTGCTAAGGCATCCACAAACTGAGAACGTAACAGGTCTACGCTGTCTGAGCAGAGAGGAAGTACCGTGAGCCATTGCATAACATTCCCTTAAACGATGTGGTGTAAGGTTTGCTGTTGGTTGGACGGCAGCCTCGAAATAATTTGTTCACCTTTTTGTTTCCGGCTCTAAATCCTGTACATAACTTCAAGCCCACGTTTGATATTGGTTCCATACTTTGAATTACCATTTTATTAATTATCATGGTTAACGGGGTCTGGGAGAGTGGAGACCACCGTTTTTTGAGATAACCGTATAGGGAATGCCGACGCTGCCTCCTAGCTCTCCCAAACGCTCTGGGAAACGACCGCTCGAATAGCTGTTCATGCGAAGCACTCAAATTACGACCGAGCCGCCGAAGACTGCCGGGGGTCATTCATACCACTGGTTTGCTCGTGCGATGGGACAGTGGAGAAGGAGTTCTTGACATTCATGAGACGGGCATCCCACGTACTGGAGTTGAAGCGGAAGTCGCCGTTTTCAAAAGTGATTGGGTGGATGAAAACTAAAATCCAATTCGCCATAATTCGAGCGGTGTCCCTTCGGATACGAGGTGCCCGAAGAAGAGTGTGGTCACTCGAATTGAAGGATGGTGTGGCCGATTAATGGAAAATTAATCACAAAATTAATGGACCCCCCACCCCAAGAAAAATCCCCTTTCCCTTTGATAGTTACAGCGACAATGCCTATTGTTACGTGTCGAATAAAATTTTATTAATTTGTTACCTTATTTTATCTGACACGTTTGTCAATAAATCTTGTTTTTTTTCACTTATATTCCAATTTCTTGTGTCGACATCTGTGTCCTTCAAGTTTGGGTGGAATTAAGACGAGCATTTGTGGGATTTCAAGTAGACAAAGTCAATTCAGTTGTTTAGTCCTTATAATTTGCAAGCAAGCTCACCCACATCTTATTTACATTTCAATAGTTGTTTCACGCTTACCTACCACAGTCTATTGGGGACAGTGGTTTCAATGATTGATGATAATAATTTTTTTAGGCTCTCCTCGAGTTCCAGAAGCATACAATCATCACTATCATGGTATAGATTCTTTCTTTTGTTCTGTTCCGTTGTTTTCATTCGGAAGGATTTTCCTGTTGTTTCTCTTTTCCATTTTTCCATTTCGTTTGTCTCAAAGTAGAGCAGTTTATTTGATTTCTTTTTCATTCAGTATATTTTCCTACTTCCTTATTTGCAGTTTCTTCTTCTTTTTTTACCCTTCATCTTTGAGTGAGCGTTAGTTTATTCACTTTAGGTGATAAGTTTAACTGAAATTATTTTTTCCCAGATTAGCAGAGTCTGCCTAAAGTCAGATTTAAAGCAGAATTTTGGGCTTTAACTTTGTCACATGGAAAAAGTCATCAGAATTAGAGGTTATTAGCTAGATAACCTATGAAATAGAGTGATGCAAGAGCTTATGAAGGTACAGTGCCCAGTCATCCATCATGTCTCCAAGTATTCAAGATTCAATTATTCATTTAAATTTTTTCATCCTTGAGCCGTTCATGGACAACATGAGTGTTGAAGCAGTTCACAGACGAGATTGGTCTAACTGTTCTTGCCCGGCTGAAGCTTCAGTAAATGCAGAGAACAAACATCACCTTTACGCCATGGAGGCTGAGGTACTTACTAGGAGACTCGATAATTCTCTCCTAACCATTTGTCTAACTCTGAATTTATTGTATTCGACATTCGATCTCCGTGTTTTGGAAGGAAATCGTAGCTACTTAATACAACACAGGATACCAAATTATGATCATCCAACCACCCACTCCGGAAACTTGTTTGACGACGGCTCATGCTCTCAACTTTGTATTCCAATGGTCGGCCAATTCCTACGATCCCCATCGCATTCCGAGGCGTTCTCCAGTTTCCTCTCTCTCGCGTAGAGAAGTTGCTCAATAACTGGAGGGTTGATAATCACGACTCCTTGGCAAAGCTGAACTCGTTACAAAGCCGCTACACCTAAAACATCATCACAACTTGGCCAATATTTACAGAAGTTGCTTACAAGAACAAGCAACCCTTAGATAGCATCGCCGTTGAGCATGAGCCGTTGAGTGGCTGGTTTATGGATGATA
The DNA here is from genome assembly GCA_009739505.2 of Apolygus lucorum. Taxonomy (NCBI): domain Eukaryota; kingdom Metazoa; phylum Arthropoda; class Insecta; order Hemiptera; family Miridae; genus Apolygus; species Apolygus lucorum. The sequence goes on along the minus strand of CM019168.2, from coordinate 40,372,120 downwards.
AATTTATATACTTCGTGTGCACCTCTAAAAACTTTGTAGTATCAAAAATCGCTGTATGCAGAGTTTCAGAACTGCGAGGAAAATGTTTCACGGATAAGAGATTGAAGTTGAAAGTAGTTTCACACTGAAATATGTGTGTATCACTCTGGACAACTTTAGTACTAACTGTTTCAAGTTTTTCCCAACATTTTCATAATAACAAACGAAAATACGAGTTCATTATCTAGGAATTTTGGACATTCCTAAAGGGCCAAAATGTCAAAAAAATAGGCCAAAAAACGTGTATTTAGGGTTTTCCCAGGGTGTAAAGGTCTATATTTTGTACTATGGGCGTAGGTCAGTTTCTTATCTCATGCCTAGTGTTCATGAAAATTTGAAGTACTTGAGCTGTTACACTGGTGCATGTGATAAAATAGTCGAAATACCTCCAGATTAAGTTTTACTCAAGTTGAAACGGTACAAAGTGTCCAATGTCCCGAAAAACGGGCTATCTCTAATACGCGATGAGGGGAATGTTGCTAGTTGTCTGCTAGTTGTTTCCTCAACTAGTAACCACCGTTCCAACAATGAGTAAATGTTGAGTTGGCACCTTTGCGGTCAAATCATAAACAGGGTATTCCATCAGAAAACAATAAACAATGCTCCAGGAAAAGCGATTTTATCGATACATCTCGCTGGAAACTTGCAACTTGAAAATAAAAAAGATTAACATGAGGTGACTTGAAAATAAAAAATTGATGTCAGGCGAATTTTCCTGGTTTTGGTAGGAAGGTACTCCTTATTTGTGCGATAGCCGCTCATAATAGTCCTTTGCCCTCTGCTCACAAAATTTCGTCAAGTGATTCACATCATTGTATTTTTCGGCCGAGATCGGGATTCGTTTTCTGTAGGCCCTTAGTGGGAAATAAAACTCCGATGCTAGCAGGTTGCCTGTGGTGGTCGGTTTTGGAGGTGAATCACATTCTAGACTCTGATTGGGTACGGTGGGGAGAGCGACGGCTCGACGTTAGCCCGTTCTTTCGCTGTACCGCTCGGATAAACACGTTCTTTCCCTGCATACGAAACACTCACCTGCAGTTTTGATGCCTTTAGACCCACTTTTTCGCAGTTTTGACCTGATGGCCGTGTTCGGCGTCCAAAAATACATATGGAGCAGCGCCTAACTAGATTTCGAGGAAAAGGCAGTTAGCCCGTTCTTCCCCTGTAGTCTTCAATTCGTTCTGACGATTTCGCTCATGGCTTGCCATTGCCTCACCACCCTGGGTTAGGAAGAGGGGGGCGGCGAGCCGCAACTGCCTGAAAACACGGCCGGTGACCAAGACTCGAACTCACGATCTTTCCCGCAGAGATCGGTTCTTATCTAGGCCCCGAAACGCGTCGGCGAACGATCACGACTACCGGAACCCCGGCGGCCGAAACATTCCAGTAAAATCCGAAAATGGTTACCACCACGTGATCGAAAATTATTGAAAAAACATGTATCACCCTTGGGGTCTACTTTTATTTCAAGTTTAGCACAATCCAGGGGTTGCGCCCTCACTGGACGGGTTGTGCGCAACCAAAAAATCTCGTAAAATACGAATCTATAATAAAAAATAGGGGCTCTCATTCGAGACAACAAAGTTGGTGTGCGTTGCGTACGATTGCGCACGTGCGCAAAGCGCGCCATGGTCATATTTGAGATCTTTGGAAAAACGCTGCAAATTATTACACAATGGTTTATTATTTTTCTATATAGATCACTCGTCTGCAAAGCCACCAACCATCCAACATGAAGAAAAACATCGATCGCATTTCGGTCAGCAAAAATTTGAACGGAGTTAGGCCTCTTTTACGATTCACACTCGTGTTTCTGATGTATCGTTAGTCCAACCCGTAAATTCTCGTAGGGAGCGAACGGTTTGTCCTACAGGGCTCCGCGTGGTCTCAAAAAATTCTATAGGTACTATCTTAAATTGATGGAAAAACAATACCTTTATGTCGAAATTTTTTGAGTTAGGGCGTTTTCAAAATTTCAAACCTTATTTTTCAACCCTTAGAAGTGACCTACATCAACCAAAATCTGCGGGTTACAACTAGTCCCCAAATGGAGCCTACATACAAAATTTCATCAAAATCTGTCCATGGGAAAGGAATTTGCCGCGTACGGTGTATGGTGGACAGACGGCCAAATTTTTATTCGATTTTTGGATTCTACGTACCTTGAAACGTAAACCGAAAAATTTTGAGGGGATGTTGAAAAATTTTTTTCTTGGTCGATTTTAAAGGTTCATTATTGAAAATAATAATCCAAAATCATGAAGATTAAAAAAAAAAAATTACCACTATCTTGACGATTTCACCAGGGTGAGGGGGGGGGGGGGGGTGACAACTCGTGCGACACCCTGTATATAAAACACTAAATCAGACTCACTGTCGTAGTCCATGGATGTGGGAGAGGCCAGAGCTTCTGGAGCCAATGTGATCATCGTCCCAAGGAAACATCCCACGAAGGTTAACGCCACTTTCATCCTGAAACAAAATTAGAAGATAAAGAATTAAGCTAGTGAATTCCATTCGTGTTTATTTAGGTTCGCAAAACACAATATTGCTTAGTGCTGCTATGAAGAAAACCCTCAGTTAATTGAGTAAATATACGATCCACGAGTCATTGTCCAATATTTATTTTCAGGTCGAGTCTAACTTGATTAGAATCGTAGTAAGTGCTGAATAATTACACCTCCAAATTCGCCATTGTCCGCTCTTTCCCCTTAGATGTCTTTTAGCTGGAGGTCATTCCAAAAATTGATTGTTTCCATTTACAATCAATCCGTTTCTACGGTCATGTAACATTGTTTCCGTCCCTCCGGAATTAGATCACCACTCGCTGAAAAGCACCCAATTTATGTCAAATCCCATGATACCAGCCGCATGGGCTCTAGATTTGCGTGGTGAGACCTAGGTTGATCGCCATAACTTCGCTCTTAACCTTAGGCGGCTAAGCTCGCTGTAAAGGATAGCCGGAATGGCCAGCCGCATGGGCTCTAGATTTGCGTGGTGAGACCTTGGTTGATTGCCATAACTCTGCTCTTAACCTTGGGCGCTAAGCTCGTTGTAAAGTATAGCCGGAATGGCTCGAGCAGTACCGCAACCTAGAACAACGAGGTTATGATGTGGTGGCATCGATGAATTATTATAATTACATAATTACAGGTAGTACAGTACTACCTGGATTGCCCACTGAGGACCCTTCGCCTGTGTGAGAAACGGTCCTCTAGCCTGTCCCTTCCCCCCACTCCGTGGGGTCAACTCTAGGAAGTTCACCATGCTGTTCCTTCAGCTTCCTGCTTCACTTCAGCTTTATTCCTCGTTTAATTCGCATCGTTAACTTTCTAGTCTGTTAATTCCCCTCACTACTATTTTATTAGTAACTATAAGTAGTAATTGCCAACTTCTCCAATTCCCTCGAAAGCGAAAATGAGCCATGTGTCGATGAGGGACAATTTGCAGACTCTCGCAAAGGACAGGTGTGAATAATACGTATTAGAGAGACAACATTCTTTATTATATTTGTAGAATAATACGTAGAATAATACGTATTCAGAGGACAGGTGTGAATATTACGTAATAAAGAGACAACATTATTTATTATATTTGTGGATTTACTATTAGGCGTACTATTGAACAAATTGAATGCCATAATCTTGTATTCGTCGATGACGACGATTTGAGCACCCAAACTCACTTCATTGATTTTCTGTCACGTGGTGGTCTTCTCAGGCCGTCAAAAGGCGTTTTCAGAGTTACGCAGTTCATTTACCACTTCATCCAGGATAGGAACGATAACTCGTCGTTGAGTGACGAATTGATTGTGACGAACGCCCGCTTATGTTCCAAAGACTCATTGTTCAGAGGGCGTATGTATGAGCCATACAGTGATATGCTTCACATTCGGAGGCTATTCAACACGATCGGAAAGTTCTGTATAAAGATTTTTCGCCACCAGCTGGCACATTTAAAAACGAAGCAAGGAAACGTGCACAAACAAGGTTTGAGACAAAAACTGACTAAACTTACATTATTTAATAACATGTAGTAGGTAATTAAGGCAACATAAAAGGAATCTTTCTTGTCAGATGTGTGATTATTACTACATTTTTTCTTGGTAGATTCCAAAGGTTCATTATTGAAAATAATAAACCAAAATATAGTCAGGAGATAGAGAATGACATGTGACATGACTGGCCCACGAAGACGTGAAATTCACTCTTGAATCGATTCTTTTTTGATGATTGTCCTAGATTTTGATCTTGATTGCGTTGATCCTCGATGAAAACACGAGGAGGTAGTAAGGCTTTCCTCTATTGACTCACAGTTGACGTTGCCATTCTAATCCCCAATTTTCATAGATTTTTCAAGGCCTCAAATTTTCCTTACCAGTCTTTTGACAGGTAGGAACGAGTTATAAGTTATATACGAGTTATATACATACTTGTATAAGTTCATATCTTCAAAACCACTTAAATGATCAAGAAGGGACGTAACAATTAACCGACTCATCCAAGATGATTTTCCGATAGCTTTCACTAACTAATTCTTTGAGAGGAAGCTACGCTGTGTACCCATCTTAGCCGATGGAAATTCCATTGGAATTTTTGGTGGGTTTGATGCCATTGAAGGTGAAAATTCCCCTCCCCTCTCTTCATTTTTCTCCTGCGTAATAGGGTATTAAGAGAATAAAATAAATAAATGTTGTCTTTCCAACACAGTGCTCCGAGACTTATTATTTTTATGAAACCCTTATTATGATGAACAGTCAAGGATTATCATCAAGTTTATTAAGCTAAATGTTCTCCTAGGTTAGTGAGAATTTATTATTACAAAAAATGAATAAAAAAGTATGTATTTAAGTTATTTTTAATTAATTAATTATTGTTTATTAATTAATTAATTATTTTTATTTATTTATTTTCTATTTTGTTTTTATTTATATTTTTTTAATTTTTTGTCCAAGTTTAGGGAGTCATAGCTAGATGAAATCATTGAGGGAGTCATAGCTGTCATCATTGAGTCATAGCTAGATGAAATCAACTAAGTCAGGTTCAAAGTACCATTCAAAGGCACATCATGGTATGCGTTTCATTTGAGGCTCCTGTGTTTCATTTTGAGACATCAGGGCGCAACTGGAGATCAAACTTTTACCCTATAATCCATGTTGTTTACAGCAAAATAAGTCTCAACGAATACTAAATAATTCAATTCTTATTTCTTTGAAGAACGTCTTGCCGTGGGCTCCTTGGCGGAACCCTCCAAATTGCTCGGCTTTTTGAGAAGAAATGATGGTGCAATTTTTATAATTACGAGTTTGTAGAATTGATTTACTTTATTAATTCATTTTGTACACTTGCCAACCTTTGTAATGGCCTTCAGGCGTTATACAAATAAACCATTCATTTCATTTCATTTCAAATTTGCAGAATTTCATTTGAAAGCCGATAAGGATATAAATTATTGTTCTGGTTAATTTATTAATCGTCGCATTTGTTTGTCAATTTTGTATTCTACATTTGTCCATTTTATTCTTTGGGAGGATGCTACAGTTCGCTATACTTGACGAATGTCTTTTTCTTCAGATGGAGAAATCCGTAATATTAACATTGAATAGGTATTAAATAAAATCAAATCCTCGTATAATAATCCAGTTCATTATGTTCACGAACCAACCAGCAACGACAAAGGGTGCTATAGTGGAACGTAGACTTAAGTACCTCATAGGTTGTGGGACAGTCAACGCTCACCAGTAAACTAATGATCCCTTCGAGTTGTTTACCTACCTATTCAATTTCCTCTATCTCGAGTGTCCAACGATTCTGACACGCCTTTGCTTTGTACGACTGTCAACAATCGATCCGGGAGTAAGAGGTAGTTTGGTCTTCTCCCTAGTCTACACAGGACCCTATTGATTCTGACTTGCCTAAAATAGGCCAAATACTTGGGTATTTATTGAATATATTTACTCGCAGAACTATACAAAATTTTAGCATTACGACAGATATTAACATGCATTTGCGTGGAAGTGAATTTCTTGAAACTGCAGTTGCTCAGTTCTTAAATGTCCAGAATCACTCAGACTTGTAAATTCTATTGTTACAGGATAGCCCAGAAGAATTAGAGAAAATAGGAGAAATAATTCATAGTAAAGAAATTTCTTCACCAGGGTCTTCCTTCACACGTGGTTAATCATACCTCAAAAGAGGATTTTCCCCCTCCTCGAGCTCACCCTCCACCCTAGGGGACTTTTGTGGTATGATTGAAGGAAGACCCTGGTGAAGGAATTTCTTTACTATGAATTATTTCTCCTATTTGCTCATTTTTGGTCTAATTCACCTGGGCTAATGATCAGAGATTTCGCTCAGGCTAATACAGTAAAACTGAAATATGACAAATTCAAGTTTCCAATTGAGGTAATAGAACGAATGGGCATCAGTTCAAATCATTTCATGGAACGTGGGCTCATTTACGAGGATATCAAAAAGGTCGAGGAATGAATTGAATGAGTTTCGAGTGGGTACAGGGCTTCATAGTAGATCAACTCACTCTAAATTGCTTTCCGTAAATGGACCTTTGGGAGTCGGTATGCCGCCCCGAGTCAACCCTTGAGCAGGTAGCTTCGAGAGGATGGCTCTAATAACATTTCAATATTCATAATGGCGATGGGTCTTGTTCCTTACGATTTTAAGGGTCAACGACGCCAGTTTAAAATCGAGTCCATGGAAATCCGGGGTGGATCAAAGGTAGAGCGAGGAAGGTGACCTCTTAGAGCTCCCCGTTTTGAATACCCATCAGCTTAGAAGAATTAAAATGTATACAATTGTAGGTACGGTTGAATTATAGGCTGTTAAGTCAGTGTATTCCCTAAGAGAAGGGGGAGGGGGTCTTATTTACAGAGATATCCAATTCAAATGGAACCACCTTCCTTTTCATAGGACCCTATCGTCCAATTCATGACCTCTTCCGCTACCCCAATTCACGTGGACAACCCTCTCTTCCTAACGGTAACATAAAATCTGATTATAAAACCCAAATTTTCATCACTAATTCTGATGTGATAATTTCATTGGGTACCAGTTGTAAATGATTTTCTATGTCAGATATTGAAGTTCCACGTCGGTTTTTACTACCTTCAAACGTGAATGCTCTGAACAAAAGGAAAGCCCCGCAAGAGAGAGAGAAAAAAAAAACAATATTGCCAAGTGCTTACCTGCGTAGAGTAAATGTGACTTCCTCAACGCAATATCATTGAAATGACTCCTCGTATCACAGAGTGTTCTTAGAGTAGCCTCTACAACACGAATGAGAGTGTAGAAACACATCTGCTGCCTTATCAAAGAAAACACCGCAGGGGCAGGGATATTTTTGTAACCTACATCATGAAGCTTCCGTTCTTCCATTTTCGAGATAACCAAGTACTAAGCCATTCTAGACATACAGTCACACAAAAAGATTTAAAGACATTAGCGTTTTTCCTTCAGCCATAATATTAGTGTTACAAAAATAATTTAGTAAATTATCAAAACTCTTCAAATTATTACTCAATCGTTTATTCGCGCTTTCATTAGGAATAGTCAAAACAATTAAGCAACAAAAAATACAACAAGCAACAAAATAATTAATTTCACGAAAATGCTGGAAAATTAAAACATTTTTCTTGGGCATCTTCAATTTTGTTTAAATAATTTAATAATTAATTCTTGTAGTTTACAAAATATTTTATTGAAAGATATTTAACGGAATTAATTAATTCTAGAGTCAGAAAACATTATTTTCAAAAACTCAAAAAACAACTCAAACTTTTAAAACTTCAACGGAGACTAGACCGAACGGATTGCCCTACAGAGCTCCGCGTGGTCTCTAAAAATTCTAAAAATTCACTTGCATTGAAAGTTTAAAAAATTGGGTGAAAAAATTGAGTTATTTTTTTGAAAAATATTGAATTGTACTAAAAAAAACACCCCGATCGTATGGATGATCCGATGCATAGTAGTTGATCTCAAAACATCAATCTCTAAATACCTTGGTCTAACCTCATAGGGGACACTACAGGTCAACCGGGATACTCTCTGAATATTGTTGGAAAATGTAGAAGATATGGCTGTAACAAGGAAATGTACTTTTGCGAATGCGCAGTGGCTACCATCAGTCTGGGGGCAATGATTTTCATAGGGGACCATCTACACGCCAATTTGCACAATCCCTGAAAATTAATCGAAATCGGATGGGAAATGTGAGTGTTATGGCTGTTACAAGGATATCAAATTTGCGCATGCGCAGCAGCTACTATCAGTCCGGGAGCTATGATTTTTATAGGGGATCATTTACAACCTAATCCGCATAATTCTTGAAAATTTCATCGGAATCGGACAGAAAATGTGGCAGTTATGGCTGTTACCAGGAATTCACCTTTGCGCATGCGCAGCGGCTACTATCAGTCCGGAGTGATGATTTTCATAGGGTACCATCTACACACCAACCCAAACAATCCCTGAAAATCTCATCGAAATCGGATGAGAATTGTAGAAGTTTCGGCTGTGGAAAGGAATTCATGACAGACAGACATACACGAAACCAAAATTGTTCAGGAAGGTCTGAAACGTAAAACACGAGTGGAAATTTTGATTTTGGAGAACTTTCAACTTTGAGAAGTGAAAACTAAGCTTCCGCTACCTTGGTAGACTCGGAAGCAAAACGATACACCTACTATTGTTGACAAGATGTAGCAACAAATTATGTGATAGGTATATATACCTATTATATATATGTAATTATCTAGGTATATATACTATAATATTATTATATATTATAGGTATATATATACCTAGATGACATATATGTCATCGAAATCATTCTCTAATTTTCCAAGGATTTCATGACAGACAGACAGACACACAGAGATATAGACACGGAATCAAAATTGTTCGGGGAAAACCTGAAACGTAAAACGCGAGCGGAAATTTCGATTTTGGAGAACATTTTTTTTTCAACCTTGAAAAGTGAAATCAACCTTGGTAGACTCGGAAGCAAAATATTAATGATTACCTAGGTTGATCATGATTCTACACCCACGTAAATAATTTATCAATTTATCATTTATCGTCAATTATTGACGATGAATAAGTGGATAAAAATACCTAATATTAATAACGATGGATACTCAGCTGGTCGGTGGGCTCATTGCGCCAACAAGTTGCCTCCGATCGTTACCACTCCGTGAATTATTCAAAACCAATCCTCCTGCTGATCTCTCTGGGCGTCTCGTGACCTAGGAGACAGACGAAACCAACCTTCCATAACCTTGTTGTCGCCTTACCTTTACCACCGATCGAATCGAACTAGGGCTTCGCAATTCGGGAAAATCAATAATCCCCGTTGTGTAAGGTTTTGTGGGTCAGTGTCTCGCGGGCTTAGTGCTTAGTCTTCCTTCGGATTTCATCCCTCCCGGTAGTTACCGAAGTTCGCTTGTTTGTTTGTTCGAGAGCTTCATACTGTCAAAATATCTCGTTGCGTCGGATCCATCAATCATTTTGTGTTGTCAAGTGACTGGATCTTACCCGAATAATATTGTCGCTTCGCTGACCAGACATAACAAGGTCAATTCCTTCAAGCAAGACATTCTCGAGAATACCACTCGAAACACTTTTCGGCTGAGTGCGAGTAAGTTCTACAATTATTATATGACATAAGGAACTTTTATGACTACCGTCATATAGCTTTGTAGACGCCAAGTGTTCGTGTCACGGAAGAGTCCACAAATCGTTCATTTTTCACCGGTTAAATGCAGCTAAAAATTGTAAAAAGTATGATGAATATAGCGTCAAAAATCACTACAAGTACGGTGAGGCGTAAGAACCCGATCAAACTTCTGAATCAAATGCGATTTTTAGGAAGTAAACCCGAACCTGCTGAGAAAGCGAAAGATAGTTGTGTTCCTGCAGACAACAAAGTGTCCACTCCAGAAAAAGGCAAACCTGCTAGCTCATCTATACAGCTAAAAAAGACTCTGGATACATCTTTTGATAACGCAGAGGAAGCATTCAAAAGTAAAACCACGGGTGAAGTTTTCAGAGCGTATCTAGTCTATTTATTGACTTCCTCATCATTTCTAGTCGAAAACAACATGGCGCTCATGAAAATTGGCAAAGGTGTACTAGGAGAACGGTTGTTCACCTGGGTCATGAAGAAATCCTTCTATGGCCACTTTGTGGCAGGTGAAGACAGGCACAAGATTGTACCGACTCTGAAGAGGATGCAGGAATTCGGAGTGAGGTCAATTCTGGATTATTCTGTTGAAGAAGATTTGTCGCACGATGAAGCCGAAAAGAGAGAGTTGGTTTCGAGCACATCAGAAGTGAAGCGAGAGAAACGTAAAGAAAAAGACCTTGTAGGAGGTGAAATGCCGCAGTACACGCCATCTAAGGAGTTTGCTGATCGTCGATATAAAGTGAATAGTGCAAGGACGTACTTCTACGTTGATGAGGAGAGCTGTGAGAAAAATTTACAAATTTTCAAAGACTGTTTAGAGACATCAGCAAAATACACCAACGGCACGGCTTTCACTGCGATCAAAATGACCGCTCTTGGTAGGCCTCAGTTGCTACTGCAGATTTCTGAAGTGATCATGAGAGCAAGGAAATTTGTCAGCGAAGTCGTTGGTGGTCGAGGAAACGTACTAGGGCAGCATTTGACTGCTGAAGAGCTCACAAAGAGGCTCGAACAAGCTGGAGTAAAAGACACGAAACAGTTTTTGGAAAAAGTGACGACGGATAGAGAGGGCGTCATACATTTGTTCCCTTGGACTGGAATCATCGACATGAATTTGGGGTTGAACGATTCGTTTCACGTCCCAAGCTTGAAAGAAGGCAAAATGGTGCAGCTGATATCTGAACTGTCTCAGAAAGAAGAGGACATGTTTAGAAACATGATTACAAGGTTGAACGAATTGGTCAAAGTAGCTAAAGAACTGAATGTGAGCATCATGGTGGACGCTGAGCAAACGTATTTCCAACCGGCAATATCGAGAATCACTATGGAGTTGATGAATAAGTATAACCACGATAGAGCAATCGTGTTCAATACGTATCAGTGCTACTTGAGGGATGCCCACAATGAAATTAAGATGGACATTGCTCAAGCGAAGAGGCAGAAGTTTCATTTTGCGTGCAAACTTGTTCGTGGGGCTTATTTGGAGCAAGAACGTGCGCGCGCAGCCTCGATGAACTACCCAGATCCGACCAATCCAAATTTCGAAGCGACCTCAAAAATGTACCAACAGTGCGTGGAGGAGTGTATGAACTACGTCAAAGAAGTGAGCGACGGTTCCAAAAGGAGTTTCATGGTGGCGTCGCATAACGAAGACACCGTTCGATTCGCTTTGGAAAAAATGAAAGAACACAACATCAAGCCGGAATCGGAAATCGTACGGTTTGGGCAGCTTTTAGGAATGTGCGACTACATCACGTTTCCACTGGGTCAAGCGGGGTACGCGGCGTACAAGTACGTACCGTACGGTCCCGTAGCCGAAGTTCTTCCTTACCTCTCCAGGCGCGCTCAAGAGAACAAAGGTGTTCTGGAGAAGGCCAAGAAAGAGAAACAGCTGGTCCTTCGAGAGCTCCTCCGTCGAATCAGAAAAGGTCATATATTTCATAAAGTTAAATCTGAGTAGGTCACATTTTCCAAAAAGCCTAGAGTGTATCTTAATAAGTCCCTTCCTAGTAAGGCAATTGAAAATCTGCTGATCCCTCAAGACTGCCATTTGTATTCTGAACAAACTCATTCAAGTTATCTAAGATGTAAATAAATACAAGCAACATTTAACCACTTCGGTTTTGTTTTTACATTCTTTATTATTAAACAAAAAGTTAAGAGACAAAAAAATAAATGAACGAAACATCAGTTGGTGGACCAAGACAAAATTGTAAAGTTTGTAAAATTCTGAATGTTATGCTAAAATTTGTTATAACTTGTGGTTTACTGCAGACTTGCAGTTGGACTCGTCCGACTCATCGTTATAATAGTGAATAAGAAACAACCTTCAACCATTTTGGTTTATTTCCTTAAATAATAAACCTTCGGAATCAATCAAGAAAAAAAAATTTAACCTCCCCCTCAAAATTTGTTGGTTTACGTTTCAAGGTACGTAGAATCCAAAAATCGAATAAAAATTTGGCCGTCCGTCTGCTGTAAGACGCGGCACATACCTTTCCCATGGACCGATTTTGATGAAATTTGGTATATGGGCTCCAATTGGGGTCTAGTTTTGCCCCGAAGTTTTCGGTTAATTTCGGTCACTTCTAAGGGTTGGAATTTTGAAAACGGCCTTGATCAAAAAATTTCGATATGAAGGTATTGTTTTTCCATCAATTTGAGATAGTGTTGAATTTTTAGAATTTTTAGAGACCACGCGGAGCTTTGTAGGACGTTTCGTTCGCTCCCTACGAGAACTTAAGGGTTGGGCTTACGATAAATCAGAAACACGAGAGTGAATCGCAGAAGAGGCCTAATCTCCGGTCAAATTTTAACTGACCAAAATGAAATCGCTGTACGTAGTATCTATGTTTGGTAGGTGGTGAATATGGCAAAGCTGAGTTCTTTGCAGAAGAGTGATCTATATACAAAGATAATAAACCTTTGTGTAATATTTTGAAGCGTTTTGAAAATTTTTTGAAAACATCAAAGACAAAATAGTCATCAGAACTTCAACTTTCATGAAAAAAAGTATTAAGCTACTGTTAAGTATGCATGTGACTCAAATTGTAAGAAATTACGTCTTACACTTTCTCGAAAAACGTTCAAATTGGGCAAAAACTCAAAAAAGTGTCAAAATTCGGAAGTCAAGTACTACCTATTTGGGTTAAAAATTCTTCAAAGCTCCGTATGTGGTACAGAGATACGGACTTTGGATTAGAAAAATGGACCTACAGGCCAAGTTTGCGACTTGTTGCAGCTGGTTGTACTTGGACATTCTAAGACCAATTTTAGCGCGCATATATTTGGACGATTTTTTTCTACCTATAATTTGTAAAATATTCTTAAATATTACTTTAAAATAATTTACTCAACTTCGGATCTACTTGTTGGCTGTGATTACCAATCAGCAAGGGTCTCCTCATTTCGGAAATAAGAAAACAGAAGAAAAAAATTGTTACATGAACAAAAAAAGGTTCATTACTGAAAATCGTAAATCAAAATCGCTAACATTGATCCACTTCAAACATTTTGAATTTCCTACAAACTTTTGAAAGCAGTTTTCGGAAAAGCCTTGGCGGGCTTGGGTACTCGCAGAACTGTAGAATAAGAAGTAAAATATTGAAATCTGTAAAAAATCTGAAAAAAATTAGGTTTTGATCACGTTTTGGGGGGTTCTGGATCACTTTGCGGCGGCCTCACGGCGGCCTGCAGTTAAATCGACATTTAAAACTGACAGTGTGTGGGCGCCCTTACTTCTCATGAGATCTCTGTACAACAACCTACCGTTTCATCGACTTCGAAATTTTGTCCTGGTATAGAACGGAGTGAGCTTATCAAGAACGTCTACGAAAGCGAGTTTTGTTCCCGTACCACGTTCGAATAATTTATGTTAAAATTGTTCAATTTGTACACATTTACTCTTAGAGCGGCTCAAGACTTGTAAACGGTACTTGTGTATTGGAATTCTGTAAACCAGATCAACTAGTTACCTTGTAATATATTATATACATTTTTGTTACATTTAAGGATGTTATTAATTTTCCCTTCTCATTGTTTATTCACTTTTTATACCCTTGGAGGAGAGCTTTCAGGTAGGTAAGTAAGGCGAATGCTAAAAGCCTCTTGCTTCGAGAAAGATTTTTGGGGAACAGGGAAAATGAGTTAGATGGCTGAAGAGAAGGACGAGTCGTTGGTACAAAGTATTTTATTTAAGAGGTTTCTACCGACTTCGTAAAATCGAATACTTTATAATCTGCGAAAATACGTTCAACTACGAACGTTGAAGCTTTATGTTATTTAAAAGAAAATCACTAGTAAGATTTCCATGACATCCCTTCTCCGGATTCTTCTTCTATTCTAAGTTTCTTCTTGCGACCTGATAAAATTTTGTTCAGGTTTCAGGAAAAAATGGGAGCACCTACAAGGTTTAGGGGTATAGTGAAGTAAATTAATATAAGTCAAGCAAATTACCAGCTCAGGTTGAATTTTCTCCGTCTGACATTTAAGCGTCACGGACGTCATCAGTTGCCATCTTGTAAGGTGAGATAAGAATTCATTCTGATGATTTCGCTCATGGCTACTTATTGCCTGACTTCTTAAATGGAGAGGGTTTCACCAACGACCCAAATCGAAAGAATTATTAGAACCTGCGATCTCCCCAGCGAGCGGGAATCCGAATATTCTCCCGAGCCAACTGGCCTTAACTTCAGTGATCTTACGGGGGTGAGATCATTTTCGGTTTAGAGCTACAATTTTGCGGCCTCGTGCAAACATGATAATAAAATTACATAGTTTGACACAACAGCCTGGTGGAAATTGCAGCCTTTCAAGAGCCAGTCAAGGGAAGAAACAAACAATTGAAACAGGAGTAAACAACGTTTCTGCTATGTCGACATTTTATCCCAAAATGATCTATATTTCCATAAAATATTTTGATTGTGAAACTGGATTTCTTCTTCATCATTCTGAAATTGTATCTTCAATTTTTTGAATTTTTTTCTTTAATTCTTTAAATTTTTTCTTTAATTTTCTACATTTTTTTCTTTAATTTTCGAAATTGTATCTTCATTAATTTTTTGTTACTTACCTTCCCTAAATTGATTAAAATTTTTATGGAATTTATCCTTTAACTGTGTGTTATGATTTTGACTAGCGAGTGTTCGTTTGTAGACCTGTTAAATAAATTCCGATTACGACCGATGGACGAGGGAAGAGTTGAGGTACGCGACCCCTCCTGCCCTACACTTAGGGCGTGTGTCCCTTCTCGAGTTGTCTCTTATTTCCACTTTATTTTGAGAACAAAATGGACAAGTTGTTACACCCTGGAATGGAAGCAGGAGTAAATTTTACTTCTCAGCTAAGGGAGACCCCACCCGCCGCCTATGCCTTCCCACAGATGCCCTCTTCAGTTTGGTGCCAAACCAAGAAGCAATCGGTAAAAAAACTAAAACCCTACTTGTAAATACTATGCCTTTCCAATAAGGTAGGGTGACTCAAGGTTTACTCCTCAGTTTCTGATCAAACCCCTTTGGCTGAAGTGTAACTCCATGTTTCCATTGCAAGGACACTACTTCAGTAGCACAAGGTTTTTTGGATTGCAAGATTGGGAATAAACTATCCAAAGGGATCATAGAAACACATTTAAAAAGTCCGCCAAGTTGGTGTGGCACATAGCTTCCTCGTATTCATAACCCGATTTTGTAGATGATCCGATGCATAATAGTTAATCTCAAAACATCAATCTCTAAGTACCTACCTTCCACTACCAATCTGAACAATCCTGAGAAATCTCGTCGAAATCGGATGAAACATGTAGAAGTTATGGATGGTACAAGGAATTGACGTTTGCGCATACGCAGTAGCTACCATCAGTCTGGGGACAATGATTTTCATAGGGGACCATCTACAACCGAATTCGCACATTCCCTGAAAATGTCATCGAAATCGGATGAGAAATGTGAGTGTTATTGCTGTTACGAGGATTTTACGTTTGCGCATGCGCAGAGGCTTCTGTAAATTTTGAGACCTTGTTTGTCATTAGGGACCATTTACAACCTAATCCGCTTAATTCCTGAAAATTTCATCGAAATCGGACAGAAAATATGGAACCAATGTATGTTGTGTGCTATTACAAGGAATTCACGTTTGCGCATGCGCAGCGGCTACTGTCAGTCCGGGGGTGATGATTTTCATAGGGTACCATTTACACGCCAACCCGCACAATTCACAAAAATTTCATCGAAATTCGATGACAATTGTAGAAGTTTTGGCTTTGGCAAGGATTTCATGACAGACACACACAGACAGTCACGGAACCAAAATTGTTCAGAAAGGTCTAAAACGTAAAATAAAAGTGAAAATTTCGATTTTGAAGAACTTTTTTTTCAACCTTGAAAAGTTAAAACAAAGCTTCCGCTACCTTGGTAGACTCGAAATCAAAATCTATAAACTTTCGCATTAATTTGCAATGTTTAGTAGGAAAAAAATTAATTGATTGTTACTAGAAAACTTGGGACATACAATTTTTGAAAACGTGGATTTTCGATGGTTCGTTATTGAGACTACGACGGTCGAGTTTTTCACGGATTCAAGGCTTAGCGGAGTCACTACGAAAAACTGGTCATCCTTCCGGTCAATGTGGATTCTATCAGCGGATAATTAGGTTTTCTTGTTATTACTGCCTTCTTTCCTCCTTCACAAGCTGCAAGGGTTGAGGGGACCAGTATGAAACTAAAAACTTCCTCATTGTGAGAGCGAGTACTTACGTAAAACGTATTAGCATGGTAAATATTATCGGTAAATTTAATTTTCTAATACATTGAAATAATTTATCATATTATTGTAGGTACAATCCACATGATAATTAAGATTTTGGTTTATTATTTTCAATAATAAGCCTTTGGAATCGAGCAAGAAAAAAAAATTTTAACCCCCCCTCAAAATTTGATGTTTTACGTTTCAAGGTACGTAGAATACGAAAATCGAATAAAAAAATTTCCGTCCGTCCGCCGTACGCCGTACGCGGCACTTTTCTTAGCAACACTGGACCGATTTGGTTCAAATTTGGTATATGGGCTCCATTTGGGGTCTAGTTGTGCCGCGAAGCTTTTGGTTGATGTAGGTCACTTCTAAGGAATGAAAATTAAGGGTTGAAATTTTCAAGAGTGCCCTAGCTCGAAAACTCTCGAAATAAAGGTATCGTTATTTCACCAATTTTAAATAGTATTGAATTTTTAAAAATTTTTGAGACCACCCGGAGCTCTGTAGGACAATCCGTTCGGTCCATACGAGTACTTGAAGGTTTTCCTTCGATAAAACAGAATCATGAGTGTGAATCGCAAAAGAGGTCTAATCTCCATTCAAATTTTATCGGACTAAAATGCGATCGCTGTTCATTTCTTCGATTTGTATACAGTTTTGCCTTATGCGTAACCAGTAATCAAATTTCCATATGGAGCTTTCTATTTTTCCAATCGAGTGTGAAGCGTTTAGTTCTTTCCAATAAACTTGATTGTGAAGGTGTGAAGCCAGTTTGGTGTGGTAGGTAGTACCTAGCTGGTAGGTAACAAAAAGTTGGTAGGTAAAAAAAATGTTGGTGGGTAAAAAACGCTGCAAATCATTGCTCAAAGGCTTCTTCACTCTACAGATCACTGATCAGCTGAGTGAGCTCCAAAGCCATTTTCAATCCTATTGAATGGAAGTGCTCTTCCAGGCGTCTCCAGCATTCGAGGAGATCTTCTTCACTCTTCAGATCACTGATCAGCTGAGTGAGCTCCTAAACCATTTTTACTCCTATCGAATGGAAGTGCTCTTCCAGGCGTCTCCAGCATTCGAGGAGATCTTCTTCACTCTTCAGATCACTGATCAGCTGAGTGAGCTCCTAAACCATTTTTACTCCTATCGAATGGAAGTGCTCTTCCAGGCGTCTCCAGCATTCGAGAAGATCTTCTTTACTCTTCAGATCACTGATCAGCTGAGTGAGCTCCTAAACCATTTTTACTCCTATTGAATGGAAGTGCTCTTCCAGGCGTCTCCACCATTCGAGAAGATCTTCTTCACTCTTCAGATCACTGATCAGCTGAGTGAGTTCCTAAACCATTTTTACTCCTATTGAATGGAAGTGCTCTTCCAGGCGTCTCCACCATTCGAGAAGATCTTCTTCACTCTTCAGATCACTGATCAGCTGAGTGAGCTCCAAAACCATTTTTACTCCTATCGAATGGAAGTGCTCTTCCAGGCGTCTCCAGCATTCAAGAAGATCTTCTTCACTCTTCAGATCACTGATCAGCTGAGTGAGCTCCAAAACCATTTTTACTCCTATTGAATGGAAGTGTTCTTCCAGGCGTCTCCAGCATTCGAGGAGATCTTCTTCACTATTCAGATCACTGATCAGCTGAGTGAGCTCCGAAGCCATTTTCAATCCTATTGAACGCAGGAAGCTGAAATTTGAGAGGGAAGGTCAAGGGAGAATACAGATGGTGGTAGGTGCTGTTGATGGAGAACCAGTGATCTATACAGAAGGGTGATCTATACAGAAAATAATAAACTTTTGAGCAATGATTTGCAGCGTTTTTTATAAGTAGTAACCTACAAGTAGTGAAAGGTCATGATTAAATATAAACAAGAATTCACAGAATAAATACCCGGAGAAAGTAATTACCTACGAGAAAATAATATGAAATAGTAGTTACCCACTTTCATCATTCAGTTAATTGAAAACGGCATTTAAAAGATTATACCTATTTCTAACATAATTTTTGCTGATCCTTGTTTTTAAAAATCATTTTTGATTGGATTTATGAAAATGATTACCTACACAAATATTATGGTAGTTAATTGTTAGTTATTTATGTTAATAATGTTATTTAGTTTTGGTTAATTATATGGTAGTTAATTATTTGGTCGTTGAAACAAAATAATTGGTATTGAATTCGATTGGTGGGTCGATAGAAGAATTAATTAGACTCAAAAGGTTCCCAAATAGTCAATTACTATACTTATTCGGTTCGTACAAGACTGAGTATATTGTAAGTCAATTTCAAGGTGAACACTTTACTCGCCCAAAAATACACAATTTGGAATTGCGCGACAGCAGCAACTTCAGCAATTACAATCCAGCGGTTGTTAACTGTTTAACGGGACAAATATAATTGGGCAGGTTGAACGGGCAACGGCTCTCGGCCATTTTATTTCACACTAACAATTGAAAAAAAAAAAAAGATCCTCGAATTGATTCTTTATATTGAAAGGAAGGTTGGAATATAAGGGTTGGGCAGAATACCTGCACAAGATTTCGTTACATGTTCTGGATTGGGATCATACGAGTAGGTATAAAAACGGAAAAAACTGGATCGAACACAGAAAGACGTCTCTACCTGCTGAGGGACCACCAAAAAGGGATACACCTACTAATTTCATCCCACTTCCATCAGATACAGTCCATTCCGTCACAATTGTTGTTATACACACTTTATTCTCGTCTTACATGAGGGCGCTAGTAAAATACTCCGCCAAATATTACATAACCCGACATTAGAAGACCGCGCTGTTGTCACCCACAGCGCTTCCACCATCCTCATCGCGTAACTTGACGAGTGTAGGGGCGTATGCCAGTACGTTCTCTAGCAAGATGTGGGTTCCGCTTCCAAAACGAAATCTACTTCTTGTCAAGCGTAACTATTTTAACTAATAATACAATTACAGAGTCAGAATTAATCCAGTGTGCAATTTCAAATCGTTGGATGGTATTTTGGAGACCTCGCGGTACCTATTATGTGAAGAACCTGCCAACTGTGTGTAATCACAGTAGTTGATCACTTGTGTTTAGACAAGTGTCATTTGAAAAACAATCATATTTTGGCCAAAAAATGTTCAAAATTCGAAGGCGCATCTACTAAAAAAAAAAAGCTGCAAATTTTTCACAAAGGTTTATTACGTTCCTGTATAGATCACTCGTCTGCAAAGATCACAGCTTTGTCATTGTCACTATTTATTTATTGTTTTTACCTACCAACCAAAGGTACCTACTACTTACCTACTAGGGCATTTTTGAAAATTTCAACTAATTTCCATTTGGATTCCAAAGTTGGGGGTTAAAATGTTCAAAAATGTCCTAGTAGGTAAGTAGTAGGTATCTTTGCTTGGTAGGTAAAAAAATAAATAAATAGTGACAATGGCAAAACTGTGATCTTTGCAGACGAGTGGTCTATACAGGAAACTAATGAACCTTTGTGAAATAATCTGCAGCTTTTTTTACCTACCATTCATAGGTACCTACTACCACACCATACTGCCACCACACCTTCACAATCAAGTTTATTAGAAAGAACTAAACGCTTCACACTCGATTCGAAGAAATAGCGAGTTTTTATGGAAATTTGATTACTGGTTGCTCGGAAAGCAAAACTGAATACGAATCGAAGGAATGAACAGCGATCGCATTTTAGTCACATAAAATTTGAACGGAGATTAGACCTCTTTTGTGATTCACACTCGTGATTCTGTTTTATCGAAGGAAAACCCTTGAGCACTCGTGGGGAGCGAACTGATTGTCCTGCAGAGCTCCGGGTGGTCTCAACAATTTTTAAAAACTCTACACTATTTATAGGTAATTGGTGAAAAAACGATACGTTTATTTCGAGAGTTTTCGAGCTAGGGCACTCTTGAAAATTTCAACCCTCAATTTTCACTCTTTAGAAGTGGCTGACATCGAAAATTTAGATTTTGGAGAATGTTTTCCAACTTCCCTAACGTGAATATCTTCAGCTACCTCGGTAGGCTCGATAGCAAAGGTGAAATAGAAATTTATCTTTTTCATGGGCGGCAGCACACTGAACACAGGTTGAATAATATCTTGTCTCCACCTCTGTTTTATGGTGACCATTACTGTGGACGTAAGTAATGGAGGGTTTGATACGTCCCCTCTTTGACACACCTACTACTTTTCTTCCTCCAACCCACTTGAGTAACGCACAAGTTAGAAAAAACATATTTCAAAAGGGTGTTGCGCGAAGCTTTGTTGTGTTTACTTCATGAATGATGTGTGTACGTATATTCTATATTATTTTTCCAAAAACGTTTGTTTGCTAGTAATGAGTGTGGAAACCAGTGGTGGATGTGAGAGGTGAAATCGGATGTTTTTCATGATGGTTCGCATTGTGAATTTAGCGATGCCGCACATATATACTCCGTACACAACAACATATTATGTTGTTGATGAGGAATTACGGTACATAGTAAAATTTTGTTAATAAAAAAAATATCAAAGCTTCACGCTCATACATTGTGACATGAATATATTACATTCATGTCACGATGTATCAGCGTGAAGCGTTGATTTTTTTTTTAATTAACATAAATTTACTATGTACTGTATATTTTCATCGTCACTAACTTCAGCGTTAGAGGTGACTCGTGAGATGAGGTTCGCTATCAACTTCAATCTGCCAGGTGAGTATTTCAGATCAATTGAGGAGTTTGATTCCGAAAGGTGCTAAAGACCATTTTTATCGAAATTGAGTTAACACTATCCCAGAGTTTTAGGGGGGTAGTTCTTCACAAAAATGAGATCATTTTGGAGCAAAAGATCATCTATTCCCTTGAAAAACAAGGGTGAACATTCTGTTTAATTTCAAAAGGTACTAAATCAAGCGCAATGGCGGTCTCTTATCCGTTGTTTCAAAAAGTACTTTATCCACTTCGTTTGATTTCGAAAAGTACTAAACGCCACGTTTTGTTTCAAAAATTACTACCCATAAATCTGATATTTCAAATCTCGTTCAAAATTATATTAAACTTTGAGCTCATTTACCTTTTTTCCAAAAATATTTATTATAATTTAGAAATATATAAAAATTAACATATTTGGTTTATAGCCCGTTTTTCAAGTTGCTGGGTTTTTCACGTTTGACCAAAATGGATATAGTATCTTTTGGAGGGGGTACGGTGTGGCTACGGGCGTTGGGGCGTTGTTGTTTGGCGGTGAAATTTGGGCCGAGTTGTGCGGGGGTCGTGGGTTCAAGGCTCATCACCGACATCGCGCTTTTTTCGCCGTCCGGGGCTCTCATCGCCCCCCTCGTCTCAAACAAAGGGCGGTGAAGAAATGGAAAGCCTTGAGCGAAATCATCAGAACAAAATAAATTCTGATCTTCCCTTTAGAAGATAGCTGAAATGGCAGTCGGACGAAAATCCAACCTGAAATGGTTGTTTAATTTACTTACTTACTTACTAGTACCTACCTTTTGGAATAAACTCCTCAATTGTAGAAACATGCGTTGTAACATACAGAGGATTTCGTTTTGTAAAATAACATAATCTCTCCTTGCTATAAAAAAAAACCCCTTAATATCTTCTTCTCAATCATCACATATCGGTGTTCTGTCTTAGTGAGAGCTCGCGACGCAAATTTTGTTGGAGATATCTCGTAAAATCGATCCCTGAAGTTCGGCGCGTCGAGCCTGATACACCCTTTATAGAATCACCAAAAATCCATTTCCAACTGTCAGCCAGGTTTATGCGAGATCGGACCATCAGGAAAGAGGTGAAATATTATGTCGGGAGGTGTTTACATGTAGATTTGAGCCTGCTTTGGGAGCATGTCTAGGAGACCATTTATGGCTCAAGCTCACACCATCCCAAAACATTTATCGGTATCGATAACGATAGGTATTGTGAAAGTTATGCGCATAGAAAGGATCTGCAGATTAATTGAGAGGAAAAAACCACGACAATCTGAATTAGCCACACAGATCTTCATATCCCACTGATCTCACAATTAGACAATTAGGTATATCTCATGCACGTGTGGTCATATATCCGGATAAATTTCGTTAATGGATTAGATGTTGAATGTAATCCTCGTGTTCTCAGGATTACGAACTCCACCGGGTCCTTTCGTCGAATCATGGAATTACATTGTTTAACCCCATCTATCCCGGAGTTAGCACTGGCTCAAAGCGCTCTTGTTCCCACTAATACCCTTCCATCATCGGCTTAGTTCGTCCAAGAGCCGTAAGGTACGTGGTCTGTCCCAGATGGCTTTAGAGATTATTGAGTGAGGTCTGTCATGAGTGTCTAAGACACCCTAATGAAGCAGAATACAAATCAACATACAAATACATTCTTTCTATCACATGTCAATACAAATAAAATACAATACAAATAAAAACATTCGATACAAATCAACCTTTGCTTTTTTAATAGAAATTTACTTGTTCTCAATTCCTACTGCCAAATTTGGTGGACAGTTCAGGTAAATCCCTCACACTATATTTGTTGGTACAACAATTATTGATTAGTAATTATTACGATCAAAGCACTAATAAATTATCTTAAATGAAAAACGATCTTCACAATCAAGTGGGTAGTTTTCTAAATTAAAATAAATAACACAATAGATCATTAAATTTTTTAAAGTCGCCATCAAACGTCGTTCTAAGAAAATATGTGTCATGACTCCCATGAAATTCAAAATCTTACCAAGTTCAAGATCCTCCAAATTTTAGCATACAAATTGTTTCAGGAAATCCATGTTTGACACGTGGAGTTCGCTCAAGGATCTTTTGCTGCGATGGTGAGGGTAATTCATAGGGGACTGTCTGAGGACTTACTCAAGTTTGTAAGACTTGGAAATTGTCTCTCGAAATGGGATTATTCTTTTGTACGAGTAAGTTTTGGGCCGAGATAAAAATGCGGAATTTTTCTGCTCCTTGTCCTGTCCGATTTTGCTGAAATTCGAATTTGAGTGATTTGAAGCATTTGAGACTGAAAATCCGAAGTTCGAGAAATGCTCGGTTGCGCGTGCACAATCACAATATACTCGTACCATTCCCCTATAATTTATCATTGTCCTATTTTACGGAATGTAACACATTTAAGATGGTTAAAGAACCAAGCCGCTCATTTTCTGATGATTTCATCATAGTTGTACCATAATTCTGTGCAGTTTTAGCCTCAACAGGTTTTATCATAATAATAATAATAATAGCTTTTATTTGTAAGACGCCTAAACAGGCATAACAAACGTCAACAATAGTTATAATAATAATCAAGTCAATAATAATAACAGTCAATAATAACAGGAAATAATAATAAAATCAAGAGAAACAAGACCCTAGTCAAAACTGTAGTTCTTAAAATCCTTAACGTTGTACAGCTCAGCTTCGATCAACATCTTTTTCAACTTCTTCTTGAACTGGTAGGGCGGAAGGGAACGCAGCTGATGAGACGTGCACCCACCTGAAGTGGACTACAGCTCAACGATGTCGCCAGGCGGGTGTATGGAGGGCGTAGGTACAACATCTTTACATCTCGTGTCGTGTGCGTGAATCTCCGAGCCTTTTATCACCTTATCCTGATTGAGATGTATATACTCAAGACAGCTGAGGATATACAAGCTGGGAATGGTCAGCACATTGAGCTCTCTAAACATGCCACGACAGCTCTCGTTCCAGCCCAATCTTTTAACTACTCTAATTGCCTTTTTCTGGAGAACGAATATTTTTTCAGCATGAGAGGAGTTTCCCCAGAGAAGGATACCGTACATAGCTCTACTTACGTTGCTATGCTCTACATTGCTATACTTTATCTAGATGAATAGACAGACACGGAACTTGAGTTGTTCAGATTCAAATTTGACTTGACGATTTGACTCGTATGAATATGTCGGCAGCATTGTCAGTATTCAAATAAGACGCCACCGAAATAGATTAAGATCTCTGAATCAGTCAGCTATCGATAAGGACGGGTGCATCAGATATCAACTACAATCTATGTGAGAATTTCAGTTTCTAATTGAGATTTTCAATCTTCTGTGTAGTTTTCAGTTTTCTCTATGTGAGTTATATTTACGATCCTCTGTGAGGAATTTTCAGCATTTTCTGTAAAATTTCTGAAATCCTGTATATGAAACTCCCAATCTTTTCTGCGTTTAATACGGTGCATTTAGCGGACTTCATCTTTTCTTTGTGAGACTTGAATTTCAAGTTGCTCTAAGTGAGACTTCTAGTTGCTCTTTGTTAGATAGAGTTGCTCTACGTGAGACTTCTAGTTGCTCTTTGTTAGATAGAGTTGCTCTACGTGAGACTTCTAGTTGCTCTTTGTTAGATAGAGTTGCTCTAAGTGAGACTTTTAGTTGCTCTTTGTTAGATAGAGTTGCTCTACGTGAGACTTGAAGTTACTCTATGCGAGACTCATAGTTGCTCCTTGTGATACTCGTATTACCAAATCGTCTGTGTGACAAATACAGCGTGCTCAATATAAGATTTCTATTTTGCTTCTTGTGAGATTTCTAGTCTTCTCTATGTGAGTTTTTCGTTTTGTTCATTAAAAATATCCAGTTTCCGTGATTGAGACATCCCGTTTCCTTTGCAAGGGACTGGCTTGCACCCGCCAAATCATGCCAAGTTTTGCTTGCACTTGTTTAATTTAATGCCCGAGTGGTTTTGTGTGTTTATACGAATATTTTTATTTTGTCAGGACAGCCGAGTACTAGTTGGATGGTGGTGTCATGATAGCCAGTGTCGGCGGATAGTAACTGTTGCTAGATTTCACTAATGATATAGCAATATTCTATTTTATGTTCCCCAGGTGTTGAGGCACCTGTTACTACTCATCCATTACTGTTGCTTTTCCAACCAGCAGTCGAGGCGCCCGCATTTTTAGAGCTGTACCTATTCAATTCAAGGCGGCCAGTATTCAAATTAGTCGCCACCGAAATATAATAAGATCTCTGAATCGCCTTCTCGATGGATCGAATGAACGAGAAGCGTATTGAATCAGCTATCGATACAGGACGGGTGTATCGATGTATCGAGAGGGGGACAGGCAGTTCGAGAGAACCCCGCGAAGGGAGGTTGGCCTGGTAATGTTCCACAAGTTAATCCTATCGTAATGCTATTGAAGAGCAATGAAAGTGGTGTGGTAATGTCGAGTTATGATTCTTGAATACGCCCTTTATGTCAAATACTTCAGGTAGTGAAGGAGAATATGGCTTGTGAAATAAAGGATTATTTTACATAACAAAACAAGTTTGATAAGATTCCATGAGAATAGAGAAACAACCACTTCACTACATCAAGAATATAACTTGGTTTTTCATGTATTCTATATCAACGCAATGTACTTCGTTCCGACTTTGAAGGTTACAGTTGAACGTCGTTTCAATCCAGTAACTCAATCACCATTTCGCGAATAGTCGTGTTATACGATAGCAATATCGGTCCAATTTTTATGGTCCGAATATTGAAAACTCCGTTGAAATGACTTTGTGGGTGTCCCAAAAATGCTACCAACCGGCTAACCGTGATTTTACGAGCTTTGTAACGATCTGGGTTAAGTAATTGAATCCATTTTGAGAAAATGCGTCCGAAATAAATACGAAGTTTCTAAACAAATTGTCTTAAAAGCAGTAATATTGATTTCTTTTCAATGATCAATGATCAACATTATCAATTTCAATTTTGGTTTATTCTTTTCAATAATAAGCCTTTGGAATCGAGCAAGAAAAAAAAATTTTAACCCCCCTCAAAATTTGATGTTTTACGTTTCAAGGTACGTAGAATACGAAAATCGAATAAAAAAATTTCCCTCCGTCCGCCGTACGCCGTACGCCGTACGCGGCACTGTTCTTAGCAACAATGCACCGATTTGGTTCAAATTTGGTATATGAGCTCCATTTGGGGTCTAGTTGTGCCGCGAAGCTTTTGGTTGATGTAGGTCACTTCTAAGGGGTGAAAATTAAGGGTTGAAATTTTCAAGAGTGCCCTAGCTCGAAAACTCTCGGAATAAAGGTATCGTTTTTTCACCAATTTTAAATAGTATTGAATTTTTAAAAATTTTTGAGACCACCCGGAGCTCTGTAGGACAAACCGTTCGGTCCCTACGAGTACTTGAAGGTTTTCCTTCGATAAAAGAGAAACATGATTGTGAATCGCAAAACAGGTCTAATCTCCATTCAAATTTTATCGGACTAAAATGCGATCGCTGTTCATTTCTTCGATTTGTATACAGTTTTGCCTTCTGCGTAACCAGTAATCAAATTTCCATATGAAGCTTTCTATTTTTCCAATCGAGTGTGAAGCGTTTAGTTCTTTCTAATAAACTTGATTGTGAAGGTGTGAAGCCAGTATGGTGTGGTAGGTAGTACCTAGCTGGTAGGTAAAAAAAATGTTGGTGGGTAAAAACCGCTGCAAATTATTGCTCAAAGGCTCTTCAGATCACTGATCAGCTGAGTGAGCTCCGAAGCCATTTTCAATCCTTTTGAATGGAAGTGCTCTTCCAGGCGTCTCCAGCATTCGAGGAGATCTTCTTCACTCTTCAGATCACTGATCAGCTGAGTGAGCTCCAAAGCCAATTTTTACTCCTATTGAATGGAAGTGCTCTTCCAGGCTTCTCCAGCATTGGAGAAGATCTTCTTCACTCTTCAGATCACTGATCAGCTGAGTGAGCTCCAAAACCATTTTTACTCCTATTGAATGGAAGTACTCTTCCAGGCGTCTCCAGCATTCGAGGAGATCTTCTTCACTCTTAACATCACTGATCAGCTGAGTGAGCTCCGGAGCCATTTTCAATCCTTTTGAATGGAAGTGCTCTTCCAGGCGTCTCCAGCATTCGAGGATATCTTCTTCACTCTTCAGATCACTGTTCAGCTGAGTGAGCTCCAAAGCCAATTTTTACTCCTATTGAATGGAAGTGCTCTTCCAGGCTTCTCCAGCATTCGAGAAGATCTTCTTCACTCTTCAGATCGCTGATCAGCTGAGTGAGCTCCAAAGCCATTTTTACTCCTATTGAATGGAAGTGCTCTTCCAGGCGTCTCCAGCATTCGAGGAGATCTTTTTCACTCTTCAGATCACTGATCAGCTGAGTGAGCTCCGAAGCCATTTTCAATCCTATTGAACGCAGGAAGCTGAAATTTGAGAGGGAAGGTCAAGGGAGAATACAGATGGTGGTAGGTGCTATTGATGGAGAACTAGTGATCTATACAGAAGGGTGACCTATACAGAAAATAATAAACCTTTGAGCAATGATTTGCAGCGTTTTTAGTTTACACAAACTAATGATATTTGCTACTAGATGGAAGTAAAATATGCTATAGTCATTGTCTATCCTTAGGAACTAACTAATATTTTAATAAATTCATGAATTACCTATTATTATAATATTATCCATTTTGGTTTATTATTTTCAATAATAAGCCTTTGGAATCGAGCAAGAAAAAAAAAATTTTAACCCCCCCTCAAAATTTGATGTTTTACGTTTCAAGGTACGCAGAATCCGAAAATCGAATAAAAAATTTTCCGTCCGTCCGCCGTACGCCGTACGCCGTCCGCCGTACGCCGTCCGCCGTCCGCCGTACGCGGCACTTTTCTTAGCAACACTGGACCGATTTGGTTCAAATTTGGTATATGGGCTCCATTTGGGGTCTAGTTGTGCCGCGAAGCTTTTGGTTGGTGTAGGTCACTTCTAAGGGGTGAAAATTAAGGGTTGAAATTTTCAAGAGTGCCCTAGCTCGAAAACTCTCGAAATAAAGGTATCGTTTTTTCACCAATTTTAAATAGTACAGAATTTTTAAAAATTTTTGAGACCACCCGGAGCTCTGTAGGACAAACCGTTCGGTCCCTACGAGTATTTGAAGGTTTTCCTTCGATAAAACAGAATCATGAGTGTGAATCGCAAAAGAGGTCTAATCGCCGTTCAAATTTTATCTGACTAAAATGCGATCGCTGTTCATTTCTTCGATTTGTATACAGTTTTGCCTTCTGCGTAACCAGTAAACAAATTTCCATATCAAGCTTTCTATTTTTCGAATCGAGTGTGAAGCGTTTAGTTCATTCTAATAAAGTTGATTGTGAAGGTGTGAAGCCATTATAGTGTGGTAGGTAGTACCTACCAATAGTTGGTAGGTAAAACAATGTTTGTAGGTAAAAAACGCTGCAAATCATTGCTCACTGATCAGATCACTGATCAGCTGAGTGAGCTCCGAAGCCATTTTCAATGCTATTGAATGGAAGTGCTCTTCCAGGCGTCTCCAGCATTCGAGGAGATCTTCACTCCTCAGATCACTGATCAGCTGAGTGAGCTCCAAAGCCATTTTCAATCCTATTGAATGGAAGTGCTCTTCCAGGCGTCTCCAGCATTTGAGGAGATCTTCTTCACTCTTCAGATCACTGATCAGCTGAGTGAGCTCCGAAGCCATTTTCAATCCTATTGAACGCAGGAGCTGAAATTTGAGAGGGAAGGTCAAGGGAGAATACAGATGGTGGTAGGTGCTATTGATGGAGAACCAGTGATCTATACAGAAAATAATAACCTTTGAGCAATGATTTGCAGCGTTTTTATGTTAAAATTCTATACGTAACAAAAGATTGGTCGATACATCGTTTTGAGATACCCAATTTTCTGAAGACCCTCCTCACCATGTCTACCCCACCGATCTATTGATACATGTACGTATTCATGGGAGACCGTACGAATGAATATGTTTCCCGTCGGGGGTCCCTCAGCTAGCAAAATATTATCTTAGGCTTGCCAGGTTGTGAGCGTACGAGGTTACACATTTATTGAACACAAACGCACGGAATACCTATCTGCATCATTTACGAATAGGCGGTGAAAAAATCGAATCAATCTCATGATTCCGAATAGTTGAATCCCTCTTGAATTGTTTTGTTCACGGTGGGATGGTTCATTATGTTCACCGCATGTTGATGTGCTACCTTTGACATTTGTCGTGCTAGGATGGTATGATACTGCTGCAAAATACATTTCATTAGTTCCGATTGGATGATTTTAAACCACATGAACGCCCATCTATGACGATTCACAATGAGTCGCGGCTCAGTGAAACCAAGTACAAATATATTCAATATAATTTACTCCTCGCGTTTTTTGCTTGCTCTCTACCAAAGGGAGAGACTCTTTGGATTGGTAAACCAGATCAAACAAATTTAGGTTTTCCAGTATTAAAGTTTTCTACAATTCTGGGTTTTAGAGCTCTTAGAATATTATTTTCAATAATGAACCTTAAAAGTCGAGAAAAGATTTGTCAAAATTTCCTGTTTTCCGTAACAAAGTACTTAGGTGGAATCTAAAAATTGTTCAGGAAAATTCCGTACGTTTTCATTGGATCGACATTAATTATAATCCGTATGTGTCCCATTTGGGGTCTAGTTGAGCTAACTAGCTTGATGACAACCAACAACGCTTAAACTTTTGATATTTTGTCTTAGAGATTCCTTATGTACTTGTCGTTGTACTCGTGCGTTGAGCCCTTTTCGATCACAAATTGTATCCTGTAAATATCGATATGTAGAGCGAAACAAAGGGATAAAATTTCCCGATAGAATTAAATGGTAATTACGATCATAATTAGCGGCAGTCACGTCTCGAATTCAAGTCACAGCTGCAGTTTATTGAATCCCATGGAGTCGGTAGGAGGATCGGACATGAGCCTCTGATGGAACCCTGACCACTGTATTAAAATTCCAACGACGCTACTGGAAATTGAAGCGGTTTCGATTCCAGTGCAGAAAATTCACTGACACGTCCACACGTGCGAATCATTTGTACGGGCGTACAGTGGGTACAGTTACCGTAATAATTTTCGTGTCCGATAGATTCCGAAATTTCGACGTAACAACCACATCGTCGGTCGAAAAAGACAAAATGTGGTTAATGATTATCGTGGTGTTACATTGATTACCGTACCATGGTGAAAAGGGCTTAAAAACATCTATCTTTTAAAGCTCATGCATTTGCGCCCACCGGACAATCACTTGTATTCATACAATGAAGTGACTGAAAATTTCAGATGGATTGAACAAGAGATGAAGATGTTTTTTTATGACATGATGAACCAATAAAGAGTTATTATTATTTTTATGTTTTTAGAGCGTTTATTTGTTAATATTTCGTTACATTTGAGGTATTATATATCAGTTAACTATCTAGATATTTACTTCACATATATTTACGCATTTCTCATTTAAGTGTTAATCCATTGACTAAAGATACGCGAGAAACTACGAAAAGAGGATCCACGCACACAGAAGCCATCCAGCTTCTGGACAACATTCAAGAAATCCGACGTCTGAAGAATAAGGAGTATTTCGTAAAGGTAGCTAGGCATCCGACAAGTTGGAAATGCCCTCTGGCTTCCTCACTACCAAGTGTGGGGAGGCTCCATATGGGGTACAGACAGATCAAAACACACGAGTACAAAATTGTACAGAAAATTCGACACGGCTGGTCTCGAAAAGTGGATGAAAAATGTGGCATGTTGTGTCTGTTGCGCTTCGATACGATTCTTGAAAAAGTTCTTATCCGATCAGCGTGGATCTAAACGGTTGAAGCCTAATATGCTTCAACACACACGACCGTGACACATCGTTTAGATAGTTCAATCATTATATTATAATGATCATTATATTATAATGATTGAACCATCTAAACGATGTGTCGCGGTGAACTACTGCTATTAAATTACGTCCCATGGCTAAATGACAGGAATCACCTCTGCTCACTATGCAACAGGAGAGAGATTGAGGATACGATGCACATCTTGGCCAAATGCTCAATATTGGCGTGCTTCAGAAGAACTTATCTCGGAGCACCCACTCTCACTAGACACGATCTCATCGAAATATTAAACGGAAGAGAGTGGGTGGCACTCTGCAGATTCGTCAAGGCGGCCTGGACCTATAGAAGGGAGCTTATTGCTGAATTAAATTATAATTAAGAAAAAACAAAAAACGAAAAAAGGTACCTATGTTTAACTGTAAAGCGGTAACTTATAATTTATAATGATAACTTAAAGTATAGAAATAACTCTACCATTTACTAACCTATGTACGATCGCTATAATTTTTATAATATTTATGGGAATATTGTTATAGAATAATATAATAAAGTTATTATGTATATTATTACTATTAAATAGTAATAAATTTTATTACTGTTATTATGATTATACATTGTTGTTTACTCCTGAGATAAAATTATCAAAGCCTCTACCATGATAAAATTGATTGATTAATCATTAAATTTTATAATGGCAATGACCATTATCTATTATTAATAATTTTTTATTGTTATTAATTTTTTTATAATGGTGATAATCATTATGCCAATAAAGACATGCTATCATTCATTCATATATTCATTCACCATCTAAACGATGGAAACATGTTTAAACTACGTCCAAACGGTTAAACCATGTTTAATCCACGTCCAAACGGCTGAACTATGTTCAAACCACGTCCAAACGGTTGATCCGTGTTCAAACCACGTCCGAATCGTTGAACCATGACCAAATTTGATGGCATCCTTGAAAGAAGCTGCATACATAATATGTATGCATCATATTATGATATATGATGGATCATATCATATTATGATGGATACTATACGAAGTGGATATTATGTAAAGTGGGTACTGTAAAGACGAGTATTTTATAATTTACACAGTTGGCAGTTTGAACTATGGGACTCTAACATCTCTACTTATACAAGCTAAGCTGCCCCATATATCTGTGCATGAGGTATCTCCTACTAAAGTCTGGTGATACCATAGGTATTTTGGAGATGGGTACTAATTCATAATCCTACGAACTTTCCTAAAGCAGAGGTACATTTTTTATTGATTGAGTTCATTCATTCAATGTCTGTTGACTTTGCCCATCTATGTGCATTCAAGTTTATTGTCACTGCAGATGAATCAAATTGATGAGGACGCAAAAATACCAGAAAACTGGTTCTTCGAAAATTTCCTCATTAAACTGTCACTGCTTCTTCTTATGGAACTTCCTTCAAAAATAATTAGACGCGACTCAGATATATTGGATAATGGATTAGTTCCCGTTCCCAGGGAGCAGCCCTGGTCACACCGAAACAGTAGAATGCCGGAAAGGACTCCCCTGAAAGCTGATTGAGAGCCTGTAATTCTCCAGGGTCGCGAAACTTCAATCACCTTCTCTTCCCCATTGTGGATACCCCCGCCGTACAGCCCACGTACCCCACTCGGTTCTTTTCCTATCTTTCAATGTCAACAGAGGCCCAGGTTATTATTGGCAGACGAATGGAAAAATAAAAGTCGTCATCGATCCGGTACGTCACATGTGATATTTCCCAAACTTTTTTTCTCCCTATGGAAATCTTTACTCAATATTTGTTTGCTCGACAAAATACAAAAAAAAAAAAAAAATCGGAGAATGCATTTTTGTTTTATTTCGCAATAAATCCTTAAGTACAATTTTGATATAATTAATAGGCTAGTTTTAGGATAAGGAGACTTAAAAGTTTGTACAAAACGAATGAGTCCAAGAGGAGAGTTGAAACCAAATATAAGGGGAGCATTATTGTACTATCAGGTTGAAAAGGTTAAATACATTAAGCTGTGGAAATGATGTAAAATCACTAAGAAAAGACCCAGGTAATAAGGGCAAGATATTTTGTTTTGAAACTTGAAACTGAGAACAGTCAGAAATTTTTATTTGAAAAATACTAACACAGTAAACGGAAATGAAACATTATTATCTGTCAGTAGCTAAAATTTTACAGCTGCATCGATCAGCTTTTTTTCGTGGGGGGGGGGGGGGGTGAGGAATTCTTTAAGATCCAATGGTGGAAATTGGATCTCGTAAGATACCCGAGGGAACTGCTCGCACGGGTTATGTAGGATTCAAACCCACTAAAACCTCACCTCCTTATCCCACGTTGGATCTCAGCCTGGAACTGTTCAACACATTACTTTAGGCTGAGCCCTGGGAGTCTTCTTAGTTCTCTGCTAGGGGTCGGTCCATGGTTCCCCTATGCTGCCTCTCCCGTTCTTGAAGGATTTTAACTGTTCATTATTATGTCTACATAATCTGCCATTGTGGTCCGGTTTTTTTTCGCTTTCCAGCATCTTTCCTATGACCTCCTCTGGGGTTGTGTCCTGTGCTGTGATCGATCAGCTTTGCCGATAAGTGAAAGCAAATTTTGAATTTGGAGAGCTCAACATGTTTGACTTGCTGCGCGATTTCATGAACTTGCTTTTTAATCCTTTATTTGAAAACAATGTTCCCCTTACAAATGAAACCAATATTTCTTGATACAAATGGTAATTCTCAAATGAGAAAGTGCTGAAGTATCCCATTCGAATTAGCGAGCCAAGCAAGCGGAGAGGCCAGTTAAGAATAATTTGGGACACCTATTACCAGCTGTTTGGGAAATAATCTACATAAACCCTAATTTAAGCTCAAATTGATATTTATACAACCTTCATTTGCGTATTCAGTGGGCGAATCTGTTTCAGTTCGGCTGAAAAGAGAGGTATCCGCCTAAAAGCCGTGATATTGAAAGGTTTCTTTTGAGAATTTTCCTTTCAAAAGGGCCTCCTATGATAACTTTTTGTGGCGACTGAGCTGGTTTATAAGGTATCATGTCAGGGAAATGAATTCAAATTGATCAGGAAAGGATGAAAGAGGGTAACATATTTTTGGCTTGGATCGATGACTCTCAATGAGGATAACGACGCCTTGTATGATTACCATTAGTCTAAATGTTACGATATCAGTAGTTTAACAATATCGTAATTTGCATTTTCGCAGGGATGAATTTAATATGCGCCAAAAACCATAAATTACCGGAAAAAAATTATGCAAAATTACCCACAAAATATTGATTTTGACCTACCCCTTGATTTCAGCATTTCAACTGTTGGAGCTGTTTGCACTTAAATATCTTCGTTATATCGGGGAGCTTTTGATTATATGAGGACCTGGGGGTACGTACAGTGTACTCAAAAGACTCAAATGAGTGAACTTAAATCTGCCTGTTCAAAACTATTTGTCTCTATTTCAGGATAATCAACAAAATTACTCCCACTCGCACTCCGATGAAATTCTTCATTTCATATGCGTGGTAAAAAAATTTCACTTCAAAAAAAAAAAAAAAAAACTAAATAATAATAATAATAATAATAATAATAATGATATTTTAAAACAATTATTCCAATTTGAAGAATTTCATAATGAGATGTTGTGTGTGTCGACCCACGCTATGAATTGTCAATTATTGGGACTGGGGTTCATCCAGCTTTCGGAAAATAATATATTTCCTTCATCAGGGCCTGAAAAATACAATAAAACATCTCAGGCCACAGAAGCTGGACGCAAATCAATCTCACACTAGTCAAATCAAAGTTCAAGCAAATTCTCCTACCGAGGTCAATTCAGGCATACAATTTTGTTCATAATAAATCAAAACGGATACTCAACAAAAACTTAACTTACTTAACTCACTCAATGGCAGCAATATATGAGGAAAGGGCGCCAACCAACACATACTCTTTATCAGGTTCTCACTTAATTAGCAAAAAAGTCGAAAACTATTTTTAAAAATCACAAAAAATATTTTACAGTCGAATTTAGGGAGAACTCTGTGTTTGAACGCAAAAAACATGGATGTTTGGTTTATTATTTTCAATAATGAACCTTTGGAATCGACCAAGAAATTTTTTTAACCCCCCTCAAAATTTGATGATTTACGTTTAAAGGTACGTAAAATCTGAAAATCGAATACAAAATTTTCCTTTTTAATAATTTTAGTGAGATAAGGTTCAACATACGAAAAAAAATCTTTAATTTGATAAAAACAAGCGATTAAAAGAAAATTGCTATGAGACATTTTTTGTTGGAAATATATTGTAGAATCGACTCCTGAAGTTTGGCTGTATCTTTCTCGGACACCCTGTATAGTTACAACTATCCCGATCATTTCCCACACCACAAATTGCCCCAAAGTGCCTTTAAGTACTTAAAATGATATGAAATTTCAAATTTAACAACAAAACATATATCACAGACAGGAATGTGTTAACTCAAACGTAACATAACCATCTCACCTTTCAAAATAAATACAGCATCAGGCTCTCAACAAAACAGCGCGCTCAACATAACGCTCTCAGGCGTCATCTGTTGCCTGAAATGGTTTATTGTATTTTTCAGGCCCTGATGGAGGAAATTTATTTTCCGAAAGCTAGGCGATAAAGGCGTTTTTCTCGATGATCCCAGTCCCGATAATTGACAATTTCTTGAATTCAGAATGGTTTGAGCCTATATGTTGAATTTTTTGAAGGAACAAAAAGTAAATGAAGAGTTGAATGAAGAGTTTGCACACATAGAATTACAAGAGCATTTGCTACATGCATCATGATATGGGTTTATTACCCTACAAATTAGAGTAAAATCGTTCCATTGGAATCACATATGGCGATGAACTCAGCCAGATGAGCTCTTACCTCGTAGTGGAAAACCGTGCTACACGAACCCACTGCAAATCTCTTGTATCTGAGTAAGTTTCGATTTAAAACACTCCCCCGCTCCCCTTCAACTTCTTCCTGAACTGCCTACTTATCTACCACAACCTGTTGGGTATTATAATGTCTCTTTCGACGGCGACCTCGCCGCCTGGAGCCCCGGAGGGTTTCCAACCAGAATAATAATATGCCCGAGA
This sequence comes from Apolygus lucorum, assembly GCA_009739505.2. Taxonomy (NCBI): domain Eukaryota; kingdom Metazoa; phylum Arthropoda; class Insecta; order Hemiptera; family Miridae; genus Apolygus; species Apolygus lucorum. Next base: position 40,335,907 of record CM019168.2, on the reverse strand, counting down.
GAATCAAGTGGGCCCTCCAAGTTAATGAATATTCCAACTTCGGCTACCGATGGAAAGAGCGAAAAGCGGGTGACACCCCACGGCGAATTTCCTGTTGAAAGGAGCCGTCCTCAAAGAAAAGGAAAGCTCTGAGCAGGAGACGCGAAATTATCTGATACGAAACTCGAGTTTCAGAAATACGGACGACGAATTTTGCGCGGATAAGTATATTCAAATAGCTGAGAACAAATCAGATACCACAAGATGTAGTAGTGCAACTCAGGCAATCACAATGTTGAATACCAGGGAGTTCTTTAGGTGGGGTAATTGGGTCACCTTGAATTCAACCTCCAGGCTGCTTGTGAGTTACATCTCAGTATGACTTGTTTTATTGTTATTCCCAGCTATTTCCAACGAGATAAGCATCAACTTCCAATATTAGTAGTAATATTAAAACTGCTAAAGTAATACAAGCAGTCATTGGGCTTTGAAATACTCGTACTAAGGTATCTCAAATTGAAACAAGATTTTTCAAGAATTATTGTAACATTACGTATTCAGTAAACTCGTATCAATTAATGAGGTAATGAGAGTCGCAAGGAAATAATTTCAATGAAGGTGTCTTTCGACTAATAATCGATAAATTTTTACCATGAAACATGCTTTAGCCTTGAGCTAACTGGCAAAAAGAGTCACGTTTTGGTTTATTATTTTCAATGATAAACCTTTGGAATCGACCAAGAAAAAATTTTGTTAACCCCCCTCAAAATTTGTTGGTTTACGTTTCAAGGTTGTTGTACATAGAAGTTGAATAAAAAATAAAAGTTGAATAAAAATTTGGCCGTCCGTCCGCCGTACGCAGCACTTTCCTCAGTTAGCATTGACCGATTTTGAGTTTTTTTAAAGAGAGGATCTAGAAATTGATTGATATTATGATACTTATAATGAAAAGAGAGTGCCGGTTGTCAGAAAACAGGAGCTGACGGTGATCATTTATTTTAAAATAACAATAATAATAATAAACGTATTTTGATCTTGATTTTAATTTTCCATTTACTCCAACTAAGAAATAGTTATCAACTCCCTCAGCCGTTGGTAGGTTTGCCAGCTTTTAAATGGCCATGATCTCCTGAACTCTTTGAGATTTCTAAGATGGCAGAGGATTAGCAAAATTCACCCGAATTCGACTCAGCGGTTTTGAGAAACTTTCACAAGTGGTGGGTCCTCGAATGTCGAAAGGGTGGACCTATTACAGAGAAATGATTTTTCCTACTCTTAGTCGGAGAATAAAGTTTATAAGGACTGTTAACGGCAGTTACGAACATGCGTCAAATGAAATTTCGCACAACAATGCACCCATTTCCGATGGGAGTGAAGGATACTTGGTTGAAGTTATTCAGACTCGCCTCAATGTCTCTGCCTGGACTAAGCTTTAGTTTGACTTCCTTCAACGAATGACCTGCACGGCTATCGATTTATGTGATGAAGGAGGACATGGCTGTCCAACATCAGAGTTTGATAGGGACTTATTTTCCGACGGATTAATCCGACTTCTTAGATACCTAATCGTGACTTCCTTCGAATGAAGAAGGGTGAAGTACGAGGCAATCGATGAGTTAAGACGAACGGGGTCATCTTATTTCTGTCCAACTTCCGCCCTTGGAAGGGACTAATCTGCAAAAACTTCTCAGTCATGTTGAAAGAAATTATTGTATTTTGATAATTTTCTTTGTAAAATACCACGAAAACGATACATTTCTGAACTTACTCCCACAACCGACAGCTTTTGCAATAAGGCTTTTAGAAATAAGAATCCGAATTACCCAGCTCAAATACTGAATTTGTTCGTTGATTTGTACAGAACTCACCATTCTACTTCTACACAAACCGAATTGACTATATCGATTGTGAAGCATGAAGCACCTGGTCAGTAAACTTTGTTACGAGTACATTCTTTCTATTCGCTATTCATTCCAATTACATTACCGTTTTAGTAATTTTTTTTTAAGAAAAATAAATTATTCCAAGTGAAACCACGTCAGGAACTGCTTTATAGTGTATGGTTGTAGTCGATGCAGGTTGTGAAGTTGAATCTACATTGCCATTAGTAAACTAAGTACCCTGGGTGTGAATTTCCAACTAAGGAAGATTACAGACCGTCCTAGATTCGAACCTGAGAGAACGCGTAGATGAATTTCCCCCTAAGGAGCATAAATAACGTTTAGATCCCACTGCTTTATCCACACAGGCTCTCTACGACTTCAATTAAATACTCCTATAAATGGCTTCACTTTAATTTGATGAAAACTGAAGTGGTCTGCTTTTATCACTTCGAATGGAAAATTGCACCTTAATTTGGGCTGGCGAGTTTGTATACGGATTTACTTTTGGCAACTAAATTGCCAGCGGTTAGTCGACCATGCACTTTTCGACCATCCTGATACCTTCAAAAATGGTCTAAAATCCTGAAAAATTTGACATAACTTGAGAGTGGGAGTGTTGGGTATTTTTTCCGATAATGTGATTATTGTATCTTTTCTAACAGAATCTCATGCTGACGTTGTATGGAACCATCTTTTTGTATTCTGTGCTATTTTTGGTCTCTGAAATAGGAGTTTGAAAAATGGAACGTCAAGGTAACTTGAAAAATCCGTGATATTGCGATGTTAGGTAGTAAACCATAACCATCACAAGGAAATTTTCGATATTCACATTTTCCTTTGTCACAACAAGAAAATATCATTTGCGATTTCGAAGAGCTAACGCATTCTGAGACTAGCCCCTTATGACAATCCAAAGGTGAACAGGTCGCCTCCACGTAGAAGTCGGGAAATATCTCCCTTCTAATATGAAAGAAAAAACTCCTTTGTGCGCAATAAGAGGAACAGGAGTAGTTTGCACCCCCTAGAGAAAATAAAAAGCAAGGCAGAAAGTGAGAAGGAGTGACACCAAGTCATCCGACCAGGGAGGTGGTAAGTAATCCTTCGGGCTGCCGCTTGACATTCCTTCTCTCTGGGATATGCCGGCGGAACCGACCCTCAATCCCTTAACTCTGTTGACAAGACCCTTCCGTAATTACTGTCCATCTTTTCCACGTACCTATTTCCTGACTCGCTGGCGTTATTTTCAACTCATTAAACAAAGGCGGGATATACTCTCGTGAACTTGAATCATAAAATATTACTTCTCCAAGATTACCTCCTTCGCTTACACTGATTTGACTTTTGCAACAACAAAATAACAACGTGTATTTTCATCTCCGCTGTTTTCATTTTTTTTAATTCTCTGAAACCCTTTCGTCACTATCCATTTAAGAAATATGCATTACTAACGGTGGAACTGTCAAACTTCGTTTACTAAAAAGTTTGGAAACATTGCAGACCTCATCGTCTTCATCTCGTCCTGCGATATCAACTCCATTCCATGAGTCTAATACAAACATAACTACACAATAATTTGCTGTAATGTAATGATCCCTGAGATCAATAACAAGATATGTTTCTGTGATTGGCATTACCTTCAAGGGTTAATCGATACGTTTCAGAGTTGGACATAACCTAATAAAGTCCGTAGATTCTAAGAAATTCCTGGAAAACAGCCATTTAGATACACCATCCTGTGTATTTTTAGACGGTTCAGACATATTTGCACAGATTTGTAAATTCTAACTTCAGGCAGTGATGGAAAGATATCCCAAGACTGCCCAACACGTACGAATGAAAGAGATCACATTGGGAGCTGATCAGGGATCAGTGCTGGTTCCTCAATCATATGGTGACCTACGATTAGGAATGCCTTAGGAATGTTTCCTTGAGGGAAATGCTGATGATGTAGCAGCAAGAGCGCTGGCAAGGACGTTGGATTCAGCCCAAGCCAAGCTGGAGCGGATCTTGTCACGAGAAATGGTGTGGTTGGAATACCATAGCCTGGCACAACCTGCAGCAAATACGGAGGTAGTCACCTTCTCGCATACAATAATCCCAATGCGGATTATTCTATGCGAATTGTCATTCAAAAGGAGGGTCATCTGGCATGATCGAGGATAGAAGGTTAAGAAGGGTGAAAAGTTCAGAGCAAGAGGAGAGAACCGTCTTTATAGATATTACTGGGCCTGCGGGTCGATGAGGCAATAACTGAGACAAGTGCTCAGAAATTTGTCTCTCCTTGCTAGGACGACTTTCAGCTTTACCGTGGAAATTTGTATCGCTGAGGGCATGGACTCTTCGATTCTTCCTATAGAGAATGCTACTCTGAGGGAGCTCCGGTATTTTTCGTCAAGAAAACGGTTGCAATTCGAGCTTCATTCTGCCAAATCTCAATGCATATAACATTTCAGGAAGCTATACATTCTGTTGCGCCTAGCTATTTTCACCATGCAACTTCTCCTATGCAATAAAATTTGAGCAGCTGTATAACCAGGAGGGCAATATTTCGTACAGGATGATGTCCAGATCGGCAAGCAAATGGTAGCACTGGCCTAAAGAAATCCTGGTTTTTTAGGCATCTCTGTGTTCGATCTACTTAAAAAAACATCTGAGAAAGGGATCTTTATTGTCTTGCCTCAATACTTTGATAATCATTTTGTTTCGTCAATCCAACTTCCAATCATTTCAACTTGAATGTCTTATCCATAAGCGTCTTTTGAAGTGTTCTGGTTTCCCACTTCTTGGCTTTGATGAACACTTAGGATGGATCATGATAGAAAACCTATTATCGATGTCAAATGCCCTCTTTACGACGGCATCTCATATACTCCAACGTCTAACAGGACCTCTCCATCCTTTTTAACTACTCTGAAAAAGACTATTATTAGGACCTTTCGGTTTATGACACTCTCTTGCGTCGTTATACTTCGACCCTTCCTTCACCGGCTCTTCCAAGTTTCCTGAGTGAATTTCTACCTCTAACTTTGCCGGAACAACAAGAATCAGTTCTTCTGGATTTATTGCGGAAAAAGTCGTACGTAGTTTTTATGACAACAAGTTTCTCTCTTTTTATAATGTCAATTTTCCTGGCTTGAAAGCACATGCAGTTTGTCGGAACAGTACTTCATCTCCTCAAGTTATTTCATTACAGTTAGTATTACTAGTTTTCCGAGTTTTGGCCGCATTGATACATTGAATGACTGAATAATAGATGACTCATTTCAGTTCAGCCGGTTGTTGTTCTGAGTTTGAGTAGCTCAGGAACGGTTTCTGAGAGCATACCTGGTCAGCTTTGTGAACTCCATGGATGAAAGGGCCAATAATTTCAACATCCAGAATATTCATCAAGGACTAATATTCTAGCTGACCGTACAATATCAGCCTAATCTACCTAACCGTGTTATTCTATCCTGTCGTACTCATATTATAAGCTCTTCATCAGCGTAATAGTGATATTGATGGCTAAGAGACAACATGTGATATGGAAATTCTACTGGTTTCAGGAGAATTAAAAAATTCTTCTATCATGCTTGCTTTGGATCTGTATAAAAGGTAGCTAAACGTGTTGATAACACTTGTTGTCTCAACTATTATTCATAACAAGTGTTGCTCAACTTGAAATTAAACATTTCAAGTGGTTTGAACAAAAAAGAAGACCACACCAATAGATTCCCATTTTTTTATATATCATGTTGTCTCTTGCTATTGATATTCTGATTTTCAACGATTCAAATCTACGATGGAAGCCCGAATCTCATTAAAAACCACATAAACAAGGAATCCACAGTTTTGGTTTGGTTCGGTGATAACTATAGAAGTAGGAACAAGCTTCATTCCTAGGTAGGCAAGTGGCTGGGCAACATTAACTATTCAGTTACCAACTGAAAGGCCACAGACCAAATAGGTTGATGGACGTTATTCATTGATCTGCTGCAATTTACTCTCTATTTTAGGAAATTCTCAAGTCCACCTTGACATACTCAGCATAGTGTTAAACTATCATTGAAGAACATACACAAATCCAATAACAGAAAATAAGTATACTGTACGAGGTTACCAGAGGAATTCTCCCATTCCACTCTTTATTAATATCGAGGTCGTATACCGGGAGAAAGACTCAACGAGGTACAAATATAAGGATTTGCCTCTTTGATGTCAAAAACAACGCGATTGTTTTCTTTGAGACTGACAGGAACGGAATGAGCTCTTGTGCAGCGCTTCTTGGGCAGATGTGATGTTTTCCTTTTGAAGATGAACAAGAAAAAAAAATTCCCCGAGATTTGTTAAAAGATTAAAGATGTGCATTCCATTTTCTTGAAAGAATTCTGATGACCACTTTTCGAAGCTAATATTAACACTGAATCGAAGATTACCTCAAGTGATTTGAATTAAGTTCTAGAACCCAACGCACCGAGTGTGAATACGAGTAGTTCCAATCTTTGTACCTGTATGACAGAAGGAACTCTATCAATTATATTTGAGGGGGGGTGGGGGTTAAATTTTTTTTCTTGTGCGATTCCAATGGCATATTATTGAAAATAATATATCAAAAATTGTTACCGACCCTCAAAATTTGTTGGTTTATGTTTTTAAATATCTGCAATCCATAAATCGAATTAACAAAATTAATTTCGTATATTGGTTCCATTTAGGGTTTAGTTGAGCTCCGATGATTGTGGTTAATAATTCTGAGGTAAAAAGTGGGGGATGAAACACCCTAGCTCGAAAACTTCAATATACAGGAGTATTGTTTCATCATCAATTTAAAATAGTTACAATTTCTAAGTATTTTATGAGACCACTCAGAGCCCAGTAGGACCAACCATTATTTTCCAAAAGGTTAATTGATACAAGCTAATTTAATTAATTAATGTTCATTAATTGTGTGTTTGAGACACATGACGGTCTTTCATCAATTTCATTGTGTCTTGCTTGAGATGCTCCCCAGCAGAGCATCCAAATTAACTGATTCGAAAATTTAGCTCACAAATCCATGTGGCTACAAAAATTCACGTAGGAGAGTCGAATGTTGACAATCCATTCGGAGGATAGAGTTGAGGTTGAGCATTGTTTTCCAGGCCTATTGCCCCTCTCCTTCTATCTGCCCTTTCACTGGTAACTGGTCGATGTGCTTTCATACATGCAGCCTCAGGCAGTTCGCCCTTATTGTGGCTAATTGGAGTTTTGTTCGACTAAACCCACGGTTGTTGTGTGTAGGCCCCACTTGGTTGTTGGAGATTCCCTAAAATTACGAACAATTGTCTATTATATGGGAAACAATGACTGTTGTGAGAAGTTAAAAAAAAAATAAATTTGATCTTTTAATCATTATAAATGAGCTGTGAACGTATAAATATTGACTTCGTAATGGTGGCATTTCAACTGAATTACCGTGATGCTTTCCAACCTGGAAGATTAGACCTCGGGGTCGTATATATCAAGGTCGTTAGAAGTCACTAATTAGTCGTTATGAGAGGAGATGGATCAAAACCGGCATCTCACGTGTCCTGAGGCAGTGGCACGGCAAATCCGTTCCCATCTGTTTCTCTTCGGACGATGATCGAGGGGTTGATTGGACCTATGATCGCTTAGTCATAAATCAGATCATTCCCGTTTAATCTCTCCAGTGTCGACGGAGATGGGTGACCCTACTACTACACCTCTGACCAATTAACGCGACACTACGATGCATAATCGCTAATGAGAGATCAATAAGAGCCTGTCATGGACGAAAGGACTGATTGTCCAGATAGGGAGAAAAAAATTAGCTCTCGCCTGTATTGACATGTTTACAATTTTCTGGCCAGAGTATATTCGTGCATAGTAGTGAAAGGGTTAAAAAAATCTCTCAAGTCCCTTCCATCTATTGACTGTCTTTATGTCTTTCAGTTCGTGTCCTTTTTTGCCAAGTCCCATGAAGATTTGTTAATTACTGCTTCCGAGTCTACCAAGGTAGCGGAAGCTTTGTTTTCACTTTTCAAGGTTGAAAAAAAAAGTTCTACAAAATCAAAATTTCAACTCGCATTTTACGTTCCAGACCTTTTTGAACAATTTTGGTTCCGTGTCAGTCCATCTGTCTCTCTGTGTGTCTGTCATGAAATCGTTGCCACTGCCATAACTTCTATATTTCTCATCCGATTTCGATGAAATTTTCGAATATTTTGCGTGTTAGCGTGTAGATGGTCCCCTATAAAAATCATCGCCCCCAGACTGATAGTAGCCACTGAGCATACGCAAAAGTATATTTCCTTGTTACAGCCATAACTTCTACATTTTCCAACAATGGTCAAAGATTGTGCCGTTTGATGTGTAGAGTCCCCTATGAGGGTAGTGCAATGTATTTAAATATTGATGTTTTGAGATAAACCACTTTTCATCGGATCATTTGTACAATCGGGTTATGGATACGAGGAAGCTGTGTGCCACACCCGCTTGGTAGACTTTTTTGTATTTTTCCATAGATTCTTCTTAATTCTTCCGCCTTCATTCAGAGATTTTTTGCTCTAGTTGTCCACCTAAATGGTTGTTTTCCTCTCTCTCTATGAAATATGTGACAAGAGGAACAGATACATCTGCTTGTCATAAGTGCTTGAATCTTAAGGAAAGTTTGGTTTTTAAGGGTGTGTCTGCCAAGGAATGCAATACAAAGAGAAGCAGAAGAAGAATTTTGGTGAAAGAGGCGGATAGAAAGAACTTGAGGAAAAACAAATAAAAAAATAAAAAAATGAATAGCCTGAAGATGCTGGTAAGACAACGAAACTGTAGCTAAATAAATGAAAAAAACGCTGCAAATTATTACACAATGGTTTATTATTTTTCTATACTGATCACTCGTCTGAAAAGCCACCAACCATCCAGCATGAAGAAAAACATCGATCGCATTTCGGTCAACCAATATTTGAACGGAGATTAGGCCTCTTTTGCGATTCACACTCGTGTTTCCGATTTATCGTACTTAAAACCCTTAAATTCTCGTAAGGAGCAAACGGTTTGTCCTACAGACCTCCGCGTGGTCTCAAAAATCCTAAAAATTCTATAGAATCTTAAATTGAAGGAAAAACAATATATTAATATCGAAATTGTTTGAGCGTTTTGCGTTTTTTTTTAGTTTTTTGCGTTTTCAAAATTTCAAAATTCATTTTTGAACCCTTAGAAGTGACCTAAATCAACCAAAATCTTCGGGCACAACTAGACTCCAAATTGAGCCTACATACCAAATTTTATCAAAATCGGTCAATGCTAACTGAGGAAAGTGCAACGTACGGCGTACGGCGGACGGATGGCCAAATTTTTATTCGATTTTTGGATTCTACGTACCTTGAAACGTAAACCATCAAATTTTGAGGGGGGCGTTAAAAAAAAAATGTTCTTGGTCGATTCCAAAGGTTCATTATTGAAAATAATAAACCAACAAACGCTTTTACTTACTGAAAGAGGACGAGCAAGTCAATTGAGCATTTTGTAAAAACCGTATACCTAACCAACTTACATTCACCCTTTTTTGTTTTCCAGTACCAATTCTATCTCGTTCACTATTCTATGGCATTATTCCGGCATTTATGTTGCACGAAAATCTCGTCTCTACGTCTTTAGGTAGTCTTAGGAGTCACGATAAAGATATTTTCTGATTATGCAATGATGTACCAATGAAAGGGATGTGAAGAAGTTACAGTTTATCTTAGAATAAGGAACATTCATAGAGATTCTCTAGCGTCCAACAGCCGATTCCAGTAGTTTTCTGTCTGAAATACTAAAGGAACCTATTTTGAATCTCGAGGTAATACAAAGTCTCAACTTACTAACAACTTTATTATTTCTCTTTTGAGGAGCTTGTTTTTCAATTCCAATTATTCTTTTTCTCTCTTTTGTCCTCACCAACTTCACATTGTTTCTGGGTGGTTTTGTTTGGAATTATATAATAACTCTTAGAGAGGAAAAATATTAATTTGCAGTCACGTTGTAAGAATTAAGTTTATTTCCCTTTTCCAGTTTCGCTGACTTCTCATTGAGATAGACTGTTCCGAGTACTTACCGTCAGAGGTTCACATAAGTATAATATTTATTCATGAAATTGGTCTCGCGATCTTGTAAGTACATTGACCTAACTCGGAATAGTTCATCTTGAAGAAGGATTTATCGTGCTTAGGTAATATGGACAAATTCAAGAGATGTTCAGACATGTTTCGGGGAACTCGGAAATTTTGTGTGTCGTGCTTAAAATACAGTTTGGAAGAATACTTTTCTAACGTAAAAGCTAATAAAAAACATTATACACAAATAAGATCAGCCTACATGGAAAACGGTCTCTACTGACTTTGAATGCCGCGATTCCGACGAATTAATTTTTCGCGCGAGAGACTTCTCATTATGGTAGCGAATTTTCGTTTCCCGACGCACCTCGAAACATCAGTAGCGGATACGTGTGAATGCTTTCCTTGAAGTGATGGGGAATTGCCAACTCAACATCCTCCTCACTTTACATACCTTTGTTTTTCTCAACGCTCCGTAGGAAGGAGGAATTCGTATTCAAGTGCCCTACAAATGCGCAAAGCGACAAAGTGGGTAGAAAAGTACTTTTAATCGGAATTTGTTAGAAAACATTTCAAAGAGACCTTTTCGTTTCAAGAGTAATTCGTAATAATTCGCTACGGGGACATATCAAATTACGGGTGCTCGCTATTTAATTGACAACAAATTAGTCGTCCTTCAAAGAGAATTGAAGAAAACAATTCATATAAACAATATGAATGGCCACAAACAATGGTTTGTAAAGAGTAATGTCTCTTTCTCAAAATGGTATTTTGGATCAGTTTTACTCTGCACCAGTTTCATCTCTTGTAGTTGACTTTGGACTTCTACAGCACGAATCCTTCCTAATTTTAGCAAGCTTACAACTTCTAGTACATTTTGCTTATCTGTAGAAAAACTTATTCAAAAAATGTCTCAAATTTTTAGGAAAAAATAGGTTTTTTGGAATTTCTGAGGAAACATAAGGCATTGGCTTACCTATCTTCTGGCTTGAGGAATCGAAAATTGAAATAGAGAATCCATGAAATATGTATGAAGAACGGAGTTCAATTATTAGTACTCGTAATTCATCAGGAGGGCAAGATCTTTTCACGTTCATGAAACATCACGAGGGAGAAAACAGATTTCTGGAACATGTGGAATCTCCGTCAGTCATCAGTGATGATTGGCGGCAACCTATTATGGATAGTTCACATCCAACGACACACACTCGAAAACTAATCTTGCATCCTCCCATCTGTCGGAACTTCACTATTAATGGAGATCTTAATTCCTCTACCCTCACAAACTACGGCTACACAGTTTCCACAGCCTCTAATGAATTCGCGGCTCAACGAGGGCGCGGATTGAGCCGCTAATTTCATCCCAACGCCTATCTCCTCCGAATCAAACCCTTTTGGCCTCGGCGTGAAAACGCTAAAATAGTTGAGGGATTGCGGCTCCCAGTAGACAACTAGTACCTACGTAATGGGGAATTTATTTTGAGACTTTTAAAATTTATATGTAGCTAGTTTTTGACTATGCAGGGTGAAACAGGCTCGATCAGCCAAACTTCAGGGATGGATTCTACAAGGTATTTCAAACAAAAACCGCTGCAAATTATTACACAATGGTTTATTATTTTATATATAGATCACTCGTCTGAAAAGAACACGGCTTTGCCATTGTTACCACCAACCAACATGAAAAAAAAAAACATCGATCGCAAAGTTGATAAAAAACAATAAACCAAAGTCGATGTGATTGGATCAAAAAATTCTCAAAAAACTCTTGGGCAACTCCTGAGCCAGCGAGTCCCGTTTAGAATGCTTGATAGTTTGTCCTATCGCATATGACGCAAGGGAGAGAATTGAGGGGACAGATTCTCCCTTAAATTCTCGTACGGAACGAACTGTTTGTCTCTAAAAATTCTAAAAATTCAATAATATCTTAAATTGATGGAAAAACAATACCTTTATAACTAAATGTTTTTGAGTTAGGGCGTTTTCAAAATTTCAACCCCTATTTGACCTAAGTGACCTATATCAACCAAAAGCTGCGGGGCACAACTAGACTCCAAATGGAGCCTACATACCAAATTTCATCAAAATCGGTCCATGGTAACCACGGAAATTTCCGCGTTCGGCGGACGGACGTAAAATGTTTTATTCGATTTTCGGATTCTAAGTACCTTGAAACGTAAAACATTACATTTTTAAGGGGAGGTCGGGGGGTTAAAATTTTTTTCTTGGTCGATTCCAAAGGATCATTATTGAAAATAATAAACCAAAATTATGGCTCCTAGACTTTTTTTAATCGCTTGTTTTTCGAAGTGTTTTCAATGTTAAGATTTTGTCGTGTTTTCTGGCTATAACTTCCTCAATTTTGGAAAATATCAAAATCAAATTACACTGCGGAATGAAATTATTAAAGTAAAAAAATTTTGAATTTGCAATTTGAATTGAAGTTTTGAATTACAAAATTTGAATATCAGAGAAAATTAAAATCGGTAATTCTGAGCAATTATCCGGTCAACTCCGATATTTCTCAAACTTTCGTATAATGTTATAGACAAGGAAAGACAATAATAGAATGCAAAATTAGACGTCGCAAACGTAATACAGTTTGAAGGATATACCCATTTGACAGTTAATCACAGCTACAACTTTGTCGACCCCGAGACTGGTGCGCATACGCAACACATTGAACGTTTGTGGAGGGAGGTGCGGGGAAGCGTGCCTCGATACGGAAACCGAAAACAACATTTTATCGGCCATTTAGCAGAGTTTATGTTTAAAAGAAAGTACTCTGATTACAAAACAAGAGTGCATAATCTATTCAGAGCAATTGACCATCTGTATAACGGTGAAAACGAACACCCTAACATCACTCGTGAAGCTGATACAGATAGCGAGTCAGATGACTACTAAGGTAAGTTTCACAATATATTTTCCTTTTCCGACACTTATTTCGGTCTGAATATTGATATTTACTACTCTACATATATCATGGTTAAGTATGAGAAATATCGGAGTTGACCGGATAATTGCTCAGAATTACCTTAAAATCAAATTACATTGCCGAATCCAAAATTTGGAATTTGAATTGAAGTTTGAAATCGAAAAATTTGAATTCTTAAAACGGGTTTTCCCGCAAAATGTACAAAAAAAAGTTCAACGAGAGAAATTACGTTGAGACCTTCTGTTCGTCCAACCCAGGTTTCCATGCCAAAATGTCATTCGCTTGGGGAGCACATCTTCCTTACTATATTAAATTGACGAAAAGACAGTTAATCCGCAAGCCCCTGTATATCCCATTTTTATACGAAAATACAATTTTGAGCTTTCCTCTTTCTTTATGCTTCTCGTTTTTTGAAAATACGGCTCTTAATCCACCAAAATAGGACGTGAACTTTGACTAATACCTTCTTCTGTATTTATATGAGTGTGTATGGCCCGTTGGTCTTTAGGAAACAAGCATTTGCAAGTTCATCACACTTTGTGACTAATCTAGGATATTAATCTACAGAAAAGCAGAAAAGTTTGAAACTAAGTTTTGTAGTCATTCCATAATTTCGAACCGTTGCTCGGCGCACTGGTTCTACCTCACCTTCAAGACCGCTCGGTATTGCTGGTCTTGCCTATCTCACCGCAACTCCCCACCCACGCACCATTTACAATGCTGAATAATTGTAGCACCGTTGGGAGAACATTTTAGAGTTTTCATGCCTTGGACAAGGTTTACATAAGTTTTGAACTTAATTTATAAAGGTTTATAGATATGTACTTTATAGTTTGATTGAATGAATTAACTATTGATGTGTCAGTTATAGTCATCACACTTAAGCAACCAACATTAAGGTAACCAACATAATAATAATAATGAATATTTGTTCTCATGATGCACAGAACTGGCTCACATCATTCTGCTGAGGCAATTCGAAAAGAGTTAGAGCAGCTGAAAAAGAAGGAAAAAAATTAAGAATTTATTGAATTTTTTTTCTTAAATTAATTTTTTTTTCTCACATAGATTGAAGTTTTTTAGTACGCGTTTGATTGGATAGCTGATTTAAATACTATTTTTTTAGAATACTGACTTCGATAAGTTAATTTGTGGATAGACTGATAAATATTTATAGTGTTATGAAGGTTACACTATTTAATAAATCGTTTATAGTTCAAGGAACACGTATTTACAATGGAAGCCTAAAACTATTTAACTACAATAAATCGGTCAGAAATTTTAAAGATGAATTTAAGACAAAATTGGTAAGGAGATATATCTGATTTGATTGGTTTTTGGTTTATTATATGTAGCTATGAAGCAAGGTTCTCTATAATACTGCGATATATCAAGTGCGATCGGAGAGTTTTTTTTGGAAAATAAATTACGTTTATTCATTGAAAAAATAATAGGTAGGTAAATAATAATATTATTATTCAAATAAAGTATTATTTCGACATTATTTGTTCAAAATTCTGTTTATTCTGTCAACACTGAACATATCCATGATCTGCTGTTTTTACCTCTGAGGGATAAAGTTCTTCGTGTACTTCTTAGTACTGATTTCTCCAAGTTGTACCTGTTTTGAGTCCTTAGCAACCAGTAATCAAATTTCTTCATGAAGGCCTCCACAATTTCCAATTGTCAAGCATTTATTTCTTTCAAATAAAATTGATTGTGAAGTAGGTAGTATTATCTATGGTTGGTAGGAATTTTGACCATCGTTCTGTTTGACCAGTGATTTGGCTTTTTCGAGAGTTAAATGTTCGTCCATTTGTAGTTTCAGAGACAAATTTTCATCGCGGATACCGACTACAATACGATCTCTTATCAGTTCGTCAGTAAAATCCCGGTAGTTACAGGTTCTGCTTAATTCGTACAGGTTGGTTATGAAATCCAATGCAGATTCACCTTCATGTTGACACCTTTTGTTGAAATTCGCCCGCTCGTAAATTACGTTGATTTTCTTTTTGAAGTGTTGGTTGAATTTTTCTTTGACAGTATCGTACGAAATAGATTGCTCTTCTGTAAGCGCAAAAGTAGAAAAGATTATCTCGGCTTTTGGGCCCATAGTCAAAATGAGAGAATCGATCTGTTTAGACTCTTCAAACTCAGACAAACCTGAAGTGTTTCGCCATCTTCCGAATCGGCAAAACCAATATTCCCACTCGCTTTCAACAAATGTAAACGGTTCTGGTGGTTTACCTGGATAAATGAAGAAGTTCCGAGGTTGGATAGGATGCGCGACCGAAGAATCGGGCGAACTTTGTCGTTTCCTTAGTTTGGGAGGCATGGTGCGAACACACCTGACACCATGTAAAGTCCCGAGATGTAATGATACGGTAATAGAAAGTTGCTAAATGTAGAAAATAAGTTAGAACTTGCAAATTCGGAAACAATCAAAAGAATGAATCTTTATTTATGAAATCTAAGACCAGGTGACAATATTATGGGGTTGATTATAACTATTAGGTAATATCATCATCACAGTGACAATGGTAAAGCCGTGTTCTTTGCAGACGAGTGATCTATGTAGAGAAATAATAAACCTTCGTGTACTAATTTGCAGCGTTTTTTAAAATCATTTTAATTAGGGTTGTGTAAAGAGGTGTACGTAGAATTTACCTATGTAAAGTGAAGATTTGTGTTATAGTGATAATTATAAGAATGAGCAACACCAATATTGTAAAAATAGATAATGTGATAATCTGTTGATTGTAGCGAGGAATTGTGAACTATTAGTAGCCAGGGAAGGAGTAAGAGAGGGCCACAAGGCCCCCTAAAGAGGACTTGTAACTATGAATTTTATTGAATTTATCATATTTGAGTCACATCCCTGAACTATAATAATAAATTTGTCTATAAGCTCTCCAAAGAGTGGGTGTTGAATCGATACAGAATTTCGAATGAGCCCGTGTTAATATCATAACAAAATTAAATTCATGAAGTATTCCCTCTGGACAACTAGCGGATGATTGACGTTCCTCTGTAAAACCGTCTAACTTTCATTTTTACATTGCCGAAAAAAAGTCGTTTAAACAGAGCCGTTTATCGTGGAAGGAAAACCAGCAGAAACACTCAACTCATATATTCGTTTGTGAACCAGAGCGTAGATACTCACCAAATGAAAAAGCAGAATTCGTTCGTTTGAATGTCCTTTACTTCGAGTTCACTACCCTCCTCATTCAATAATTTGAATTTTTGTGACGGCTGGACTGAAAAAAAAGTTTATTCAGCATTATGAGAATTGCCTACCCTTTTTATGTAACTCCAATTTAATACTCGCGGTAAAATGGGCGTTCTAAGAAGATTTTTTCTGTTTTTTGGGGGGTTAAATAGGTTATCACATCATAAACCATTTTTGTTACTTGTTACTGTTGTTATTTTGTTGAAAAAATGAAATGGATTTTTTTTCGTACAATATAAATGGTTACAAACATATGATGGAGTTGGAGCTGTGGGATACACGACCTACCCCATTTTTTTTTGTCAATATTCTTTATTGCACCAAGTATACCTAACTTATTAACAATATTATTTTGAAAATATGGACGAATATTTAAAACTAAGCATCACTGAGTTTTGTTGATTATGGTGGATGTTTCACTTCACTGCTCCACTTCCCTGGAAGTTTTGTGTTTTGGGATCTGAAGCATTCTACTGCATTTCGTGTGTCTCTTAAATGAATCAAATCCATCATTTAAGAATTTTCGCAAAGAGGTATGAAGGAGTTTCGAATTTCAAAATTTTGAAGACCATCGTGGCTAGTGCCAATTCCTTGTAGTACTCGAACTTCAATAAACCTAATTTTAAATGATATGGTGTGGTTAAAACATCAATTCTAAGTCTAGAAATTAACCTGATGGCAGCGTTTTGTGCTTTCTCCATTGCACCAATTTGCTCAGCATTAAAAGCACAGAAAGCCTATGTGGCATTATTTAGTATTGCACGAGTTGGAGTAACACATGTTGGAGGAAATCTACTGCTATTCTACGCTTAAGTGCCCTACAAGTGACATGTAAAAAGTGTACGAGTATTCTGTTTTCAGCGGTCGAATGAAACGTGATTTCTAACCACATCTCCTCAACTATTGGTCCTACAGCAAAATTTTAAAAAAAGTGCGTTAAATTTCCTCGAGGAAACATAAATTTTCAAGATTCCTATTAAATTCTTGTAAACACAAAAAGAATCCTAAACTTTGAAGAGATTTTGTTCCTGTTTCCTAGACTTGTTCCTGTACTTACGAGCATTGAATAGGAATCTTGAAGAGTTATATTTCTTTGTGGAAATTCAACGGTTCTTTTGAGTTTGCTGTAGAACCTAGTTGAGGAGATTCAGTTGGTTTTAGTCGAAAAATTACGTTTTTCCTGAAGAACACAAATTTTGCTATTTTTCCCTTACACTTGAGAATTGAACATTGGTCCAGAGGAACTTTTTTGTTGCATTTGAGGCTCACAAATACTTCCTAGCGTTTTGACATATCACCAGTTTTCTGAATTATTAGTGTTCTTTTATTTTGAACATCCGTAGGCGCTGTACAGTTAAACATGTATTCATTGAGAAAACCCGGACAGAAAGGGAACCAGCGCACAGTACTGTGAGTATGTGTGAAAAATCGAAAAAACGAACGTCTATTAGTGTTGGAAAGGAGTGCAAGAACCTATCCCCAGATAGTCTTTGAGCATGTTTAAATAGGTTTCCTGACCTCACAAGCCTCCTACGGATCACCAAAGGGTAAATTCCGCGATCATTTACGTTAATAACTCATTCCACACAAAACGCTAACGATGAACCTGCTCATTATGAGTGCGGATACCGTCATATAAAAAAGTTGGGTCTTATTGCTCTTCATGACGAGTCACGGTATAAGTATGTGCTTTATTGACGTTTTTAATAATTTTTGAAGTATGAATTTCCCCTAAGCACTCGGTAAAATCGTTACAATAATAATTCCCAATTTTTCTTCTTAAACCTTAACATTAAACAGTGAATTTCTCAAAAAGAGGAATTAGCCGCGAATTTTTTTTCTATGAAATTTTCAATACAAATAGAAAGCTTCTTGAAAAATTAAAGTCGCGGGAAAGTGTGGAGAGGGAAAAAAAACCACATTCTCGCATTTTTTATATCAACAGAAAAGATTATGATATGATTGAAAAGATTATGATTGAAAAGATTGACACGACCACCATCCACAAAACTGATACCTCATGCTGTGCCAAGCGCATCTAACGCTATGGAAGTGAGTTGTGGAAGCGCTCTCTCCAGCATCTGCAGCATTAATGACAGTGACGATTTAGATTCATCATTCAGTTTAATGCACTTCTAAAGACATCTTATTATTACCTATGTTTCGGTACCTAAACTTTTGTAAAATTGGTGAAATGTTACTTTTGTTTTGAATTTAAAATGTCATTATTTTTCATAAACTCCTTCTAATATTATTTATTGTGCAAATTTCTTTCCTTAAAATATGAAGTAGTATGAAATCCATGATCAGAGCAACTTTCCCTAACAGAACTATCCACAAATTGATTTTAGATTACTTGATCCATAAACTCACAGTACTGTGCAGCGTAACGAAAAGATGCACTAATCAATCTAACTCAAACGATGGACGACTGGTTGGAAAAGGACAAAAGCTTGAATTTACTGTTTGAGTTGAATTTCACCGATCTCTTGTGATAGTCGATGGTTTAAAAGGGTAATACGGGGTTGTTCCTATTGTCCCCGTATCATCCAACTTCATACCGAGTACCCACGCTACAGCGGTCGTCGGCGGAAATGCTCCCGATATTCGCATCTACTTGTCTCTGTCGGAGCCCACCTGTTAACGAGCTTTTGTGCGCCGATTCCCCTTACCTATGCAAACAATTCGTTCCTTTATACGCTGTACTGGAGGAACACTAGAGAAACCTTGTTTTAAAGCCGCCCGTGTGAACTCACAATGAATTATACATTCATTCGTATAATCAGCTGGTTCAACAAGTTAGTTGCACAGTGTAATGTGAGAGACTTCACAATGGTCCAGAATCATCAAAAAGCGCTCAGAACTCAATAACTTTTGTAGAAGTTGAACAAGAAACCAGCAATTTGGCACACGTACCAGTCTCATAACCACAATGAAGGTCAAAATGAAAGTCAAAACTATGTTATCAAAGTTTAACATTTTCAACACCAATTGGACCATGGTGTCACTAGTATGAGCGAAAACATCTAAGGAATTCCACAGCTGTCCCAAGGTTTCACCAGATGACTAGATTTAAATTGCAATTTAAAAATTATTGGACAGAGCTGAATTTTTTGAACAGTTTTTTGTAAGTTATTAGACGTCAAAAAATGATGTTATGACAAAAACTTTGTAAATTTTTTCATCGATTTCTTTGGACATTTTTGTCATAAGTCCATTTTGAGACTTCCAATAGACCACAAAAAATTCTGCTGTCCATTAAATTCTAAATTGCAATTTAATTTTGGTTAATCCGGTGACACCTTGGGAAATCTATAGGGTTTCTGAGATGTTTTCGGTGACGCAAGTGATACCATGATCCAAATAGGGTTAATAAGGTAACAACATTGAATAAAAAGTATTTGAAAATTTTAATCTAGGTACAAACAAATTATTAAGTTTTCGAGATTCGCGTTTTGAGCGTTAATTAAAGTATACTTTTAAAATGAAGTGGCTATAAAAGAAAATAATTTAAAGATCAATTCGTAAGAACAATAATTCTTTTCAAAAATCTTGTATTTGAACCTAATCTTTTTTCTCCTAATCAACCTCCATGACACTACGAGCAGTTTGATCTTCAAGGTTGGAGTCCTTCAAGATTGATAATAGGCTGAATTGGTCCAGGCACGTCTCCAGGCTGTGTAGCCAGGGCGAAAGACGAATGTATCTTCTTGCACGGTTGGCTGGAGTACAATGGGGCGCAACCTAGGATGGACTTGCCACAGCATTCAAGACTCATGTACGGCCCTCAATGGAGTATGGTGCTGAGTTGCTGGTCACAGCATCTGATGCTGCTCTGTCCAGTCTGGCTACCACTCAGAATAGAGCTCTCCGCCTCATAACTGGTGCCACTAAGTCCACTCCAATAGCAGCGATGGACTTGCAAAGTGAAATTGAGCCATTGGCTCTCAGACGGGAGGCTGCAGCAGTTAAGCTGCATGAACGCCTGAAGAGAGACAAGAATGGATACTGGGAGAGGTACCAGCCTGCAACCGAGAGATTGTCAACCCAGCATACCTTGACATCAAAAGGGCAAGATCTGGCTCTTTATGAGGTGCTTCGAGATACTGAAAGACAGTCGTTCCCAGCTGTAACACAATTGCCTCCACGAATGCTTGCTCGAGGATCATTCACCTTGACAGAGCCTGTTGACAAGCTGAGAACGCCTACAGCTATGCTTAGGGCTGTGTTCCTGGAAACCCTGCATCTATGGTACCCACAAGATGGTTAAGAGGTGATCTTGTTCACCCTGTTGACAAGAAGAAACTAATTGTTCTTCAAAATGTAATGAGATGTCACTAGTGAAAGCGTTCGAGATTTTCTCCCATGAACAGCTGAACTGTACTCTCATAGACAATCAGTTATGCTCGGTCAGAGAACAATGAAGAGTTTACGATGTTCCTAGATGAAACCCTCAGTAACATGATAGTCAGGGAACTTTCTTGCACTCGCAAAGAGGTGTTATAGGGAGACAAAACCTGACGTAAGGATCCGTCAGGAACGGGATGAAGAGGTACTTATTTGTGGTGAAATGGAAGGACAATAATGTCTACTGCTAAAAGAAATTGTCCACTTAGTTCCGTCAATAGGTACATCAGGGAATAAACACAGGTACTTCAACCATGTGCCATCAGTAGGTACTTGGGACAAGCATGAGGTAGGCTTTGATATCATGGACCAGGACGCCATCGAATCGTAGAGCGCTCAAAAACTGCTATAGAGTGAGCTTGACGTGGCCAATTGGTGGAACTAAATTATTTTTTTAATGAATATCATTGATGTTCCGTGTCTTTTCATAGTTTAATTCTTGAATAAATACCAACATTCTGATGAAAATCTTCGTTTCGATACTTACTCTCATTTGGACTGTGTAACTCCGAGCGTGTTCACGACGCCTTTCCCTTCACGACGCCCAGAAGCTTCGGGGATTTATAACATTATTTCTCTGGGCTCATTAGAAGCTAAATGGTTAGGAAATCATGAGGATTTCAAAATCCGCGGACGAAAAAAATTCTCGGCGTTGCAGGGTTAAGGTAGCTATGGTCATTTTAGTAAATATAAGTCAAATACACGAAAAAATCATAAAATGGGAAAAACTTGGAAAAACTAGGAATTAAAACAAAATTGCTTTGAGTCATAAATTAGTTGTAGAATCGACTCCCTTGAAGGAATGGAACCTGTTTTGTAGTCATCCTGTATATTTATGTACTTAGGTGGTAGATAAGTTGACTAAAATGGCTTACTCGACTAGACTACTGTAGGCGTTTATTGGCAATACATTAAAACTTACAGAAACTCATGTTTTGATGAGTTTTACTTATAAGTTTGAGAATTTTCTCAATAAAACGTATTCAGCAATTAATGCCCGCTGTTTTGAGATCATTCTGGGTGGGGATGTGCCTCTGGTACATTCTTAGCTACCTGTTCTTCAGAAACGTTCTTGAAAACAATCACAATTCTATTCAGCCTCCTGGGGACAAGGGACGTGAATAAACGAAAATGTATCAAGTCGACGAGAAGTGTCGGTGTTGTCAACGATGAACTTATTTGCATTCTATTGCTTTCTTTCGGAATTACCAGAGACCCTCCGACAGCACCCTAACAGATCCTGCTCACGTCTTCAACAGTAATGCGCTTCATAGCGGATGTACCGTTAATTGTTTTGCAGTCAGCCCCCGCTCCAGTCGGTTTCACGCCCTCGGGGCCTGGTTTCCTTCCCTTCGTTTCACCAAAACGGAAAACCCGGTGTAGAATATCTAATTTACCTGGGAGCGGTAGAGAAAATACAAACTTCAGGTAGTATTTGTTCGGACGTTGTTTCAGTTTGACGCTATCAAAACAGTGTTTTCCAGCTCCGTGTTTTCTATGGTATAATGACAAAACCGCCTGCCAAGTTGGAAGACAGTATAGCTCCGTTCATAATTATCGGGCATAACTCTTCCCGTATTCAAATAATTTATTATCGTCAGTAATATCAAAATAAATTAAATTATTGGTCAATAAATATCAAATTACTGCGGAAATAATAAAAATTTATGTTTGTCAGCTCAGACAAATACGACGTATTCCTATAAACATCATATTTAGTTCAGGGCATCGAGCAGGTAGCAAGCAATGTTCTATATTTTTGACCATAGAAGTGCCTTCTTATAGACAAACACAAAGAGTTTTCTTGAACCATGAGAGATTGAGGTAGGTCTTGGAGGAAAGGAAATCTAGCTCTCAAACAGAAGCTGGGGGTCCAGCCCGAAAAAGGGAGTTTGAGTCTGGTTGAAAATGGAAAGGTAAGGTGTAGCCAATAAAAAGAACCAGTGGCCCTTTCGTCACTCATAATGGTTATGCTGCACATTAGGAACACCGTCGCCAGAAGATAGATTTTTTATTTTATACTGTTGGTGCGTATTTGTACATAGAATAAGTCGGAGTTGAGAAGAACGTTGTCTATTTCCACGAAAATAATGAGTGACAAGTCAAATCAATTTTACATCGAAGCAATCTTGAAAATTTAAAAAAAATCGGATTTTGGTGGAGTCAAAAAAGTGTGATTTGAAATTTCTTCCTTAATTAAATTAGTATTAGAAATGACTCCTGAAGTTTTGCTGTCTTGTCATACCTCAGAACCAAGCTGCCAGGTGGATAGTTTTTGCCAATTTTGACGTTTTTGAACAATTCCTGGTTAGGTACGTATTATGTTTGTCTATTCAGCAAATTATCAACATAGTAAAAATTACGTTTCATTATAATAGAGTTGTTATTGTTACTAGGTACCATATTGACCGTAATTATCAGAAATGCTCACGAATACAGCGAACGACAAATGGGAACCAAAACTAACTCGGGAGAAATAAAACGTTGAAGAAAGTACGGGATACTGATTTTGGGGAAGACAATGTTTTTGGCCTGATGCATTGTTACAGAGCATCCTACCTCCGGAAGTGAGGAAAATTATGCACTAAGCCTTCCCCCTCCTGAATCAAAAACCATTAATTAGGAGTAGTGCGTGCGGTGTTCATGAATTGATTTATTCCGCACATTCTGAGTACAGTATGTAGCCTCGGAGCCATACATGCTTTCTAATGAACAATTCAGCAGTAATATTATGTATGCGCGTATATAAGATACCCGTTGGATGTGTTCCAGCTATTACATATGTATGGAGACGAGAAACAAGGATTGGTGGAGGGAGTTGATTAGTCAGGCTGGTTCACAGCAAACCAGTCGGCCCAGAAATCTCGGACGCTCGGGGAACTAACAATGATCACTCCAGTAGTGGCGACAGCAGCCAACTTCGCATCATCTTACTACAACCCATTTGAAATTTCGTCTATGGCCTCTATTAAGGGCCTAATCCCAGTAGATGTTAGTTATTACCCGTTTATGGCTAAATTAGGAGCATCTAGGGAATGAAAGTGATGGAACGGCCCGAGCGCTATCTAGCGACGATTAGATGAACCTTCTGTTCTTTTTTAAATTGTCAAATATCGGAATCGGGATCATCCAGAAAAACGCTGTTTTCGCCTAGCTTTCGGAAATTGTATTTCTTTCATAAAGGTGGAGAGAGAGCCATCTCTACGCACGTGAAACTTCGAGACAATCATAACTTCAGTTTCCATCCGGATTTGATGCGCTTCTCAATTGTAAGCCTGGGGCTCTAAATGGTTCTTTAAAAAATTTAATCATCGTCTGATCAACAACTTTGGAGGGTATTGGTCGGTACTTTGAGATTGAAGTCAACGTCCTCCATTCGTATTGAGGATACAAGGCAGATATCTTTGGCCTAAAGAAATAGAGAGTTAACTCAAAAAACCCAAATTTTCAGGAGAGCCGTTTAAAGTTTCTGCCGTCTTATCTTTATGATACCCACTTCCCGGGTAATTCAATGAAGTTGAACATTTGAGGGAATCATCTCGAAGAACCCTCCTACCAGATGCCAGTGGGGTTTACCCCTCCTTACGGCCAGATCATTTACCAATGAACCAATGATTGGGAAAATGGAAGTTATTCCTCTCTTGCATGGATTGTACAAAATAGTCCTCTCATTTCAACGAGCTAAACAGCGCCATCATATAGTTATCTCAGTTTGCATAGAAGATCTACTCAAAAATTACCATTGTTATAAACAGCGCCATCTCATAATAGCTCAGTTTTGCACTAACGATCTGGACTCTATAACAACTTATTTTGTTGCTGCGTCACACAATATCTCAATATTGCACTTACCTTAGGCACTTCACCTCAGGACAAACCCCACTTGCACCAAACCCACTCCAAAACTCTGAGATATCCCGCCAACCTGCGCTCAAACTAGTAGTGATCCACTCCAAGATGAAGCGGTCTTGCACAGTGAAAGAAGACGGAATTGGGAGATGATGGACCAACGATATGTGCACTAAGGTATAAGCAAACGTTTAATTGACAATTTGTTTTAACTAATCACTTCTTGTACGTCTACAATGACAAAATTGTCCAAATTCGGTACCCTCTTCGTAATTACTTCAGAGACGTGTCTTAAATGGGCTTTATCCCATATTGAGGAAAGGTGCTTTAACCATCTTCAAGTGGCAATGTCAGGGTTGACAGAATGGAAGGACCTGACGAAGGGTTGATTAGGACGTGCGAAAGGCGCGTTTAAGGCTCAGTCGAGAGAGAGATGCAACGCTGAAAGGGAGACGAGCGAGAAGCTCTGCATTAGTCGTATTGCCCGTTGAAACCCAGGATTTCAAAAGCATTCCCATCCGCGGCCCCACAGAATTTCAGTCTCCACTCCCTTTGTGACACCAGGCGGTGTTTGACTCTTTGGTCTCAAGGTACAGTCCCTCCTGCAGCTTCGTGCGGTTCCTCGTTTTTGTGTTATTTATTGAACTAATGGACGGTGAAGGGAAGAGGCAGTCTCTTTGAAAATTTGAAACTTGAAAAGAGTACCTAATGAAAAATGTGTGATGACGTAGAATACTGAAGTTTTCCTCAGGCATTGTAAAACCCATCTTTACGGTTGACGTTGAAATAAAGTCGTGAGATTATCTGTTACAACCCATTTTGTCAAACAAGTTTTGTGAGTCCTGCAGCGTATACACCTTACAGAGTAATACCCATTCATATTCAATAGATTTGATATACATTATTAAGGAAAACTTAAATTGTAATTCTCAATAGTTTTTTACAAAGCAGTTCTGGTTACATGGGGAGCAAATAGTCTAAAAATTAAAAATACTGTTCAAGTCTGACGGAAAAAAAAGTTTGTCAAGTTGGGGGGGGGGGGGGGGAGTTATGAGGCATTGTCTAGTTGGACTTAGATTAGAACCTGAAAGTGCAAAAATGTGTAGTCTGACACAGGTGTACTCGACTCTGATGCAACCCCTACCATTTGCGAAGCCCACTGTTGGCCTAACTTTTGCACACACCTTATAGTTTGAGCATCAGAAAAACAGTCGGAATTTGAAAAGTTAATTTTACTTTTTTTGCTTGTATTCCATCATTAACTAATGATAAATAAATATCCAAAGATTAAGAACACAAACCGCCTCCCCCTCTCAAGTCATTATTATTTAATCAGAATTTTGCGCAGGCTGCCACTGCAAAAGAGGTTATTGTATAGTAAATAATTCAGTGGTGAAGATAGATGAATAATGTGGGGATTAGAATAATGCTTTGACGGTTAAGTCGGTTTTTCCATATATTTGCCATAGGTCCTGCTGATTACATTGTCATGAAATTCACAAGAAATCAGTTTGGAACCTCAACTACTCGTCGGAGGTGAAAAATAGAAAACACGGCCTCTGAGATCAGGAGAAGGATGTTTTAATGAAATCACCATGTAGGTAGTAGTTGACCAAACTACCCTAAAAAAATTGTGTTTAAACGACACTTCCACTGGCTTGATCCCGATGATTTTCTTAGAGAACAGACCAGGTGCTGATCCGCAATAACCCTGAACATCCCCTCGATCTTGATTTAGATAGTTAGCCTAGTTACCTATACCTGGGATCCTCATCCCGGGTACAACTCCTCAGATAGCTCAGACAGACCGATAGACACAGAATCAAAATTCAGAGACCTTTGAAACGCAAAATACGAGTGAAAAGTTGGATTTTGGAGGTACGAATTCGATTAACCTGCTCCACTGTACACAAATTATCTTATTCTTGGCATTTATAGTACGAGTTGTAAAGTAGCTATTTTTTCCAACTTTTCACCTCTGTTACCATCGATCCGAAATTGACCTCTAATCTACATCAATCACCTACTCCCAAATTATGAATAACGTACAAATCAAAGCGAAACAAGCTCTGATTTCAAAACATACTTATTGTAGGGATGGGTATCGTTATAAAAGTATCGATATTTTGTATCGATACTGTATCGTATCCGAGTATCGATATCCCAAGTATCGTTGGGCTTGAGTATCGATATTTTAAAATATCGAGTATCGATACTTTAGTGTCACAAACTATGAATATTGTCCAATATTCCCAAGAAAAGTAATTTCTTCAACAATGATTATTCATTTTTCACTATCAAGTGTCCAAGCAGAGTGATTTTCTCCTTATATAAACGTTATTTGTGCAACCAAAGAGTAATGATCCAAAAGCCTCTCTACCTTCTTCATTTTTTTGCCATTATGTTGAATTTTCCGAGAGGAGTGTATCGATATTCGATATTTAGAAATATCGGATCCAAAGTATCGATATCCAAGAATATCGGATCCAAAGTATCGATACTAAAATATCGAGTATTGGTACGAAAGTATCGATATTTTGAAATATCGAGTATCGATACCCATCCCTAACTTATTGATTCCGGTTTAACAGATGTTTGAGTACATTCATTTGGACTGTGTGCGAGAAGAGTTCAAGTTCCCGAGTGAGGCAATTTTGGAAACGTCTCAAAGGATGTGTATTTTGGTTAGTCCAAGCAACTCAAGGGTTTCTTATGCAAAACCTACTTTCCAACTTCTCTGTTCACGCTCCGAGAATTCCTTTTGTGTGGCAGCATTAATTATGTAAGTGTCGTAAATAATCTTGTCTAATTACTTAAGAAACTTCCCCATCAAAGACTCTCAGGGTTTAAAAAACATCACGTTGTTCAAATGACAAGCTCATGCAATAATAGGAACACCCAAAATGTTTTCACGTTTTCCCCGCTAAGTGGATTGCCTTCACTAGAAGGAGAGTCATAAGGGAATTTTTTTCGTAATCTGATTAAGTCAGTATATTCGGGAGATCGAGCTCAAACCTGCGACTCCGTGCGGGTATTGCTTCTTCATCGATCTAATTGGCTTCCATGTTTTTGGTTCACTCATTGGTCTGGGTATGAAGTTTTGGTGGTTCTTGTTGTGTTTCGGAAGCACTCAGTGTTTTTCTAAGTTGCGGAAACTCTAAGAACATATTTTAGGGAAGGTATTTTGTGCATCATGCAGCTTTGACCGTTACAAAAAGACTTCTATTATATTTAAAGGTTTCGGAGCAGCTCAGTTGAAAAGTGCTCAGTCCACTCTTTCATACAATGTTTTCGAGGTAGTCCACCAGAGAGTTGAGAATTGACGAGCAGTGAGGCTGTGGATTCTTGATCGAATCTAGGTTGCTTGATAGATATTTTCATATATTCTTGGTAACATAGGTAAAGTAAAAAAAAAAGTAGAGTAAACAACCAATTAGATTGGATTTTCGCCCGACTGTCATTCCAGGCGTCGCGGACGTCATCAGCTGTATTCCAAAGGGAGGATCAGAATTTGTTCTGATGATTTCGCTCATGGCTTCCCATTTCCTCACCCTCACCCTCAGGGTTGGGACTGAGCCCGGCTCGCACGGAAAATACGCCACCGTGGCAAGTCTCGAACTCACGGCTTCCCCGCAGTAGCCGAACGGAGACTCGTCGCTAAAAGACGCACGCCGTAGCGAGCACGGCCACAGCTGACCCCCAATCCTCGAAAGATTTGAGAATTGACGAGCAGTGAAGCTGTGGATTCTTGATTGAACCTTGGTTGCTTGATAGATATTTTCATATCTTCTTGGTATTATATCTGGGAATACATTATATTTACCTAGAATCGGAAGAGTAATTAAATTGGGTAATGTGATTTCGCCGAGACTTGATAAGCGAACCGAGAAGATTTAGCAGTAAGGTAGTGATAAGCGCTGATACGCCACTTCCCACTTGACCAGTCTCTTAATTTATGCCTACTTCTGCAGCCTACCAACAGCTCTTGTTTAGATTCTCAGCTACCGTAAAAATAAACCCATCAACGAGTGGTTGTCCTTGAAGTGTACTTCTGATCCTTCCAGATCTCCCCAGTAAAAGAAATGCACGACGGAAGTACGCTTTTTATCCATCTCTAAATCCAGGTGAATAAATAACTTGAAAATGGACCGGTCAACCTGTCGTTGTATTTTCTTAAAATATAGCATTATCTTACCTCAAGATTCATGCTCGTGAAATAACAAAGAATTCGGTCTCCAAAGTTCAGGAAATTCGAGGTTTTAGTAGTTTTAGGTTAGTAACTTACCCACCTATTACCATAAGAACAGATGTGGAGAAGTGCAAGATTTCGATTAAATTATTAGCGTATTGGATCAATAGCGATACTCCGTGACGTCACGTGAAAACGATCTATGTCTGAATCTGTAAAACCTTCGGCTTCTAAGAATTTTATCTACATGGGTAGTAATATTTATTTAGGAACCTGTCTTCTATTATCTAATGCCGAGAAACCATGATAACAAACCAGATGGGTTGGCCATAATTATGGATGTTAAGGAGGTTAATGGCAACCTAAACATGGGAACTGGCTGACAATATCGAAGGCAAGCGATTTAAAAAAAAAATATATTGAGTGATAGTAAATAAAATCAAGTTTGGAGTGCCTGGCGGTATTATGTGCAGTTAAAGTGCCATACCACCCGCGTCCTTCAGGCTCATATACGTATATCTTTCTATGAGGGGCCAATCCTTTCACCGATCTCTTCCACTTCCAACTTCGTCTTCTTCTACAGCTTGACATTCCTTCAAAGAACCTGGCCTCATCCCACTTCTTCAACTCCACAAATTCATGTAGCTTTGAGTAGTCCAGTAAATAAAAATCAAAAATCAAAAATAGGAGAAATCTAGAAATTTTGAAAAAATCAAAAATAGATCCGCGGATAATTTTTTTTTTTCATCATCCATAGTTTATTTACATAAGTATATGATTATCAGGCAAAATGAAGATATTTTTGGTGGACAAGTTGTCCTACGGTATTAAGAATAAACTTTTTTCTTTTAAATTTTTTGTATAAATTTCAGAATAAATTATGGTGATTATGATTATGTGATTTAAGGCTCCGACTCTTAGCTCGAGTATGATTACTCATAAAGAGTCAAAGCATTTGTAATTCTTTCTTTTTTGTAATATTATTAGTGACATTTTTTAATAAATGCTTTATAAAAAAAAATATAAGTTACCTTTCAAAGAGGAATCAGCTGTAAATCAGTGGATCTATATTTGAAACCGAACGACTGCTGCTGGACAAGAGAAGGAAGGATCTCCTGGAATACGAATCTCAAAACTTTCAAAGTGGTAATGATGTACCTACCAACCTGGTGAACATGGGCGGTGGGTACTAAACTCCTGCTGTTTCATTGAGAATTCATTAAAATTGGCGTGGCTCCAGTACTCAACTTAATTAAAACGTATATCCGGACCTTCAGGAGGATTAAGAATGTTTTAATTTTGTTGAAATCGTCTCGCTCAATTTTTTTAAAACGAATCCCGCACAAAAGCTTCTCGAAGGAATAAAGTTAAATTTCAAGGAACCCCAAATCCCAATAAAATCTTTTCGAAGGCAAGTGTTTCTCCACTACCCTGCTCTAACTTTCATTAATACACAATACTACAATATTATAATTTGCTCAGTTTTTTACTTTTTTATTGCCGTAACCCCTCCATTTTTTAGGGTCGTCGATCTAATTAGAAAGCAGAATAGGTATTCATTTACAAAGTCACTCCAAAATAAAATACTGAGAAATATAGTGCGTGCACCTTGGTACATGAGGAACGATGAAATTCATCGAGACTTGAGGATGGAAACAGTCCACGAAATTATCGTAAGGTACTCAAGGAGCCACGAACAACGCCTCCGCAATCATGAAAACGGTTTTCAGAAAACCCGGAAATGCTCTACGTTGATCTACCCGGACAACGGAGATGAACTCTGGCGACTCAAGCGCAAAAGAACCCGGTGCTGGTAAATTGTAACTCAGTGTTGTAGATACTGTTATGAGAAGGGGCTGGGTTTTACTGTAAACGAGCACTCAAGAAGTGTACAAATGTCATGTAATATTGCTTGATGGATTCTATTTTAATATTCAGTTGCAATTATAAATCACGTTAAACCAAAAAATAAAAATATAAAAATGCCAAGTGGGTGTGGCACATAGCTTCTTCGTATCTATAACCCGATTATATAGATAATCCGATGCATAGTAGTTAATCTGAAAACACCAATCTCTAAGTACCTTTCACTACCCTCATAGGGGACCATCTACACGCTAATCTGGACAATCCTAGAACATTTCATCAAATTTGGACAAAAAATGTAAGTGCGGTAGTGATTGGATCAAAAAATTTCTTAGCTTGACTGGGATTTGAACCTGGGACTCCTGGGTGGGAGTCCAGAGCATTGCTCACTGTCCTATAGAGGGGTTGCTAGAATAGGGTTTGAGATCCTCACGTCACACGCGACTGTTACGGCTGTTACAAGGAATTTACGTTTGCGCATGCGCAGAGGCTACTGTAAGATTTCAAGGCCTTGATTTTCATTGGGGACCATCTACAACCTAATTAGCGTAATCCCTGAAAATGTCATCGAAATCGGGTAGAAATTGTGGAAGTTATGACTGTTACAAGCAATTCACGTTCGCGCATGCGCATCGGCTACTATCAATCCGGGGGTGATGATTTTCATAGGAAACCATCTAAACACTAATCTGTAACATCCCTGAAAATTTCATTGAAATCGGATGGAAAATGTGGAAGTTACGGCCGTTACAAGGAAATTCACGTTTGCGCATGCGCAGTCGCTTCTATCAGTCCGAGGATGATGATTTTCATAGGGGACCGTCTACACACCAACCCGCACAATCCCTGAAAATTTCATCGAAATCGGACAATAACTTCGTATAGTTATGCGCGTTACAAGGAATTGATGACAGACGGACAGAAACACAGACACACAGACAGACAGACACGGAACCAAAATTGTTCAGAAAGGTCTAAAACGCAAAACGCGAGTGAGAATTTTGATTTTGGAGAACTTTTTTTTTCGTCCTTGAAAGTGAAAACTAAGCTTCCGCTACCTTGGTAGACTGGGAAGCAAAAAAAAAAAAACGTCTGCCAAGTGGGTGTGGCACATAGCTTCCTCGTATCCATAACCCGATTGTATAGATGATCCGATGCATAGTAGTTAATCTCAAAACGTGATTGTTGAAGGGTGTTGAGTCGGATGATAATATCATGTTGGTGGTCGAAACGACTCTGGGTCCTCTTTGTGAATAATGAAGTCGGTCAAAAAGGATGAAAACGTTGACTTTTTGGTGTTTAATTTTCAGCCGAAAATTAAACACCAAAAAGTCAACGTTTTCCCCCTTTTTATTCACAAAGAGGACCCAGAGTCGTTTCGACCACCAACATGATAATCTCAAAACACCAATCTCTAAGTACCTTTCACTACCCTCATAGGGGACCATCTACACGCTAATCTGGACAATCCTAGAAAATTTCATCAAATTCGGATGAAAAATTAAGTGAGTAGGTGTATGTGATTGGATCAAAAAATACATAGCCTCGGCTGGGTTTCGAACCCACGACCTTAAGAGCTCTAATCAAGACTCTATCCTCTGAGCTACCAATGACCTGCAATTAACGGGATTTGAGATTCTCACAGGAGACCATTCCTCTGTGAAAGAATCCCTCTATGAAAAACAATTCTCTGTGATTTTCATAGGGGACCATCTAAACACTACTCTGTAACATCCCTGAAAATTTCATTGAAATTGGATTGGAAATGTGGAAGTTATGGCCGTTACAAGGAATTCACGTTTGCGCATGCGCAGTCGCTTCTATCAGTCCGGGGGCAATGATTTTCATAGGGGATCACCTACAACCTAATCCACATAATCCCTGAAAATTTCATCGAAATCAAGTGGAAAATGTGGAAGTTATGGCCGTTACAAGGAAATTCACGTTTGCGCATGCGCAGTGCCTTCTATCAGTCCGGGAACGATGATTTTCATAGGAGACCATCTACAACCTAATTCACATAATCCCTGAAAATTTCATTGAAATCGGATGGAAAATGTAGAAGTTATGGCCGTTACAAGGAATTCACGTTTGCGCATGCGCAGTCGCTTCTATCAGTCCGGGGATAATGATTTTCATAGGGGACCGTCTACACACCAACCCGCACAATCCCTGAAAATTTCATAGAAATCGGACAATAACTTCGTATAGTTATGCGCGTTACAAGGAAATCATGACAGACGGACAGACACACAGACAGACAGACAGACAGACACACAGACAGACAGACACACAGACACGGAACCAAAATTGTTCAGAAAGGTCTAAAACGCAAAATGCGAGTGGAAATTTTGATTTTGGAGAAGTTTTTTTTTTCGTCCTTGAAAAGTGAAAACAAAGCTTCCGCTACCTTGGTAGACTCGGAGGCAATACAGTTTGTCAAACCAACTTTCTGACCGTAAAACGGAGGGTGGAAGTTGTGAACTCATTCATTTTTATAGTACAGGTAGTAGGAGCACGAAAGGCTTCAAGGTGCCCTTTCCAAATACCACGTTGCAATAAAAAGTAGCGAAGCTTAGAGATACGGATTCACTTTTGCATTGTACTTCTCGAAATCGCGGTTCGAAGGCACAGCTCTCATTGTATTCTTATTTGAGCGAAGTACGTCATCCCAATAGAACCGTATTCAACTTAGTTACTTACGAGAAACAATACGCACGATGTCCAAAGTCCACAAATTACGGTTTTGCTTCGCGAAAATTATTAATTAAGGATGTGGGTTAAACGTGTCTTATTCTCATTCCCCGTTGAAGGGCTTATAAATCGGCGGTTCCTCATTACGGGAATTCGGATAAAGGATAGCTTTATGTTGGCTACTCCAATATTGATTTACCGCTCCTTCCACTAATTCTCCTCTAATGTCAGATTCTCATTACACTAGCATAATTTACGTTCCAACCGTAGAGGTGAGGAAGTGGTCACATTGAAGGGATATCATTATTTGTACATTAAAAGTAAATGTTCCGTTCCAAATGAGAACGTAACTGGTGTATCGATTCAGTTTATTCTAATTAAGTTCCACATATTCGTCACAACGTATCAAGGGAATACGAGGGAGATGCAAATACGTCTTCATCAAGATACTCGATTTCAAAGCTGGATTTTAACCCTAAACGGGCAGATAGCACTCATAGGGAAAAGAGGGAGATGTGCTCCGTACACCCCTTCCAACATCTAACCCAATCCTCCCATCCAGACCCATGATCTCACACAACCCTTGAGATGGCATATTGTTCGGCACTTGACGGTTTAAGTGCAAAAAACGCTGCAAATTATTACACAAAGGTTTAGTGTTTTTCTGTATAGATCTGATGAAATCTACCCGTATTTTTGCAGAATGACGAGCTTTCATGAACTGCGTTAGACAGGTGAATGAGCCAATAGCTCGATTTGTGAACTCGCTGCGCGCACTGGCAGGAATGTGTGAATTTGGGAGATCGTTGTAGGAGAGACTTAGAGATCAGCTAGTGATGGGCATAGCGGAGAAGAGGTGGCAAGAAGAGACCCCTCAAACATGGCTAGTTTTAAAGATGTTGAAGCGTCGGCTCGGAATTTGGAGAGAGCAAGAGAACAACCAAAGATTCTGAATTCGAGGCAGGACAGGACAATTTCAAGTAATCTGTATCACCTTGAGAGGTCAAGAGTGGGTTTAAGGGGAGCATCCATGGGTCCAAGAAAAAGATTGGACCCAAATAACCAATGCCTTAAATGTTGGTTCGAACACGATGAACCCGGGAAATGCCGAGCAAAGAGTAAAATTTGTAGTGCATATTAGAAAGAACATCTCTTCGCTCGAGTTTGTGTTATGAAGAATAGGGTCACCATTGCGAAGTCAAAAAACTCAAACAGTAATATCAAGGATCGACTACGTGATTTTCCGGTTGGATATCGTAACACGGCACATTCCACGACGCGAAGATCGCCTGCAGAGTTGTTGTTCAACCTTAGAAAGCGGTCTCATTTTGATTTATTGAAGCTAAATTTCGATCGTACAGTTGATGTGGCGATTTTAAATCAAAAGCAATACCAGGAAAAGGGAAAGAAATTCCGGGACTCTGAGAAGGGAGAGGAAGTATGGGTGTTGAACAAGATGAAGAAATGATATACCCTGGGACAGATCAACCAAAGAAATGGAGATATTTCATACTCATCCGTGATAGTAAACGGGAAAGAAGAGAGTAAACACGCCGACAAAATCAGGAAGGAATGAAGGAAGAGGACGACGGGATTTCCATGTAGGGGGAGGAATGTAGTTGGTGACCACCTATATAATCGATACTATGACACAATCTTTGCTAAGGAACTCGTTTATCAATAAATTATGTCATTGTTGTAGAAATCGGTAAATGGAAAATCACACCTATTATATTATTTCAACCTATTATTTCGTAAGATGTTCTTGTGATTCCTTACAAGCATCATAAGAAGTGATAAGCATTCCGGTCTGTCTGTACCTGTTAGTCCAGGAAATATTGAGGTCCTGAGATTCCAGTTTTTTAACCTTTTCCTTAGAAGCATCCCTCAAAATGCTGCCTTTACTGGGTCCAATGAACTTGTTTCTAGAACTTTCTTTGGCCTGGTTGTTGGTTTATTCATTTCAGGGTTGATTGGAATGTCCGGGTAGGTGTCCATTTTTTGGAAATTTTATTATTCCCGAAAGATAGATTATTTGTTTGCCTTTTCGTTTCCCACACCAGTTTTGAGGAAGGGATAGGATTTTGGAGGGCTCTTACTCGTATAATTGCTTGGCCATCAGTAAAGATGTTGATTTTCTTATCAGAGGCCTACTTACTACGCAAATAATGATAATATCTACACTGCATCATGGAGCTCCTAAAAAGCACTTCACCTCTTTAGGGGTTTGTACGTAATACCTATCATGGGAACCTACTTTGGGAAAGAACGTGGATTTCCATTCAAATGATATCGGAGACGGGTCAGAGAAATTTCAGGAAACAACACTATCCCACTCTTCCTCTTCTCCCCGCCGAGAAAAAAATGAATTCGATAAAAAAATACAAGTGATAAAATGTGATTTTTATACGTCTTGGGACGTATTTTCTCCTCGAGCTTTCGAGCAAAAAAGATAAGGAAAAGATTATTTATTCAAAAGCCAGATAGGATGATCGGATCTGATCCCTATACTGGGATGGGGTGGTCGGACGTACGCGCGATCGCATTATACAAATGGGACGTATCTTGTAAAGGGGAGACCACAAGGCAGATCAGGTTGATGAGACCCCATTTCCCGTGTGTAACGAGAAGTCACTGCTCTACGTCAGCTTTGGCCCAGCTGTACTTCTAATTTCCTGAACCATTTTATTCCTAGTATGCATCGCTGACGGTTAAAATCCAGGATCTTGGGATATATCAAGTTGCTTCTCAAGTACTCTCATTGTATACTGTGTCCAAGTAACTACGCTCCCCAAACTTATTTTCTTTACCTAACTCTACGTCAAATTTTATGAACGTTTTATTTCTACAACTTGTTTTTGTTTATTATTTTCAATAAGAACCTTTGGAATCGACCAAGAATTTTATTTTAACCCCCCCTCAAAATTTGTTGGTTTACGTTTCAAGATACGTAGAATTCAAAAATCGAATAAAAATTTGGCCGTCCATCCGCCGTACGCGGCACTTTCCTCAGTTAGCATTGACCGATTTTGATGAAATTTGGTATGTGGGCTCCATTTGGGGTCTAGTTGTTCCCTGAAGATTTTGGTTGATGTAGGTCACTTCCAAGTGTTTCTAGACCAAAATGGGACCATTACATGGATTTTTAGAGAAAAATTCGGATAAAAATATTTACGGGCGTAAATGGGTTATTAAGGAGGGGCGGGGGAGGGGGGCTCCTTCCTAGTTATTGAATGTACTTGTTGAACAAACCTGACACCATTCTTTCAATATTTCAAGATTTTCCAGGATGACTTTTCTTGAGACTGAGGAAATACATGAATGCAGGTTCAACGACCGCGATAGACTGGGAAAACATCCACTTTACCGTTCTATCAAGAGAAGATTGATGGATACAGGAAGGAGTACCTCTTTGTTTCCCACAGTCTTTTAAGTGCTTCCACAGTCCACTACTTATTCTTGGTTGATAATACGTATTATATGCCTAACGCGAGAAGTTTTCTAATAAGAAACTTTCATGAATACTCAAGTGATCAACAAGGAAACGCAAAATTACTATGAAATTATAATACCAGTTAAAATGAAATTCAATTAAGGCGAGCGTTAGAATTTAAATTTGTCAAGAGGAACCTTTCATCTCGGAAGCGTAAATTGAAAACCAATAAACGAGTTCGTCCATTTATCACCCCTCCTCAACAGCAGTTAATGGCGATAAAGTTCATTACCCCTCTGTTTAGATTTCGCTTCTTAATCCATTCAATTAAACGAATCAGAATGGGGGAACTCGATATCATTCAACCGATCGAAAAATTCCTCTTCAAGGGTGGTCTATGATTCGAGGAGTTTCTTCGTAATGAACTCGTTATCCTACAGTACAGTACATGCACGATAACGACCATTATAATAATATCATAATTGATTGTTATCCAGAATCAACAGTGAGTGGTTTCGGGGGCCATCTTACCCTTAGAGATGGGTATCGATACTCGATATTTCAAAATATCGATACTTTCGTACCGATACTCAATATTTTAGTATCGATACTGCAATAGGTATCCGATATTTTTGGATATCGATACTCTGGATTCGATATTTCTAAATATCGAATATCGATACAGTTCTCGCGGAAAATCCAACATAAAGGCTAAAAAATGAAGAAGGTATAGAGGCTTTTGGGTCATTAATCACTGGTTGCACAAATAACGTTAATATCATGGAGAAAAACATTCGGCTTGGACTCTTGATAGTAAAAAACGAATAAAAACTGTTGAAAAAATTATTTTTCTTGAGACTTTTATAACGATACCTATCACTACTTATCCTACGAAAAGGACCAAGACACCCTTAAACCAGTGGGGGGGGGGGGTTCGGGTGTTTGTAACTGTCTTCGTCAAATACCTAAACATTTATCATTTATTATTTATGCCTTGAAATAGATAAGGCCATAAAGGAAGGATTCCGTCAATACGCATGTTTTTGGAAAATTACAACCCCTGTTTTTCACCCTTAGAAATGACTGACAATAACCAAAAGCTTCGCGGCACAAGAGCACACTGAATGGAGCCAATTACACCAAATTTTATCAAATTCGGTCGATGGTAACGTACGTCGATGGTAATTCTACATACATTGATACGTTATGTACAAGAATGAAATCTTTACCTTGAATTCGCAACTCCATTCTCTCCGAAGTTTCCTCACTTCATCACCAATTCACCTCACACTCACTTTCTTCACATTTTCCAATAGTTTTTCATAAATTCCCATACTCAGACCCACATAACTCAGTCCGTCTGTCTAACTTATTCCTCAGCTGATTTGCGGCCGGTGTCAACAGAGTTTCGAACCTGTTGAACCGCATTCAAGTTGCATGTTTGCGCGACGTGTTCCCTCTGAATTATCGTACGGGTTGACTACAGTGAGCTGAAGAAAAGGAAGTCCGAATTTTCCCGAACACTACCGATGTCAAAAGAACCGAAGATCGAAGAGTCGCCGTTCATTTATTTTTACTGTGCTGTCCACCCGTTCTTCTAAAAATCGACATATCGGAAGATATATTTGAAAAAATGTAGGTACCATTTTATTGCACTGTGACAACAATTACCAGAAATCATAAATGCTTGCATACGAGTCTGCAACACATTGGGACATTTTCATGTCAACCACTACACAACAAGGTAGTGAAGTAAGGTTGTTAGTTCATGTACCCAAGTATCAAAATAAGAAAACAGTTGATTGTTCTCTACGCAACACAGTGAGTCTATTTTGTTTATTGGTGGCATGAGCAAGTTTTCGTGACGATTTTTCAGTTTATGTGCCAAATCAAAGACATGAAAATGTCAAAAACATAAAACGATCTTTACCGAACACTACCAGCACTGATCTCAAAAGATCCGAAGAGCTGCGCTTCATTTTTACTAATCCGTGGTTTACTCGCTCTTCTGAAAGAGTCGGCTCAAAGAGCCGGTTCTTTGTTGAGCGATCCATCTCTAATCATGATACAAAAACCCCGTTTTTTTCAAAACAACTTTTTTCGACGGGAACATACTGACGCATCCACACCACTTATAATCACAGATTCGCAAAGCTTGACCACTAAACTTCGGGGCCTTGACCCGTCCTCAAAACTCTCAAAAATTGAGGCCGACATTCCCAAGTCCACTCTATCAATGGTCAGGGCTCCCGGGTGATCTTTTGTTGGTTTCGAGGGCACTCAGGTATAGCGGGGAATGAGGTGGTGGACTACGAGGCGCGCGGAGCACTCCTACAAACCTACCCCCAATCTTTTCCACATTTTCCACCTACCGATCTGAGGAGAGAAATTAGAAGAAGAATGAGAAGGCAGTGGAGATTGAACTTCTTTGCTTATCAAGGAGGGGAGAGGTATCGACAGCTCTTTCCCCAAGCTACCTCGCAACCGTGGTTTACGTCATCTGTTACTGGTAACAGTCGCCGACCAACCCAAGGCTTTTTACAAAACCATCGCAAGGTTGCGCAACGGACACACCTGCTGAAACTTCCACCTGCACAAAATAAGAGTAACTGATTCACCCTCATGTAGAGCCTGTGGGCACCCGGAAGAATCCAATGAACATATTGTACTCGAGTGTTCTAATTACGCTCAAGCTCGAGAATCTCTCCTGCACAGATTACATTTGATGAAGTTAGACAAGCCCGCTAACCAGACACCCTACTTGCAGCTCAAGAAATCAAAGTCTACAAATACATCTACGAGTTCCTCCAAAACATTAAAGTGAGGTTGTAATAAAACGCGAAATTGTTTTATAATGAAAATTTATTTATATGGTCATACATTGCTATATCCGCCATTAATTGAGAAATGCAAAAACTAGGTGAAAATGGAATGTAAATTGATTACGGGTGGAGTTTGTTTTTAACGGTTTATTGCCTCAAAGGTACATGTTTCGGCGAAACTTCGTAGCCTTCATCAGCCTTGGAACAAAATTATGGGGAAATCACCTGTTGCATTTATAATACATCGTCCATTGTCAATCATGGAGGGCGCCCTCATCGGTTCTTCAACCCTAAAAAATCCATGTTTTTATTTGATTCTTCTTGTTTTTTGAATACTCATTTCATGCCCTCCCCTCACTCCAATAGCCACGCTAATTGTGTTGTACCACAACAGTTGTAGCGTAATCGGTGAATAAAAAAGAATTATTGGTGAAAAAAGTGAAGTAGGTACTGGATCTAATGGTTTGAGACAACTGTTATCTCATTTATTTATTCACCGATTACGCTACAACTGTTGTGGTACAACACAATTAGCGTGGCTATTGGAGTGAGGAGAGGGCATGAAATGAGTATTCAAAAAACAAGAAGAATCAAATAAAAACATGGATTTTTTAGGGTTGAAGAACCGATGAGGGCGCCCTCCATGATTGACAATGGACGATGTATTATAAATGCAACAGGTGATTTCCCCATAATTTTGTTCCAAGGCTGATGAAGGCGACGAAGTTTCGCCGAAACATGTACCTTTGAGGCAATAAACCGTTAAAAACAGACTCCAACCGTAATCATCAATATGGTCACTCCATATACCCACCAATGGAATGTAAATTGTAAAATTGATTTCATTATTCTTATTTTATGCATACATTTATTCAAATTGATGCTGAACACAAAGTGAAGTAATTATTAGGTAATTTAGATCTGTAAGATTGAACTGACTGTTATAATACAAATTAATACTACCAATTGTAAAAGTATGTAACGGCTGTTACGTATACAGTATATGTAAAAATGAAGCCAAATAAGAAAAAACCGTTTTTTGACATGTAGGTACACGTTTTTCCAAAAATAAAAGAGCTACCGAAGTTTCGTTTTTTTTCTCGTTGTTTGAGACATCAAACCACCGTGGAACCAATAATACAGTGGCGACTCCTCCAGGCAAACATAGCAAACACTGTTTGCCTTACTACAAATATGCAAAATAAATTAATTAATTTTGTTGAGATTCTCCTACATTTCCATTTTTTGTAAGTAATATTTAGCTGATTTTTAAAGTTTTATAATATTTAGGGACTATTTTATTATTACCAAGGAAGTTAGATTAAATAGGAGAATGGAATAAGAAAGTACGTATTTTGCCTTGGATACTAACCCGCAACACACCAGAGACTTGGAGAGGTCGGTAATGTAGATGATTGCGGATGATAAGCGAACTAGCGAGGGCTGGTCCTCCTTGCATCGCTGGATGCAAGGCAAGCAGTTCAAACAAATGAATTTTTCGGGACTGTTTAGAGTGAGAGGCGACGATCGGCGGGGTGGCGGGGGGTCAGCGCGGTATCAAGTATTGCCATACCCCCACTACCACCATGGCAAACAGTCAGAAAACTGTTTCGTGACCTTGAATGCAGAGAAACTTGGAAGATGAGTCATGGATACTATTTAGCCCACGCATGAAGACATAACATATCCATTCACCCACATTATCTCAAGGAAGGAAGGCAGTTCGTTTTTTCGCCGCCGCAAATAGCAGCTGTTTGACGTTGACTGGTGTCCCGTTCCCAATTTTACTGTATTTCACTGTACCTAATCGTTTTTCTTGTTGATAGACACTAGGAAATAATTGCAAAACATTGTAGAATGAAGGTTTCACATCTTATTAGGTCTAAATTCAGAGTCTCCCTTTTTGGTTAATTGTTTTCAAGAAAAAAGGTTTGACCACCCTCAAATTTGATGGTTTACGTTTGTGGTAGGTAAGTACGTGTACATTTTGAAAATCGAATGTATAAAAAAAATCCGTCTGTCCGCGGATCTCTCCTAAATTATCATGGATCGATTTTGATGAAATTTGGTATGTGGGCTCCATTTGGGGTCTAGTTGTGCTTTTGGTTGATGTAAGTCACTTCTAAGCGGTGAAACGGAAGGGCTGAAACTTCCAAAGGCACCCTCGCTCAAAAACTCTCGATATGAAGGTAATGTTTTTTCACAAATTTAAGATTGTACCATTGAATTTTTAGAATCGAATGAGACTACCCATAGCTTTGTAGGACAAACTGTTCGCTCCCTACGAGAACTTAAGGGTTGGACCTACGATAAACCAGAAAAACGAGTGTGAATCGCAAAAGAGGCGTGATCGCCTTTCAAATTTTAGTTAACCAAAATGCGTTCACCGATCGTTTCTTTGGGATGTACTCGGTTTTGCTTCCTTAGCAACTAGTAATCAAATTTCTAAACGAAGGAATTCTTTATTTCTTCCAGTGGAAAGTGAAGCGTTTAATTCTTCCAAATAAACTTGATTGTGAAGGTAAAACATGGTTGGTTGGTGGTGACAATAGCAAAGCTGAGTTTTTTGCTGGGACATGATCAATACAGAAACAAATGAACCTTTGTGTAATAATTTGCAGCCTAGCTGTTTGCCTGACGAATATTATCACCCGACGCCCCTGCAATAATATGACTAAATTATATATTCCCGAATGAAGGAGAGCCCTGATTGTAAGTTCCGATAAAGGGGTGTGGGGCAACTGTGCAACGCACGGGTATCCGTTTTGTTTTGATTGATATTTTTGGTTCCAGCGAAAGATAAGAGTGACTGATCAAAATATTTAAAAAAAATGATGAAGATTCCAGGTCCATTACGGGCTGAGAAAAATGTACCAAAAATACCCCAAATTACTACCAAGTGCTGACTTTTCAAATAGTTCATAATATTATTCAGGTCAAACTTAGTCTGGAGCCTTAGATTGTTTTCTTCTAGTTGAAACTAATTTTGACTGATTTGCGTGTTTGTTGTAGTAAGTTTTGTAGTACAAGTATGAATTAGGAAGTTCTTAAGGTAAACTAACGTGTAATACTCTGCTCGACAAGCACGCAGTAAATAATTCATCTACGATGTTATGAGGTTAAACCGCAAACTTCGTAATATGTATATTGAAACTCATCAGGTTCACGTAAGACGATATTTACTCTCCCCCTCCGGAGACCTCCTCCTTGTTAATTGTCAATTAGCTGTAATAAAGGATGAGATGGATTATAGGTGGTTTTACTCTCATCGTCTTACACATACTCGTACACACCGTCATGGACGTAGTTCTCGTATTTATTACAAAATATCCTACAAGTTGGGTGGGCAATTCAGCTCCTCCGCGTAGATTAACAAATCTATACAATTTCGTCTGGCCCAAAAAATTTTGAACGAAATATTTTCACGATTTCACGATTAGGTTTACAGTTATCTAGATTGAATTAACACTTCTCAAGATTGTATTTGTTTCCGATAATCTTGATTGTTCTTATCGACTTATTACTGCTGTCCTTTTGGTTCATTATAAAAAAAAGTTAACCCCCCACAAAATTAGATGTTTTACTTTTAAAGGTACGTAGAATCCGAAAATCTAATAACAAATTTTCCGTCCGTCCGCCGTACGCGGCACTTTCCTTAGTTACCACGGATCGATTTTGATTAAATTTGGTATATAGGCTCCA
Organism: Apolygus lucorum; assembly: GCA_009739505.2. Lineage (NCBI taxonomy): Eukaryota > Metazoa > Arthropoda > Insecta > Hemiptera > Miridae > Apolygus > Apolygus lucorum. Next base: position 40,292,844 of record CM019168.2, on the reverse strand, counting down.
TTTGGGGTCTAGTTGTGCCCCGAAGCTTCTGGTTCATGTCAGTCACTTCTAAGAGGTGAAAACTAAGGGTTGAAATTTTCAAAAGAGCCCTAGCTAGAAAACTTTCGAAATAAAGGTATCGTTTTTTACCAATTTTAAATAGTATTGAATTTTTAGAATTTTTTGAGACCACGCGGAGACCTGTAGGACAAACCGTTCGCTCCCTACGAGAAATTATGGGTCGGGCTTACGATAAATCAGAAACACGAGTGTGAATCGCAAAAGAGGCCTAATCTCCGTTCAAATTTTAGCTGACCAAAATGCGATCGTAGTTCGTTCCTTCGAATTGTACTCAGTTTTGCGTCTTGCGTTTTGCAACCAGTAATCGAATTTCCTAATAATTAGGGCAACCTCAACTCCCTGTTTCTTCGAACTGAGTGTAAAGCGTTTATTTCTTCCAGATAAAGTTGACAGTGAAGTAGGTATGTGGAAGATAGATAGTATCTAAGGTTGGTAGATGGTGACAATGGCAAAGGCTGAAAGCCTTGTTCTTTGCAGATGAGTGATCTATGTAGCAAAATAATAAACCTTTGTGTAATAATTTGCAGCGTTTTTTAATTCGTCTGTTGATGGGATACGAGAGGCGATGCACCAATACGGATACTCTATTTCTATCTGATTCCTCCACCTGCTGTTCCTTAAAAATGCAAGATCTAGTGCTCCTTATTTCTTTATGATCCTTATGGTTTTGTTTACCTCGGTTAGGCCTCAAATTTCATCATTGAAGAGTTCAGTACCCTCGGTGATTTGCAAAGTTCGTAGGTATCAGCAGCTGCGAAATCTCAAAATAAGTCACTTATGCCCCTTGTATTCTAGACCTCTCAATTATGAAGCGAAAATAAAGCTGGTAGGCAGTGACAACGGCAAAGCTGTATTCTGTGCAGACGAGTGATTTTTTTAAAATTATTTAGTTATTGGCTTCAGGAATTAATCTATACAGCCGCATGTATAACAGTGTTGCACATATTTACTATACCTACATAATTATATTGTTTGTATTGCTCATAATTTGATTCCACTGTCCACAATGAATGTCACCACCGCGTCGTGAACAACTTCCAACTCCGTCACAAGCACAAGTTTCAGGTTGAATGCGGGGTATAACTTCCTCTATCTTCTCAAACAGAGGCCAACGTTTATTACTGTGCACAAGGATCGCATGCTCGGCATCCTCATCTTCCAAGCGGATGTCGCACGTTCCACTTTCCACTCTCCCAATACGCAAGAGGTAGGTCTTAGTGGTGCAATGGCCACTCCTGAGTCTGGACATGATCCTGTAGATGATTTTCGGGTGTGAAGGGATTAGTGCAAACCACAGGTTCGAGCTGGGCTGGGAAAACATATTCTTATATTGAAAACCAGCGTGGTAATTTGAGTGGAAATTATCCCAACTATTCTTCTGTTGAACCTTAAACCACCTGTTTAAATCAGAAGGAGGGAACTCTTGGAGTTCCCTACGAGGGATTAAAAAAGCTTGTTTTGCAAGTTAATCCACTATCGAGTTGCCATAGATGTTAAAGTGACCTCTGATCCAGATGAAGGTAGTAGATGTACCAGCGAGCTTTAGTGTATCTACTGCATTCAAAATTTCTCTTTTTAAGACAGTGGAGTCCAACACATACTGGAGGGCCTCTTTGATAGCACAAGGTTCTGCCGAGAAGATGGTAGCTTTGTCCCATAGACGGAATTGCCTTTTTACTCTTGAATGGGAGTCAAAAAATGCATAGCCGCTCTTACTGACTGATCTATCGGTATAAAGACATTTGGCGCTCGGATACTCCTTCAGAAGAAGATCGTTTAAGTAGGCTCTGGCTGTAGCTTGGGTTTGATATGCTGACTGAAGGAGGGACGACACCGCCATGGGTTCTCGTAGAGCTTCGTATGCGATCGTGAATTTGAATGTTATGTCAGATTGAGGAATCCACCCCACATCTGACAAGATTTCTTTGTAGGCAGAGCATAAGAGCGAAGAAACTTTCTTTTCCCAAAAGATGAAAGACGAGTGATCTGTACAGACGAATAATAAACCGTTGTGTAATAATTTGAAGCGTCTGTTATTTTATATCCGAACCATCCAAACATGTTCTCAACTTCCGTTCATTGTATGTAATAACTTCATTGTAAAAACATGCCTACGCGTATGTAATTTAGAAGGAAGAATTTATGCTTCCAAATCTACCAAGATAGCGGAAATGTGTTCACTTTTCAAGGTTGAAAAAAGCTACAAGATCTAAATTTTTACTCTCTCTTTTTGTTTTTGACCTTTGTGAACAAATTTGGTTTCGAATCTATCTATGTGTCTGTTTGTATGTGTCTGCAAATCCCTGTAACGGGCAAAACTATACGAAGTTATTGTCCGATTCCGATGAAATTTGAGGGATTGTGCGGGTTCGCGTGTAGATTATCTCCCATCAGATTCATTGCCTCAGGATTTATAGTAGATTCTGCGCAGACGACCTACAAGGCAACAGCCATGCAATCATGGAATCCTCAATAGGCATAAGTTCTCCAGTTTTCATTACCTATATTTCTATGAGATTTTCAAGGGTTGTGCAGTTAAGACTCTGGATGGTCCTATTTAAATGACGTTTCTGTTTGATGTCACGTAATTATCAAATTTGCAGGTATTTGGAGGTTGAAGTTTTGATTACCAGCTGATGTATCAGATCATCGGTACTGTACAATCGAATTATCGATACGAGGAAACTATGTGCCACACTCATTTGGCAGACAATATTGGATAGTTTTAATAATAATATTATTAAAAAACCACCGATCTTTAAATAAGAGGCGAGATGTGAAATAGCTTTTACATTAACCCTCTTACTGCCACGAAGAAGCACTCTCAAGTGCGCCATTAGCTGCCATCATTAATACTTTCAAAGACTTCCCATAAGCTCGGAGTTGTATTCTGTTCTTTCACCCCACAAACCGCTTAAAACTGTTCCTCCCTCCCGCGGGGTTCAGAATTGCGATTTCGACTTGAAACTTTTCCAAGTTCGGTACTACGCCATAAGATTGTGATGAGCGTTGAAAAGACGAAGTTAGAGGCGTGTACCGAAGAAGATTACCTGTACAAGAGTTTGTTCTTTCAAGAGATTTTAGTGTGATTTCTCGCTCTTTATCATGATTCTTTATTCATCCAAATAATGGCAAATCCCAGTGAGAGCTCATCGAAAAAGCACATTGTTAGTACTCGTATGATCGGATAATCTCATTGTGGACATTTACAACAAAAGTGTAATCGTTGGGTTGTGAATTTTTTTTTCTCGGTAAAATGAAAGCAAAAATTGGTATGGAAATAGTCTCTTAATCCACAAGGAATTGAAGGGCGGCCTACTGGAATGGGTCTCGTAGATCTAAGTCAAATTTAAACTCCTAAGCTGGGTTAGGGGGTTTTCAAGGATTTCCAGCCTGCCTATCTCTAATTTGCAACAGATGGTGAGAAGGATCAACGAACTAGATAACTTTTCAAAAAGTTTCGCTAAATAATCATTCCGTCATTTTGATAGCTTTGGCGGCATTGCTCCAGCAGGGTTTATCGAGGTTTAATATTAAATTGTCGGTTTTCCTAATAGCGAATATTTCTTCACTGGGTAACCCCAACAGGAGTGATTTGACGTCAAAAATTGGAATTGAATAGGAACATCACCATGAGAATTATTGATGAAAAGACATCGAAATCAAGTAAAAACTCAATCTTACGCTTTGGCGAATATAAGTTCGAATGAAATGCCACTTATTGGAGGAATTTTACATAAAATTTCAATTTTCCAATAAAATTATGGTTGATAAAAATTGATTCGTAAAATAAGGAAATAACTGACCAAAATTAGGGAAATTCGATAATCCAAATTTGTGCCAAAATTTCGATTTTTTCGGAGAGATTTAGGGTGTGAGGAAATTTGCGTAAAAATATGTAGAAAGTTGATATTTTGCATTGTTTGTTATGTTATCTTGAAACAATTAGAGGGGTGAATCAAAGTGTCATGATCAGCAAAGAGATGTATTTGCCTGCTTCATTGACTACGAGAAGGCGTTTGACACTATTATATGTCATCAAAATCATTATTCATTTAAATCATATTAAAAAATTATTATTCATTAAATCATAATATGATTTAATGAATAATTTTTGTTCTGTATGTCTGTCTTTGGTAGGTTTCTTTTATTTATAGTACATGAAACGTGGTCCGATTTTGATGACATTTAATATTATTAAATGTCATCAAAATCGGACCACGTTTCATGTACTATAAATAAAAGAAACTGACCAAAGACAGACATACAGAACCAAAATTATTCAGTTGATTTTAAAACGCAAAATGGAAGTGAAAATTTAGATTTCGGAAGATTTAGACTACAATTGCTTATACTTGCTTCCCTACCATTAGTAGTAGAGAAGATGTATTCGCTTTTAGTACTTGTTAACATTTTTCTCATGTGAAATGTAAAGGATTCATATTTTTTCAAAAAATTTCCAATTCTTCTCACTTTTAGGTCTTAAAGTTAGTGATTCGAACTAGCGAGACTCCAAACAATTAATATATCCCTGAGACCCGTGAGAAGCATTCATGGGTGATTTTGGGGCGACCTGTTATTTTCTATGGACCTTCCATCGAAGATTTTTCACTGGGTTATCAAATCCTACCGTGGGATGATCGCGAACTTTGAGAACAACAGCGTCGGAAGAATCCGCATCCTCAGCGTCGGCAACTTGAAACTTAAACAGTTCCAAGACAATCGCGGAGGATCGAAAGTTTGTTGAACCAGCGGTAAACGATTCCCAGCGGTTCGTCGAGATTGAGAAGCAAACATTAAACAGGAACCGTTAGGGCGGCTTCTACTGTCAAATTCAAGAAACAGAAATGCTAAAAAGGCTGATGTTCCGTCTGAGGTGTTGAAAAACAACAAATATAATCAAATTGGCGCTAAAATAGTTCTAGAAAAAACAATTTAAAAAATGTGATGAAGAAAAGTGACATCACCTCGTGATTCAGCGTGAAAAAATACCCCAGAATAATGAACCACACTGAGAGATTTCCGTCGAATCAAACGCAAACGCGTAGACTAACTTTGAGCGCTTCTCTAAGCATCTGTGTGCGTGAAAAAACGTGAAGGGAAAGATCGATGGTTGCCGCGGAGCTTGAAGAAGACAGTCTCCTGGCTGAGCAACCCGAGGAAGTGGACTGGAAGTGCAAAGGAGATCTTCAGAACAGAAAAGGACAGCGAGGCTCAAGAAGAAGGAGACAACCTCGATGAACCTACCTTCGTCCTTTATACCGACTTTGAGTAATTTTGTTCTACATGATCACCAAACGGTGTTCGATGGAAGGAAAATTTTTCGCATTCAATATTTTCAAAAACAAACCTTCAAATAAAATCGACCTTTAAAAAAATTCTCCTGGTTTTGTCAGGTTGTGAACAACGGCGAAAAAACGCTCAACTCCACAGCTCGAAAACGTACAAAAAGACAAAAACAGTTTAAATATAAATTTTCCTACCGGAATATTGTATATCTCTAATTAAATCAACTGACGGGTGGGCCTCAGGAGGTCAAGTGACAGGGACGTAAATGAACAATGGTGTCGGAAGTGACGAGCTGCTGCGTTGACAGCCCCGGTTTTTTCTACGTACGAAAGAGTTGAAAAACCCAATTTTTTCTGTCATTCCATGTAAAATGGTACCTATCCATTTCATACAACACAAACTCATATTAAAAAAGTTCAAAGTCAATTTTTTGAAAAACGGTTTTTCAGCTATAAGCTGGTGACAGACTTATAAAAAGCCGTTTAAGAGTGTAAAAGCAGTTGAGTTCAGTTCAAAAGTGAATACAATACGATTCCAACTCAAAAGTGAATAATTACTAGAATATATCGATACCTTAAAGCACAATGCTATGTCCAAAAAAAGGAGTTTTGATAAAAACGCAAAAGAAATGATCATGAATGCACAATAATTTTGCACAAACTTTTAGAACTGTACTTAATTACTTTAAGAACTATTCTTAAAATAATGGCTTATTACACTAAACTCTTTAATTTCCTCAATAAATTTTCATGCTATTATCGTCAAGAAAACTAAATAATAGTTTTGTTGAATTTGAGTTTTTCTGAAATAAAAAAAATAAAAAAAGTACAAGGTGGATGGACATAGCGCCTTTGTGATTTAAGGTATCGATTTATTGTAAGTGCTTCCTGCATGGAGCAATACAATACAATACATGGAGCACTTTCAGCTACTTGAATTTTTGGTAACCATCTTTTGATCTTCACTTATAAACTTCCTTCAACACTGATGTATGTTCTTCAACCATGTCCATGATCTTCTAACCTCCGGTCTTGGGAACCCTTCAGCAACTAGTGGGTAGCTGTGCTGATGGTTTCGTTGCGCGAAATTCTTCATCTTTGGCAAAATTTCTCTCGGAGTGTTGAAGCGAAAATCATGGCAAATCGTTTCATTTCTCACGAAATTTGGCGATTAGTCGACTGTCTTATTAGTGAAGAGGACAAGAGGCAGGCGTACCGCCAAATCCACCTATACCGAATGGGATGTCGAACACCCGAAACAGCCTCGCATGTGCTCCAGATTTGCTCAGCCATTGTAACACCCAGGTGTGCACATCATAATTCTGCCCTGAACCTACTAAACGCTATGCGTAAAGGATGGGAAGAATGGATTGAGCCACACTTTAACCTAGAACAGCAAGGTTATCGTCCAGACCTCTTGGCGGTAACACCAAGAGGAGCATTCATTATTGATGTCTCAGTGGTTCTGGTTCTGGCCAGAGATCACTCGCAGATATCAATGCTTCCAAAATTCAAAAATATGAAGTTGACTCATTACTAGAGGCTGCAGCAGCACTTGCAAACATTCAGCGAAACCAACCAAAGTTGATTGGAGCAACTATCACCTGGCAAGTCAGCTAAGGGTCTGATTCGGCTGGTTACCCACAGTTCATCCTAGACTGTATGACCACCCGAGTCCTAACAGGAGGATCATTCATCTGGTCTAAATTCAGGGCTACGGCCACACGACGGCGTGCCACGGCTCGAGCAAGAGGGCCCCGTGGGACTTGGACCTGAACTCGAACCCCATGGGGAGGAGAAGCGTCGGCTGATGGCATAGCCAGAAAAGGCACAATCCTCCCTCCTTCATTACTGGGGCAAGGTGATTCAACTTAGTCCCTCTCCCCAATCTCCGAGCAGCCAGATGTACATGACTGACGTGTGCTGAAAGTGCTGATACAATGTGTGACGTAATTATTTATGTACTCTACCATCTATTGTAGTGGTGACGTATTTTTTCCTAATATAAATTGTTAATGTAGGATTTTTCAGTACCATTTTGTTCAGTACGTTTGACTTGTGAGAGGCAGTTCGTAAGATTGGCTAAAATTGAGGATGTTCAATATCCATTGTTCTGACACCGGAATTTAGTTAGTTTTGACACGGTATAACTTAGGTTTCCTCCTTGCTTTGGACTAGTTTTTACGGCAAGAGATCACTGTCTAGGATCTCAAATCGGCAAGGATTGTTGAGAGGGTCTCCATGCCGATTTGAAAACTTAACTAATAGATGCGATTAGGGCTGGACGTGTCCTTTTAAAGGGAGGACACATAGGTGGGAAGATTGTCCCTAGTCAGAGAAGATCTTTCCTACTGTTCTCCCTTTGAAAGTCTAAAGGGGACAGCCCTTGGTCCGTCTTCCTTTCTGTCCATATATTAACGGAGCTAATTAAATATTAAGTATGGCGAGCCATATCCATATTTCCATATTAGTACAATGCGTCTGTTGTACATTACGATCTTATTACTCCTCGTAATAATTCAACATTTTAAAAGGTTTCAACGGATTAAAATGAAATGTTCTCAATTCGTTTAGAATTCGTTAGAAATATCAGCTTCGGCGAATTAGAAATTTTAGTCTTGATGTTTATAATTTGATGTGATTATTCGCTACTCCACTCATTCACGTAATAGCATTACTGGGAAGGGTTCTCTTTGAAACAGTTTTCCCTACGTAGATGGTTCACCAGTCGATAATTCCATTACTTAATCTATTATTATAAGCCTGTAGTCGAAACCCATCCGTCCCTTTCAAACTATCCGATTACTCGTGCATATCAAATTTACAGAATGATCAATTGATTCTAATTCAAACAATATTACTAATCAAGATTATTCACTTTATAGGTATATACCATGAATTATACTCTAGTTTCTAAAAATTGCTCATCATTAACCCTAATTGGACTATGGTATTACTAGTGTCACCGGAACTCCACAGCTGTCCCAAGGTGTCACTGGAGTAATCATATTAAATTGAAATGTTAAATTTAATGGCACCAGCATTTTTTGTGGGCTATTGGAAATCTCAAATTAGAGTTATGACAAAAATTTCCAAAGAACATAATTTTTTGACTTCTAATAACTTACAAAAAAAGTTAAAAACATTCAGCTTCTTCCATTAATTTTTTAATTGCAGTATTTAAAGCTAGTTAATTTGGCAACACCTTGGGACAGCTAAGATTTTTCTAAGATTTTCGAAGGTTTTTTCGGTGACACTAGTGACACCACCATTTAATTAGGGTTAAACATTAATTCCCAACTTTTTGTTCGAAGAGAAGAAAATTTCCGAAATTAGGGTCTTTTTGTAAATCATGGGATATGGACGTGGTCCTCTTTGTTATAGAGTCATAGTTTACTCAATGGACTACATGAATATTAGGTACTCAATACGTTAACTCGAGCATTGTTGAAAACTGCTTCCGACTATTCTTCCCTCTGAAAGGGTGTAGGTACGATCAAACCCACCTGCCCCTAATCCTGTATAAAACTCCGTCAATTCAAAAAGTTTGTATTGTGATTGGATACCAACTAATTTGATTTGCTCGCCTGATTTTTTAATATTTTTTTCGTAGCTAATTTTGCTTTTTTCACCAAGGGCCATAGGAAAGAACCAGGTAAGCGTTACTTTTTTACCTTAAACTGCATAAATATATTCAATATAACCTAAAACCAAATTACCATGTAGAATGTAGATGTTATCCAAAAATGTCCAAACCAATGATTTTTGGACACCCTAGAATGTTCAGTTTTTCATTCTTCGGAAATCTGCTGATTTCCCTCCTCGCTCTATCTGGCGACCTCTCAAATGACGTCTTTTTAATAAATAGTTCTTGTGAAAGAACAATTTTTCACCGTAAAACCTAATTTTTATTTAATTATTATTATTGTTATTTTTTTAAAGATGAATAATCCAATTTTAATTAGACAGGTTTATTATTCTCTAAAAAAATTTCTTAATATTTCTTCAATTATTTACCTGTTTTTTGTGAGTTCTGGCCGGGTGGAAGCGAGCCGTGCACGTAGTGAGGTTCGAGTGGGTGAGACGAGGCAAGGCGCTCCTTATATATAGGCAAGCGGGAGGGCGCATGCACCCCCACGCCGCCACCCCCGGCTCACCTGTTGTTCGTCAGCCTAATTTTTTTCAAAGTACGATCATCTTCAACCTCTCTCTCAGGAAATTTCGCCGTTGAAAATTTGAGAAGGGCGATTGATAATAAAGTTTCAGAAAGACGAGGATGGGTGGGAAATTTACGATGGTTTTCGAAGGGAGTTGTTTATGGAACGGTTCCTTTCGTAAACAGTGCCCGTCTTTGGTGTTTAGATCCTTGCCTATACAGCGCCTTCGTTCAATATTTTACAAATTTGTTTAGATTGGAGAGTATCCCAGGAACATTGTTCGAATATCATCTAAATATTGACTTATACTTTGTGGCAAGGTGTACACAATAATTGTGTCAATTATTGAGGTGACTCTTTCAACATGGAGTTACCATTTATATAACCGAAACTGAGCATTACTGGCTTAGTTGGAACTGAAAAAACAAAGTCAAGTGACTAACAAGTTGCTCTTCTGTTACTCAGACCCTTTACGCATTGAGTACGATATTCACGAAAAAGACTCATGAGCACTTTCTCAGGCAGTGTTTTGCTTGTCAAATGACCCAGCTTATTATTGCAGAAGACGAGAATCTCTTACAGCTTGAATGCGTGAGGAATGGTTATTTCTTCAATAGGATCCATGGAGTTGGAAAAAACTGTTGTAAAAGTTGGTCGAGGCGCTGACCAGAACTTGGTTCATAGATTGAGTGCAATTTGTACCTAATTAATGAAATGAAATACAATCGAGTCACTGTGATGGTTGTGGACAACGAATGAATTTCTGCCATAACCTGAATTATAAAAAAGGCGGAATCACGGCTGGTCAAACGGGGCAAGACCAGATACTGTTTGCAGATGGAAAGAATTCGGATGGCTTAGTGAGGTGTCCTTTTGTATTACAGTCCCGAAAACATCTTCCTTCTTCTACCTGCCACTCGAGCGAGGAAAAATGAAACCAAGGGTTGTTGACTACCGACCAATGATGAAGATGAAGGATTGATTTAAGGCAATGGTTCCAATTCTATACAGGGTGTCTACTATTGGGATCGACCAAACTTCAAGGATCGATCGAACAACTAATTTAAGTAAGAGAATGTATCGTAGCTGAAAAACTGACTGAGACCCCCTTGTTTTTCCAAGTTTTCTTCAATTTCTTATTTTTTTCGTGTTTTTGACCATGTCATTAAAATTACCAGAACTACCTTAATTTACCGTAAACATGTAAAAAACCTCAGATATCTGAAGCGGTCGAAGGGTGTCAGGAATCGAATCAGTCAGAGAGAAGATTCGTTTATAAATTGAAATGCAATTTTTATCAGTAGACACTTTCTTATCTAGTTTGTTCCAATAAATTGCGCTTACAGTAAGAAAAACACAACATTCAACATGAATTTTCATGATTTGAATAATTATTACTAATCATCAAGTCAAGGAAATGTAAAAGTGGAGTTCGTACATTCAAAATCCGCTTGATGCAGTAATGGATTGGTGCAGCTGATGATTGTGGAGGACGGCGTTGAAGCTCTACCTAACCTTCATGACTGAGCGGTTGTGCGTTCCATTGCCTACCCCTGCGCCTGGTTCGCGCACCCGTAGAATATGGTGCAAGTTCCCACAAGGTACAAGTTCCCACAAGGTGCAAGTTCCCACAAGCGGAAAGTTCCCGCACCTTGTTTTAATAAGGCGTAATGAAACGAGTATCTACACTGCATGCAGATACATCTGTACATGGATATGTCTTATGATGGCAATTTAAATGATGAGCTCACTCAGCTGATCAATGACCACTCAGGCGCCTTCAGCATTCTCCATTGACCCGCCCTCTCAAATTTGAGGTTCCTGCGTTCAACAGGAGAGGAAATGGCCTTGGAGCTCACTCAGCTGATCAGTGACCATCAACTGTGATGATGTATAGAAGTATGTATCTATTGACCCTGCCTCTCAAGTTTCAGTTTCCTGCGTTCAACAGCATCAGAAAAAAAAGTTGTATTGTTTTGTGCGTCGAAAATTTTGGAATGACCTAAGAACTAAGACATATTCATGTCAATAAGGGCACCATTAGAAAAGACATCAAATTTCCCAATTTTCTAATGCTTACGAACAATTATTTCCAGTAAAGTATGGTGCTTATTTCAAATTTTAAAGGCGAATGAAGACTAAACCTGAAGGGCAAGTGAACTCACAATCGAGATGAAATTCTTTCCGAACAATTGGCGGGGTGCTCTCTAACTCATAATGACTCGAGTTGGTCAATTCCCAAATTACAAAGGTCTGAGGTATGAAGGCTCGGCTCTTTCCCCAGCCTGACTCACCAGGCTACCTACGAGTAAGATTTTGGAACAGGTAGTCGTCTATGTTAGCAGGTATGCCATTTGAAAAATTGGCCAGTCGCATTCTTTCTATCTGCTAACGAGATCAGTGCGCAAAAATGGTATTCAGTCGGTTTTGAACCAGTGATGAAGGAAAACAAAGACGGATCCCCGATATTGGTAGCCGATGTAAGGATACATGGAGTATGGAACCAAGAGAGACTGCGTACTTTGATTGCGTAGTAATAGCAGACGCTTCCCCTTACGGATCCATGAGCTGGTCCCCCTATTACAAAATGCAGTAAATGAAAAACATAGGAAATATGATGCAGCTACAGAAGACCTCAGAAGTTCGTTCACACACCTCGATGTTGCATGCGACAGATTCTTGCACATTGAATATGCAGGCTTCTTCGAGAGGATGTCGGAGAAACTTTCGGAAAAGTGGCCAAAGGCAATATCACAGGTTACCAATTGGATAAGGGTGGAGATGGAACTGGTAGCAGTGAGGGCGGTTTCCATGAGGATTCGAGGAGGGTGATATGCCTTGGGTTGGAGGACGGATTTTGATGCCAATATGAGCCACATTTATGTAATAATAAAAAAGTAAATAACATAATACACTAATATTTTATAAATAATATTAAAAAACCCGTTTTCTTCCAACCATGATAATAAATTCTTGAGAGGCGTGAATCTCCCCGGCCAACTAGTGTCGTTTTACAGAACTAAGAAAAAAGACTCGCAAATGTTGGAATGAATAAGATCCAGAATTTCTTCAAAAATTATAGAGTTTTATTTACAAAAAAAAGTCTGCCAAGTGGGTGGGCACATAGCTTCCTAGTATCCATAACCCGATTGTATAGATGATCCGATTCACAGTAGTCGATCTGAAAACATCTCTCGGCACCATGCACTACCCTGAATATTGTTGGAAAATGTAGATATCATGGCTGTTACAAGGATTTCATGTCAGACACACAGACACGGAATCAAAACTGTTCAAGTAGGTCTGAAATGTAAAACGCTAGTAAAAATTTTGAATTTGGAGAACATTTTGCTTCCGCGTCTACCAAGGTAGCGGAAGCTTTGTTTTCACTTTTCAAGGACGAGAAAAAAGTTCTCCAAAATCAAAATTTCCACTCGCGTTTTGCGTTTCAGACCTTTCTGAACAATTTTAGTTCCGTGTCTGTGTGTCTGTCCGTCTGTCATGATTTCCTTGTAACGCGCATAACTATACGAAGTTATTGTCCGATTTCTATGAAATTTTCAGGGATTGTGCAAGTTGGTGTGTAGACGGTCCCCTATGAAAATCATCATCCCCGGACTGATAGAAGCGACTGCGTATGCGCAAACGTGAATTCCTTGTAACGGCCATAACTTCTACATTTTCCATCCGATTTCAATGGAATTTTTTGGTAGACTCGGAAGCAAAAAACCGTAGGGTGCTCATAATTTAATTCCGACATTAACTGTTATGCTCACCAATGGTCTCCAATATGAAATTGGACCACGTTGATGGTTTCCTGTAATGATATTCTTCAGCAACACGAATAATAAGTTGTTGATGAATCAGGAATCCGATCGTGATGAAATTAATGTGCATTGATTTTGGACACAACCATTATGTAACCTCCAAATTTAAGAAAAATTGGGATGTTAAGTGTTGAAGTAAATGTTATGCGTTGAAGTAAATCACTTACCGCTGTTTTGACACCGTCTCAGTTTGGAGCAACACCAGCTTGTTCTGTTGACATCTTTATTGAAGTCTAAATTACAAGACAAACATTCATCCAAGCCGTTAACGACTGCTCGTGAGTTTTCCCTCCACCACTCCTCACTAATTGACCTAATCAATCACTGGATAAATATAATACCCGTAGGTTGAACACAGTCGCCTCTCGAAATGTGGATTAGAATCATGCGCTATTTGAAAGACTATCGACTGTTTTCCTATTGTTTCATCGCTATAATGAAATTATGTGCAAGTGATCGTAATTATATTTTTTTAAATATTTATTTATCCAGCCAAACGTTTATGGAACAAGGCCATCTTTTCGTGATTTCTGTTCATAGATTTATCAATTATTTTTGCCTTCAAGTGTGGTCAAATATGTGTTTGTTTCAAGAAAATAGAAGAAATTCAATGAATGTTTTCTTCCTATGGGTACCAATTTATAAATAATTCATTGGTACATCTTTAAAAATTAATCTCCAATTTTTAACAAACACACACACATATGAAATAAATTCGTTGTGTTGGTTTGATCGTGTTTTATCGATTAATATTTGGCTTGAGACCCTTCTTGAAATACTCTCTAAATTTGAGCACAACATATCTATTGGACACCCAGTTGTCAAAACTACCGCACTCGCTCAAGATCCAATTTAATCATTTAATAATTAATTATCACCGCTCTATTTTAAAATCCAATCGAACTATTTATTAACCTCCATTCTTGTTCCATGCTCCACTGATAAATTCATAAACCCTTTTTCAAAATCCTGCCTCATTCTTCTCACTAGCTTTTCTTGCCTTTTCAAAATCCCTCGTGGTTTTCAAATCAGTTGATTGGTGCAGTTCTTTCTTTCATTTTTCTTTTGATTCAGAGAAATTTCATTTTGCTTCCGAGTCTACCAATGCAGCGGAAGCTTTGTTTTAACTTTTCAAGGTTGAAAAAACAGTTCTCCAAAATCGGAATTTCCCCTCGCGTTTTACGTTTTAAACCTTCCCGAACGATATTGGTTCCATGTCTGTCTGTCTGTGTGTCCGTGTGTCTGTCATGAAATATTTGTAAAGGGCATAACTATACAAAGTTATTGTCCGATTTCAATGTAATTTTCAGGGACTGTGCGGGTTGGCGTGTAGACGGTCTCTTATTAAAATCATCACCCCCAGACTGATTGTAGCTGCTGCGCATTTGCAAACGTGAATTCCTTGTAACAGCCATAACTTCTAGTTCTCATCCGATTTTGACGAAATTTTCAAGGTTCATGCGGATTGGGGTGTGGATGGTCCCCTATGATGGTAGTGGAAGGTACTTAGAGAATGGTATTTTGAGAATAACAACTATGCATCGGATCATCTATACATGCGGGTTATGGACCCGAGAAAGCTATGTGCCACACCCGCTAGGCAGATTTTTGCAATTGTTCTTTTCAGCCTTTGTATTTGCCAAAGTATTTTTGATCTCTTTTCATTTTCATTCATTATCTCCAAACAGAAGGAGTATTATTTTTGTTATTTTTCTCTTATTACATCAGATATAATAAAAGACAAATAACAAAAATAATACTCCTTCTGTTTGGTGATATAGCCTGAAGATTATTCATTTTTCCTCATTTTGTGTTTGTGTTGTTTTATTTCCTTTCTTTGTCTTTTGGGAGAATATTTTAGGTCGGGTTTCCCCAGATTATTGAGGTGGTAGCAGAGGTTTGCTTTTAAATAGGGTTAAACTTTTATTTTATTTTTTAATCAATAGAGAAGACTCTTATAATCTCTTAATCAATAGAGAAGATACTCTTATATTAGTAAGATTTTTTTGATTAAGAAAAATCGCGTTCTTGAGTGCGCTAACGCAAATATTGATTAGGTAAAGCCTTCCAGGGTCGATTCCCCATAAACACTAGGAATTTTATCAAACTTGAGTTGTTTGGGTACAGTTTTCCCACAAGTACAAATCGACAGTAACAATGTAAAACCGCGTAAGTTGAAAAAAACGAAAATTTTCAGGAAGCGTAAAAAACGTCTACTTAAATGACTTAAAAATATAAGTTTTTTTTGTCTCCCGAAAAATTTCATTTTCTCAGCTTACGCGGTTTTAAATTGTTACTGTTGAAATCCTGTAACGTGCTTGTTAGTTGGCAACGAATCAAGAGAAAATCTTAATATTTTATGTTTTGTCAGGGAAAGGACACAAATTTTTCCCAGCTGCTGCAAAAATACCTGCTTCCTTCTTGGGAGTAAGGTTACAGATTTCGACCCCTTGTGTGGGTAAATTGTGTGTCAATAAGCTTATAAAAAAAGTAGATGGCGATAATGAATCACAAGTTAATCAGTTGAACTCGTAAACCCACATCATCGGGGTAGCAACGCAAGCGAGGAGCATGTTGGACTCGACCGAATGAATACTAATCAGCTCCAATCCTGTAGGAGGAGGATCACTCGAATGGAGGTACAACTCTTGTAGAAGTGACCTCTTTGAATTCCGCAGGTTGCAAGCAAATGTACAAAATGCGTACAAATTCTACAGAGAGAAACATATTGTTTAGTATTGCTTGCATTCCTGGGGACGTACCGTTTTATGAGTAGAAATTTTAATTTCAATCAGTGAACGACGGAACATGAATTTGTTATCACCTTTATAATGCATAAAACAGTTTCACTCAATGGCATTTTGTAATCCTAAATCGACGATAGACAGGTCATCAAACGTACAATTCGACTATCTCCCCTCCCTTCACCTGGGAGGCTTCTGGTGTTCTGACACCATGGTGACGTTATTTCTTCGTGCCACGGTAGCAGTATCATGGGTATTGATTGCACCTAAATTTTAAAGCTTGGATTCATCTAGTGAGCCTTAAAAGGAACAAGAATATAGAAAAATCGTGTATTTTTGTAATTGGATATATAGATAAATAGATTTTGATCAATAGAATTTCGATAGACATCTATAAAAATAAAAAATAAATCACTATTTTCATGGTCAGCATCTTGGTTTGAAATTAGGTCAGGAGTTTTATCCATGTTTGAACCCAATTTTATCCGAATTTGAACTCGTTTTTTGAAACTTTATAATGAATTGACCACAGGTTATTATTTGAAGAGTAATTATTTTTAAGAAAAGAGCTTGCTGGTTTTTGTGATATGTGAGGTATATACACATGTACGCAGATACATATCTGAAGGGCAAGAAAAGGAAGAAAAGGGCTTGCTGGTTACTTACGCAGATACTTATCTACCTACATATCTACGTAAGTATATACCTTGTGATATGAAGAGGTATTGCATACAGAGAACAACTCAAACAAGGGAGACATGGGCCTTATCACAGCTTAAAACGTATTTGAAGTTGAAGCACACAGGGAATAAAAGGGCCATTGGCAGCCCCTGAACTTGTTCTATTGTCTCAACGATTTCAAGATTACCATCAAAGCAATATTATTCAGACTATCATGATAATATATACCTGATTTCTTATACCTACCTACAAAGAAGGCTTTTTCTGAGAAAAAAAGAGAAGTTTTTGGTGTTATTTGTCCAGTACTGACATACCAACGACGCTTACACTCCCCCTGGTTGTGACTCTTCGTCGTGCAACGAAATTGACCAGATATTGAGGGCTGGAGATGGATTTCGCCCCATCTGTTTCATCCCTCAGAGGCTGGTAGTGACTGGTGGTGCCTCCAGATCGCTCTGGCAAAGTTGTGGGTGGAAAAAGCACCTGTTGCTTCAAAAACAATGATTCTCAGTGGATGGAGGCAGCTCTCTCTGCGTTAAATTATTTAAAACAGGTAGGTTTATAGATCGTCACACTTCTTTCTATACCTAGTGAGAAGCTGTATAAGACTATTGATTCAACATAAATAGGATAGGTGCACGTCATAAGGCATTTATTTGACACCTTTTTTTGGTTAATCATTTTCACATTTGGTAAAGAAAGCCTGAATTATTAGTCTAAGGGGTCTTAACCGTGTTCCTTCTCATTAAAAATTTTAATGGAACACAAAAAACGCGTTGGAAGCCATTTGATGATGAAGTAGATTTTGAGAACTTACCCAAATCACTGTCCCAACTAGTCAAGAAAAGTTTTAGGTAGCTGATTTTAGAATGAAACTGCGGTGGACCTCCCCTATGGTAGTAGAATCTGTGATGATGCAAATTGAATCTATTTCACTGATTAGCAACATGGTAAACAACAGTGGTTCGTCGTGAAAACCTTGGATCCAAAATTGTGATCCATCTCATATTAGATGAATAGATAGATATTTGTTTACTGGCTCCATTTTGTGCAATTTTTACAATAAGAAAAACGTACAAAGGGATGCGATTTGCTCAGATTTCCTCCCCTACGTTAAACTTGGCTCGTGTTGTAGGGTAGGATTTTGCAAAATTGCTCCCTCTAGGTAAACAAATTGATAAATACTTAGTATATTATATTATCCTTATAGTATTAGGATCCTTTCACCAAACTAGTCCACTACATTCTTCACTCTAAATTACTAACCAAGGAGTTCCATCACTCATCACCACTCACACTCGAATCGACATACAGCACTAAATCCGTTGATTTCCATAAGAAAATCCAGAGAATCAGGAAGAAAATCGTATATTTTCTTAGGTATAAAAAACTTCACTCTAATAAATTCACGGAACATGTCATATAAATTGTTATTTTTTAAATTTCTTTGTAGTGTTACAAACGCTGAATCTTTAGGCGCGTCCACACCAGTAACAAAACATGTTACAAACAGTTATATAACCAATGTTATGTAACTTGTTAGATTTTCAACTAAAACATTTTTTTATACGATCACTTTACCCACAGGTTGTCGGTAAAGATCAAAGGAAGTTA
This sequence comes from Apolygus lucorum, assembly GCA_009739505.2. Classification (NCBI taxonomy): domain Eukaryota; kingdom Metazoa; phylum Arthropoda; class Insecta; order Hemiptera; family Miridae; genus Apolygus; species Apolygus lucorum. Next base: position 40,274,473 of record CM019168.2, on the reverse strand, counting down.
GGTAACTTGGTTGTATGACAAGTTGAAAGCTCGTCGATACGCACCTCACCCCCACTTTGTGACAACCTTAGCACATCGATAATTGGTGTCCTGCTTTGCAATACTTTGCGCAACATTAATCAAGAGAAATTCAAAGTCAGAACTGCTCATTCGAGCGAAATTATTAAAACTCCGATCATCCCTGATTTCCCCACTAAGGGGATCTCTACCGTCTTCCATCAGATCCTCCATCAGATGAGTTCCAACCAGTGTCTGCGCTCAGTTGGTTGACGGCGAGTAAGTTGATGAAATTACACAGGCTGCTGCAGCCAGCACAACCTCTTCCTCCAAAGCCATGATCACTACTGAATCCTCAAATGATTTAACGTGTTGCATTTTTTGTTACATAGGTACAGACGCGTTTAGAGGGGACAGTTGTATAACTGCTATATGCTATATACCATGTTTTAAAACAATTGGTATACAACTTTGCTATTTGTTACCGGTGTGGACGCGCCTTTAGATACCTAGGTAGGTTTATCTTAGCTTTCTGTCTGGCTCAGCCCTTATAAGCCGTTACAAGCCTAGTGACGCGGCGATTAAGAACCAAACATTTTAGTAGTAGGTACATGGAACTGTGAAGGAGAAGCCATATCTCAGATGAGGGAACCTGTTTACGTGCGTGACTTGAATCAACAAGACATCGTCAAGAAGAAGGTATCGAATCCTACCTTGTTGAAACTAGTCGAGGTTGCACTGTTCGACGGAACCATTTCAATCAGGTGCAACTTACTACAGAAGATGAAACACCAGTGAGCCAGATTCAATCCGAGGCTGTATGCCCAGGTCCAGACAGCAGACCTCAACGAACACGACGCCCACCAGAACGTCCGAACTTGTAAGGGGAGGATGTGGTAGGCACCTACAATTATGTTTCAGTGCGTTCACTCTTACTTTGTATTATTAGAATTCAATAACTTTACACTTACCAACATTGCATTCTTCAAAATATAAATAAATACCAAAAATATAAATTCAGAATAATTTATTTTCCTAAAAAAACTCGTTTGTTTCTATTACCCTAAACATACTAAAAAGGCACCTCGCGAGTTATACGTTTGTATGAAATCATTGAATTGGAAAACGTCTGCCAAGCGGGTGTGGCACATAGCTTTCTCGTATCCATAACCCAATTGTATAGATGATCCGATGCATAGTAGTTTATCTCAAAACATCAATTTCTAAGTATCTTCCACTACCCTCAAAGGGGACCATCTACACGCTAATCTGAAGAATCCTGGGAAATTTCGTCGAAATCGGATGGAAAATGTAGAAGTTATGGCTATTACTAGGAATTTATGTTTGCGCATGCTCAGCAACTACTATTCATCTGGGGGAGATAATTTTCATAGAGGACCATCTGCACTCCAATCTGAACAATCCTGGAGAATTTCATCAAATTCGGATGAAAAATGTAAGTTTATGGCTGTTACAAGGATTTTACGTTTGCGCATGCGCAGCGGCTACTGTCAATTTTAAGGCCTCGATTCTCATCGGAGACCATCTACAACCTAATCCACGTAATGCCTGAAAATTTCATCGAAATTGGATAGAAAATGTGGAAGTTATGGCTGTTACAAAGAACTTACGTTCGCGCAGCGCAGCGGCTACTATCAGTCCGAGGGTAATTATTTTCATAGCGAACCATCTGCATGCCAACCTGCACAATCTCTGAAAATTGCATTGAAATCGGGCAATAACTTCGCATAGTTATGCCGGTTACAAGGATTTCATGACAGACACACAGAAGACACACAGAAGGCACGGAACCAAAATTGTTCAGGAAGGTCTGAAACGTAAAACGCGAGTGGAAATTTCGATTTTGGAGAACTTTTTTTTTCAACGTTGAAAAGTGAAAACAAAGCTTCCGCTACTTTGGTAGACTCGGAAGCAAAAATTATTATGTGAAGAAGCCAGAATCTTCATCAAACTTGGCGAACGTTTCCAATATTGTATTATCCTAAATTCCATGGACGATTCTCGTTTAGTTAAGTCGATCTCACGGCTCATATCGTATACTCGTTATTGCATTGGTTCCAGTGAAGTGATGAATAAACGTGATAGAATCGAACGAGGAGATTCATCAACGCCTCATTATCAGCTCCCTCCACTCCTCGCCCTGTCAGAAGCACCTTCAACTCCAGCGTTTGTTTGCTCGTTAGAGCTCGCTTTAAGCGCTGTCTGCCATTTAGCCAGATGTTTGGATTCTCTGTGTAGCTACGGGCTGGAGATTAGTGCAAACTTGTACATTCACAGGCGAACCAACTATCTAGCTGGGGTGGAGTAATGCATTGGTAGTTTGGTACCCGTAATGCCTAGGTATGTAGGCAGGTTGTATCTAAGTTGGTACTTTTGGTTTCAGCTCAATTTTCTAACTTTAACTCAAAATCAGACGTTACGATTCAAGAAGAACGCTGGGAAGAAAATTAAAATTCATGAACATGCCACAAGTGATATTGGTGAATACTCGCCTGCGTTATGATCACAGAGAGATTGACTTATACACCTAATGAAATCCCAGTTCAGCTAAAGCAGAAATTGGTCAGTTCAGCAATAATCACCAAATTTGATTAACGGGCTATGTTTAGGCCAATAAGTAGGCAGTAAGCTATTTGTTATTTAATTTTATCTCGTGAAGTTTTATTTATACATATTATATCGGGAGTAACTAGATGAACTGGATCCCCGGTCAATCTAGCCCCAGAGCTCCTAATCCTCAGTCCTGCAGCCAACGAGGACCGACGCCCCTCTCCGTCGTCACTAGTTGCGACGCGACGTGGACTCCTCTCGTCAGTTCCTGCTTCAATCGCATCGTTATATCAACCAACCCGTCTTCCAAAAAAGCCTCATCAGCCTGTATAACCCTTTATTAGCGAATTTTCAAGGAAATGAAGCTATTGCGATGGCCTTTAAATTTGTAGACTGGACTTTTTTGAAGAAAATCTTCATTGAAATTTGTTTTGGAACATTCTGAAACAATCCCTAAAGACTGTAATGAAAAGAGATTTCTTTGAAAATTCGCTCAATAATTCATGCTGCATGAATAGAATTTTTTTCTAATAGTCTCTCGTGTGGAATAATTACATAATTATTACATAAATACTGCAAATTGTAATATTGCAAATTATTACACAAAGGTTTGTTATTTTTCTATATTGATCACTCGTCTGCAAAGAACACGGCTTTGCCATTGTTACCTCCAACCAACACCAAACATCGATCGCATTTCGGTCAGCTAAAACTTGAACGGGGATTAGGCCTCTTTTGCGATTCACACTCGTGTTTCTGATTTATCGTAAGTCCAACCCTTAAGTTCTTGTAGGGAGCGAACGGTTTGTCCAACCAGAACTCAAATGAAGCCCATATACCAAATTTGATCAAAATCGGTCAATGATAACTGAGGAAAGTACCGCGTACGGCGGACGGACGGCCAAATTTGTATTCGATTTTTGGATTCTACGTACCTTAAAACGTAAACCAACAAATTTTGAGGGGAGTTAAAATTTTGTTTTCTTGGTCGATTCCAAAGGTTCATTATTGAAAATAATAAACCAAAATTCGCTCGGTTCATCTTAATAGACGGACGCGCCCCTAGATCAACTATTATCTCACCCATCTACCACTGAAAGCTGCTGGCTGGACGGATCCTGGAACTTAAGGTCAGGATTTTCCTATAATATTTCCTCCATTCGACGAAAGTTTCACACCCGAATAATTGGAGTCTCCTCAAAGATCCTTCAGTTCACTTTCAAGGAACAATTTATCTTGTTTTGTTTGAATTTATCGAATTTCAATTTCAAGGTAAGGATTGTACCTGTTCTGATGAAGGAGCTCCTTAGGTAGGGGTTGTGGAATTTCGATACCACTTCTACATTATTTCTTTTTAGAATAATACATTTTTGTATTACCAATAGGAACATTGACTTTTACTTTCAATCCAAAAACTCCGCACCATTTAAAGTTGGTCGTCAAAACATACCTTAAGATAGTCCCAAATGAGAGTAATTTGAGTTGCATCTTCAGGTAGTGAGCTAAAATTTCGATAGCAAATTCTAATTTCACAGCCCGAAATATTGTTTCTGGTTAGTTTTCAACAGCGTTTTTCGATTATTTTGTAAATTAATAATGATTTGTTCAAGTGACTGGCTCTTGCAGGGAAGTTCGTTGTCACTAGAACACTTCTGTACCTAATATTTTTGTTGTTCCTCTCCTTTATTGTCCTATACTGCACACTGTTTTGTAAAATTTCATCAGGGATTCACTGTAAAATATAATCCTGCTCTTGTTACCCACAGCTTGCTTTGAGACCAATTTCGTACCCCGTGTGGGCGAAATCTTTCTCTGTATGAAGGTCGTGAATCTCGAGGGCGCCGGAGGCGAGAGAAAATGAAAGAATGCAATATTAATGGTGACGGATCCAATTTGATACAATGAACCTACCAAGATAGACAATCTTGCGTAACATATTGTGTCAAACGATCATTTATAAACTGTATGACTCAAAAGCTCAAAACGAGTGAAAATTACGAAATTTATACCAACTTCGAAAAAGAACACTGTGAGGAAAGCGCTAAAAATTATTAGACAAGGTTTATCATTTTTCTGTGTAGATCACCCGTCTGCGAAGATCATGGTTTTTTTTCATCAATAGTGCCTACCACCATATTCGCGTGCGCATGGTTAACAATAAAGATTACTGTGTGAGAAAGTTCCTACCAGCAAAACCCCGGTGGGTGTCTTCAATACCCTTTATTCCGTTGGTAATTCTTGGTTGTTGAGAAAACACAATGGGTTGACATGAAATTCTATCCGAAAACGAGAGATTTGGCTCTTTTCCGGCAGCGACTGTTCATGTGCAATTGACACTCGTGTTTCTGACTCTCTTGGAGTAACGGAGACAACAAACATCGTAGGGTCCAAGTGATTTGATTAGTTTCACAAAAAACTATACAGATGTGGTTGTATAGGGGCTGTATCGGGCCACTCTTTAGGCTGAAGCAATTACTACCTGATACATACTATATAATTATCCTATCATATCTCACCTGTCGGACCTTTTGCATAAAGTGCTAGATCAGAGGCTAAAGAAACCCGCTTAGGCGTCCCTCAGGGAAGCATCTTAGGCCCACTACTATACTTAGTCTACGTTAGCGACATACTCTCGTCCACAAACACTTCAATAGCTATGTTCGCTGATGACCTGACTCTTATCAGTAATGACCTAGATGAGCAAACAACTGTCAATAACCTACAAACTCATGCTACAGCCGTCGAAGAGCCTCACGTGGAGGACTATAGTTAATGTCAGCAAATCATATAAAACAGTATTCACTTACCGCAGAAGATGCAACAACCTTTCAGTCCACTTGGATTCCACTCCTCTTCCAGAATCAGACTGTACAAGATACCTAGGAGTCTACCTCGATAAGCGTCCGACTTACTCGACTCACATTGGCGAACTTCTCAAACTCATCCGGTCACGCTTACGCCAACTTAAACCATTACTGGGTTCTCTGTGGGAGTCTTTGTGTTCCTAATTGTAATGTATATAATTATGCAATAAAGTTGTCTAAAAATTAAAAAAAGACTTGGTTGTTTTATCAGTTTCTAAAAAACACTACCTTATATTGATGAAAAAACGCTGCAAATCATTGCTCAAAGGTTTATTATTTTCTGTATAGATCATTCTTCTGTATAGATCACTGGTTCTCCATCAATAGCACCTACCACCATCTGTATTCTCCCTTGACCTTCCCTCTCAAATTTCAGCTCCTGCGTTCAATAGGATTGAAAATGGCTTCGGAGCTCACTCAGCTGATCAGTGATCTGAAGAGTGAAGATCTCTTCGAATGCTGGAGACGCCTGGAAGAGCACCTCCATTCAATAGGATTGAAAATGGCTTTGGAGCTCACTCAGCTGATCAGTGATGTGAGGAGTGAAGAAGATATCCTCGAATGCTGGAGACGCCAGGGAGAGCACTTCCATTCAATAGCATTGAAAATGGCTGCGGAGCTCACTCAGCTGATCAGTGATCTGATCAGTGAGCAATGATTTGCAGCGTTTTTTACCTACAAACATTGTTTTACCTACCAACTTTTTTTTACCTACCAACTATTGGTAGGTACTACCTACCACACTGTAATGGCTTCACACCTTCACAATCAAGTTTATTAGAAAGAACTAAACGCTTCACACTCGATTCGAAAAATAGAAAGCTTGATATGGAAATTTGATTACTGGTTACGCAGAAGGCAAAACTGTATACAAATCGAAGAAATGAACAGCGATCGCATTTTAGTCAGATAAAATTTGAACGGCGATTAGACCTCTTTTGCGATTCACACTCATGATTCTGTTTTATCGAAGGAAAACCTTCAAATACTCGTAGGGACCGAACGGTTTGTCCTACAGAGCTCCGGGTGGTCTCAAAAATTTTTAAAAATTCTGTACTATTTAAAATTGGTGAAAAAACGATACCTTTATTTCGAGAGTTTTCGAGCTAGGGCACTCTTGAAAATTTCAACCCTTAATTTTCACCCCTTAGAAGTGACCTACATCAACCAAAAGCTTCGCGGCACAACTAGACCTCAAATGGAGCCCATATACCAAATTTGAACCAAATCGGTCCAGTGTTGCTAAGAAAAGTGCCGCGTACGGCGGACGGCGGACGGCGTACGGCGGACGGCGTACGGCGTACGGCGGACGGACGGAAATTTTTTTATTCGATTTTCGGATTCTACGTACCTTGAAACGTAAAACATCAAATTTTGAGGGGGGGTTAAAAAATTTGTTTTCTTGCTCGATTCCAAAGGCTTATTATTGAAAATAATAAACCAAAAGTCATGAAACGTTCATTAATATTAGGTAGTTAATTAATTATCCTCATCAGCGAACGGTTGGTCCCACAGAGCTCCGGGTGATGTCATTCACTCTGGATTTTTTTTTTGGAAATTTCAAACTGAAGAAAAAACATCTGTATATCGAAAGTTTTCAAGCGTGGGCGCCATAGAAACGTTTTCCTCCACTTTTTACCTCTTAAAAATTACTGACAATTTGATGGTTTTTGTTGCCTTGAAGATTTATTAATTATTAATAAACCTTCAAGGCAACAAAAACCATCAAATTTTGGGAGCGGGTTATAATTTGTTTTCCCTGTTCGATTCAAAAGGTTCATTATTGACAAAAATGAACGATAATTGTTTTTTGTATCAACTGGACCAGAAATATTCTTAGCCACATAAGAAATGCATCTAAAATTATATTTACGTAGAGAGATTAAGGTAAACCATGGAATAAATATATTTTTTATATAAATAATACATTTTATTTTCATTCCAACACAGTTTTTTTTAGTGTGTTTTCATTATTCATAGGATTGTCTTTTTTATTGAGTATCTAGATAATTTTCACTACAAATAACCATCAACTATCGCTACGTGGCAGTAGGGACCTCATGAAAACATCTGTTTCAACAGTATTAGTGTAACTAACATTTTCTGTAACAATTTTTAGGCTAGATGGGTACTAGAATAACTTAATCAAAAAGAGATTTTGCGTATAAAAATTATGAGATATGTTTTCCAAACTGTTTCTCTTCAAACAAAAAACAGTTGATACAAACAGGTATATTTATTGATAAAAATATGAAAATTGACGTTCCACAGTAACATTATATCTATTACATTTACATAACCCAATCCACTGGAATTTCGATAATAGTTGTTTATTTGAAAATTTTTCGGTTATCTACGACTTTGTAAACCCTCTTTGTCCACCTGCAGAACATTTCTTGTCCTCGAATATAAATAATGTCTCTAACATCAACACAAACATGACAATCTATATAGTTTTCTTAATATGTCTTCGGCCGTTTTGGTAAGTGATTTGCAATATTCAACATGAACCTTTTCAATGTTCATAATTTCTCAATATTTAATTAATGTGGTTTCCTCCCAATATTCTCAAGATGCGTTTGGAACCTTTGTACACTAAGATCAACTAATTGAGGTAACTTTCTTCCAGCGATTTGCTTCGAATCAATTAAAAGTTTATTTCTAGTTTCTAGAGAGTTCAACTGATGTTGAGAGTTGAAAAACATTACCCCAAACAAGGTCAAGGTTTCGAGATCTCAAGTACTGTTGGACTGTTGGACCAACTAACAGCTGGGAAGAAATATGTTCTAAACTTTCGAATGCAAATTAACCAATACATTCAAAAAATCATAGTCTTCACGTCAACCCGCAAAATTTCTGAATGTTGTTGGAAAATGTAGAAGATATGGCTGTTACAAGGATTACACGTTTGCGCATGAGCACAAAATACTTTCAATTTGGAGTCCTTGATTTTCGTAGGAGACCATCCCCATCCCAACCCGCACAATTCCTGAAAATTTCATCGAAATCGGAAGAAAAATGTGGAAGTTATGGCTGTTACATAGGAATTCTCGTTTGCCCATGCGCAGCAGCTACTATAAATCCGGAGGTAATGATTTTCATAGGGGACCATCTACATGCAAATTCGCACGATCCTTGAAAATTTCATCGAATTCGGATGAGAATTGTAGAAGTTATGGATTTGGCAAGGATTTCATGACAGACACAGACAGACAGACACGGAACCAAACGCTGCAAATTATTACACAAAGGATTATTATTTTTCTATATAGATCACTCGTCTGCAAAGAACACGGCTTTGCCATTGTTACCACCAACCAACTTGAAGGAAAACATAGATCGCATTTCGGTCAGCTCACATTTATTTGAACGGAGATTAGGCCTCTTTTGCGATTCACACTACGTACCAAATTTCATCAAAATCGGTCAACGCTAACTGAGGAAAGTGCCGCGTATGGCGGACGGACGACCAAATTTTTATTCGATTTTTGGATTCTACGTACCTTGAAACGTAAACCAACAAATTTTGAGGAGGTGTTAGAGAAAAATTTTTCTTGGTCGATTCCAAAGGTTTATATCAATTATTGAAAATAATGAACCAAAATTGTTCAGGAAGGTCTAAAACGTAAAACGCGAGTGGAAATTTTGATTTTGGAGAACATTTTTGTTTTTCAACCTTGAAAAGTGAAAACATCGCTTGGCAAAATTTACTCCCAGCCGGGATCCTCTGCCGGGGACTTCATGATGAGCCAGCTAACATTAAATTTCTCTCCTTCTTTTTTTTCTTTCAACGGTCAATTCGAGAAAACGGTAATGATGGCAAACTTAGCCTGCCGTCTGTCCTGGAGCTCGTCTCTCTACGTCCAATTTCCTTCAACTCACCTCTGCAGGGCATCCAGTCTAAGAAACAGACATCTGCGAATATTATTATAACATTCTATTCTAACGGTAGAGGAGTGCCTTCTTTCTGGCTTACAGGATAACCCACGACTCTGATATCAAATACCTGGCATTCGAATGTTTAAAAGTTGATTTACTTCAAACATCACTAACAAGCTCAGGAACTGACACACCTCCGAAGATCTAAAATTTTTTTTAAAATGTTCAAATTCAACTTCGGGCTTCCAAATCAACTTTTTACGTCTTCCGTAAGTTTTTATCAAAATTGCTTCACGATAACACTCCGAAATATTTATTTTGAAATTCTTCTCATATCATAATATGATATATCATTCTCATATCATATATTATATGAAACACCGGTACTAAGTTGTCTCTAATAAGGCAACAACACGAATCGGCCATTCAACTGCAAAATAGCTTGGATGCCTCTGAGACCTTTGAGCCGATTATACCCGACCTGTCGAACACCTTCAGAAAGGCCAAACGGAACCGCTCGAGTGTCCAATACATGATTGTGCGGGGATGACAGTAGGAAAGCCACAGGGAGCTTCGCGTTTGAGACCTCGAGTCCACATCTGTCAACTTGTTTACCGCTTCACAAACCCATCGACAAATTTGATGGTAGACTCTTACAGTCATAAGTTTTCCTGATTATGAAAGAATAATTCAACAGGAGTACAAGAGTATAGAAGAAGGCACAAGATTTGGATACGCTGCACTTGCCTCCCCGTTCAGGCGGCCGTTGCTACTAAAGTCAATGATCAAGCTGAATAATCATTCCAAGTCCAATTATTAAATATGAACAACGAGTTATATAGGAAACAACCGTGGTCTCAATCACTCTACGTTACCCTACCTAATTTAAATACTTATAGAAGAATAATTAAACTAGAAAGTTGATGAAACAGGTAACAACTTTGAAAAACTACAAAAACCTCAAAAAAAGAAACGCTTGCATACGAGTCTGCAATACATTGGAACATTATATGTCTTTCATATAATTTATGCATAAATTTAGGGCTTTCCAACAAATGGTGAACGATTTGGTTTATTATTTTCAATAATAAGCCATTGGAATCGAGCAAGAAAACAATTTAACCCCCCCCACAAAATTTGATGTTTTACGTTTCAAAGTACGTAGAATCCGAAAATTGAATAAAAAATTTTCCGTCCGTCCGCCGTACGCGGCAATTTTCTCAGCAACCCTGGACCGATTCGGTTCAAATTTGGTATATGGGACCATTCGGGGTCTAGTTGTGCGCCGAAATTTTTCGTTGATGTCAGTCACTTCTAAGGGGTAACAATTAAGGGTTGACATTTTCAAGAGTGCCCTAGCTCGAAAATCTCTAAATAAAGGTATTGCTTTTCACCAATTTTAAATAGTGTTGAATTTTAAAAAATTTTTGATACCAACCGGAGATCTGCAGGACAAACCGTTCGCTCCCTACGAGTAGGTACTTAAGGGTTTTTTCTCGATAAAACAGAAATACGAGTGAGAATCACCGAAGAGGTCTAATCTCCATTGAATGTTTAGCTAATCAAAACGCGATCGCTGTTTGTCTCTTCGAGCTGTATTCAGTTTTGCTTCCTTAGCAACCAGAAATCAAATTTCCAAATGAAGCTCCTTATTTTTCAAATCGAGTGTGATGTGTTTAGTTCTTTCTAATAAAGTTGATTGTGTAGTTTTGAAGGCAGTATGGTGTGGTAAGTAGTACCTACCAATAGTTGGCAGGTAAAACACGCTGCAAATCATTGCCCAAAAGTTTATTATTTTCTGAATAGATCACCCTTCTGTATAGATCACTGGTTTTCCATCAATAGCACCTACCAACATCTGTATTCTCCCTTAACCCTCTCTATCAAATTCCAGCTTCCTGTGTTCAATAGGATTCAAAATGGCTTTGGAGCTCACTCAGCTGATCAGTGCTCTCCCAGGCGTCTCCAGCATTCGAGAAGATCTTCTTCACTCTTCAGATCACTGATCAGCTGAGTGAGCTCCGAAGCCATTTTCAATCCTATTGAACGCAGGAAGCTGAAATGTGAGAGGGAGGGTCAAGGGAGAATACAGATATTGGTAGGTGCTATTGATGGAAAACCAGTGATCTATACAGAAGGGTGATCTATACAGAAAATAATAAACCTTTGGGCAATGATTTGCAGCGTTTTTAAAGGGGGGGGGGGGGGGGGTAATGCTCAAAAAACGTGCGTATGCGGGCATAACCCTTTAAAATCTGACCAGGCCTCAATTTCCAACCGATTTTCGCGGATCTTTTCTTATTCGACGTGGAAACCTATCTAGTTGTGCACTACATCGCCGGAATTTAGAATTTGGAATTTTAAGAGGTGAAAGGGGGGGTGTTAATGCTCAAAAAACTTGCGTATGCGGGCATAATCCTGTAAAATCTGCCCAGGCCTCAATTTCCTACCGATTTGAGTGTTTCTCTTTTTGCTCTACTCAGAAATCTTCCAAATTGCACAATATTTCACCAGAGTATCAAAATTAGCACGGGAAAACAGCGAGTGGAGGGATAATATTCACAAAATATCCGATTTTCAATATTTTTCAATTTTCTCAATATTTTGGTTCCTTCATAGCTTACTAATTGTATCCAAGCTTTGAAATTGAAGAAAAATTCTCATTGCACCTCCGGATTTTCATAAATTATTCTCTATGCCACCATGGAACTAACTGTTACAGTGGTGCCACCATGGTTCCAGAACTCCATAAACAACATATTTTGTGAATTTTTTTTTTTTGTGTTTCACCTTGAATACGGAAATGAATTTCGACGGACTGCCTACCAAAACAAATTAATGGAAGTTCAACGTTTCGAGAAGTATTACCACGTTTGTGCCAGTCTGGTGGTGGTGGGGGGGGGGGGGGTTCAACTCGAGTTTTTTCGCATGTTGGGTATCGTAGATCATGGATTTTATAATGCTCTTCAAATTCGAGGCTCCCATGCCGCTAGAAATTTTATGGTGGATAAGGGTGAGGGAGGGGGGGTCAATATTTCTTGCCTAAAATACTTAATAAATTACATCGAGTGAACAGTTTTTTCGCTTACCAACGGGTTTATATTGACCTAATGCTTATCCAATGGGACGTCCCCTGAAATGCATGCATTACTAAACAATATGTTTTTTCTTTATGATAACTTGAGGATAATAATTTGTGTGGAGAAACTTGGAAATCGGCAATAAACCAGGGAATAGACATAATTTAATATATTTGACTACAACTACTTTTCTTTCCCTACGAAGAACGAATTGAATACAGAAACTATTGACAAAACGGGTACAAACGAAAAAAAATTGAGAATAATGTGGGAAAATAATCTATAAATCCAATTTTACGTGGCCTACTTTGAACTGTGAAACTGAAGATCGAGGTTAGGGAAATATACCTTAATTTCGCTTACATAGCTGATAAAGAGCTCGAAATTTGATTTGCAGTCAATTGACACCTGATCTAAAAAATTAATCGCTAAATTTATTTTAGTAGTCTATAGTACTCGAATTGAGGGGGTGATTTTCTTAGTTTGGGTCCCAAAACGGCCGAAGACATCGATGAATATTGTAGTACGCCAAAGTACGAACACCATCAACACGTTGTTGAGTAACTCAAATTCTCAACATTGTATGATACTGTACTGTGAGACGCACATCATAATAATCATCTTCAGCGCTCAACAAGGACTAAAATCAATGTATAAATTCTTGTCTCAAATACTTATTGGTTTTAAAATAAGTCTGTACGAATCCCTTCAAACACGTAACTGTCCTAAACAATTTTTACAATATCCTTACATACAGCTACATATCTAAATAAAAAACACTAGAGAAGAGCTATTTATTGCGTTCATACTTGTGAGTAGTAGGTAACGATATCAAATGTACACGTAACGATTTTGTCTGAGAGCTCGTTTTGGACTAGAAATAGTTACAGCTTAGCTATAGAAGAACTTCTCCTAAAGGAGATCTGCAAAGGAACTCATGACCTCACAGACTCACAGCGCTTCGATGGCAATCGGACCATTCAGGCGCCGAATTGGTTTAGAAAAAATTTACAACTCTACTATTTTGTAGTCACTAATTGAAGAAGATTCTCATGATGTAAATGAGTTGATTCATCTCGTTATTATGTGATTATGTGATATAGTCTTCCAAGTTGTCTCATTGAAATTTAATAAATCAGAATTTCGTTATTTCATTCGGATGAAATGCTTCAGCTCATGATACAAGTATCTGAAACTACGTTTATGTCCATCTTTCTGTCTCCGGAAATCAGCTCTGATTGAAAGAAGGCTGACCACACGGCTGACCACACCTCAAGTGGTTCCAAGTTTAGGGAAGATGGAAGCGCAGTTTTGTCTACAGTGCTGGAAACCCGTGTTCGAATCTAGGCTACTTCAAAAAGCTACCGGAAAAACTGGGCACTTGTACGACCAACAATTTGACAATCATGATAGTATTGACGTCAATAACTGGAATATGAGGATTGAATTACGTTCACTGTGTCATACCGAATCCTAGAAAGCGAGCTCGGAGTAAATTGTAAAGGGTCTACAATGAAGTCACTCGAGTATTAATTCGTCTACATCATATCAAGAGAGCTGTCAATCGGATGATATGTGCTGTGTGGTCTGCAAGTGATGTAAACCGCTTTTGTAGTTTCACTCAATAACCGAGCAAAATGGCTTACCAACTCTCTCATCAACTTACGGGGTACAGCTATTGAAATTTCACATTGTAATTTAGGAACTTGTTCAAACATTCAATCGTCATACCACATTAGGTACCTACCGCAGTAGACAAACATGGGTAGTTACGTATTACACTGAATTGCTTCTTGGAGTAATGGTATTTAATACTTTTCAATTCAATCGAGAAAACAATGAATAGTATCACATACTTGTTGAAAACCACTAATCGACCAAAGTTTTGTGATCACCAATAATTTATACAGATAGCAAATTGCTTCCATAGTTGTGGTTACGGTTTCGTCCAACAAACATATGGGTCATTTTCCCAGAAAGGGCCAATCGTTGTCCAGAGAAGATTCCGAATGCCCATTTATGATTTAGGCGTTTAAAAAAAATTCTCCATAAACTATCAACTTTTTTCTACTTCGGGCAATCAATAAAATATGTACTTATTCACGCTAAAATATAGAAATAAAAGTTTAAACTACTAAATGTCCAGTAATCTGCCATGTCCGGACCCCTAGGTAGTCAACTTTGCTTGAATACTGTGAATCACCTACGAAAGCAGTGGCCTGAATTTGTAGGGAATCTTTATTGCATAGACCTAGACATGAAAAAAATGGGTTTGCAGATTTTTTCGGAAGCAAATAAAGCGAGCAGGAGGATAAAATGTGCTTGTCCGTAGGTTTCTGTCTTTAATCTGCCTTTTTTTTTTTTTTTTGTTTTTGTATTTTGGCGGCTTTTAATCGTTTCCCGCGGTTCTACTACCACTGTAAGAGGTGAGGTTAGTCGTTAGGTTATCAAAGAAAGCGGCGGGAATCGTATTTCTTCTATGTGGAAGCGTGCGCAAGTGGAGTCAGTTGCGAAATTGTGGTGTCACAGTCACCGTCTGTCTTTCATCTGCCCTCTGTGAAACGGTAAGAAATCGATATTATTTTTTCTTTTTGGTCTCTAGTTCTTGTTTCTACCGAGCTGGTTCCAGCGATAGGGTTACATTTCAGCAGAAAAGCACCAGAACACGGGAAAAGCTGAAAAACCTAAGTGCCACCCAGGAATTTTGTGTCTTTTTTTGTGTCTTTCATCTGCCGGTGATGGTGGCTTTTGGAGAGATGAAAGACTTTTTTCAAGTTGTTAACAATTTAATTTGAAGTTTTCGTTGCAATTTAAAAACTTTACATTTTGTCCTCATAACTGTATCCAGCAACCGTAAAAATCCCCTGGTACCAAGTTTTGGCTCGAAAAACCGATAAATTAAGATTACTTGGTTACTTTCGGAGGTTTCTAGGTTGCTATCAGAAAAACCGTGCTCCACGTTGGTTTAACCCTTTTCTACACCTGCGTCCCGCCCTGGTTCAATTTTTGGAATAACTCCCAGTTCTCGCTACTCATGGAGATGGGGTTCCGAGTATTCTCCTTTACGTGGAATCCACGCCAATAGGTTTCTTTTGATAGGTTTTCTTCTTTAATTTTTAATTAATTAATTAAGCGTCCCACTGTGTGTTCTTTCGTCGAAATTCAATCAGTATGGTGTGAGGTTAATCCCTGATTTTTGGCAGAACTTTAGTCGAACTTTAAGTTTTCTGAAATCTTGGGATACCGATTGTACCTTTCCAGGAAAATGACCCGTATGATAAAATATAACTCTCTTATATTATCAAACAGTGCCTGGCCAGTTCTCAACAAACAGTACCTGGCCAGTTCTCAACAAACAGTACCTGGGTAGTTCCCAACAAGCAGTACCTGGGTAGTTCTCAACAAACAGTACCTGAGTAGTTCTCAACAAACAGTACCTAGGTAGTCCTCAACTAACAGTACCTGGCCAGTTCTCATCAAACAGTACCTGGGTAGCCCTCAACAAACAGTACCTGGGTAGTTCTCTTCAAACAGTACCTGGGTAGTCCTCAACAAACAGTACCTGGGTAGTCCTCAACAAACAGTACCTGGGTAGTCCTCAACAAACAGTACCTGGCCAGTTCTCATCAAACAGTACCTGGGTAGTTCTCAACAAACAGTACCTGGGTAGTTCTCAACAAGCAGTACCTGGGTAATTCTCATCAAACAGTATCTGGCCAGTTCTCGTCAAACAGTACCTGGCCAGTTCTCATCAAACAGCACCTGGCCAGTTCTCATAAAACAATACCTGGCCAGTTATCATCCAGCAGTACCTGGCCAGTTCTCATCAAACAGTTCCTGGGTAGAGTTCTCAACAAACAGTACCTGGGTAGTTCTCATCAAACAGTACATTGGTAGTTCTCAACAAACAGAACCTCGCTAATTCTCATCAAATAACCCTTAAACTACATTGTTCATTTCCGCACGGTACGGAAGGCATTTTTGTCTGCTGTGTACCAGCAGTAGTCACCCACCGATGAAAGATACATCCCAGAAGTTCTGGATAGCCCAGGTTGGGTCTTCAAAAATACACACCGTCCCCCACAGGGGCAGGCGTAGGGGGACTTCAGGGACCCTCGCCGACGCTGAAGGAGTCTGGGAAAGCCGATGGTGTAGTTCTGATGTAGGAGCTGGCAGATCCTGGCGTCAACACAGGCGTTCCTTGAAGGGACAGGGCGAGAGGAAGTGCCGATCCTCCACCTCTGGCCTCGATGACGCTTCGGTAACGCGTTGGTCGACTCCATCTGTGGCATTTGCACATCAGAAGTCTGGAAAAATATCATTAATTAAGTACCATGGTTTTGGTATTGGTAGTATCTTTCAATCTTTGGAACATTGTAGTTCATTGTTGCAATTTGCGTTCATTTCAACTCTACGCAACGATTCGGATGTCGTTTTGGTTTATTATTTTCAATTATGAACATTTGGAATCAACCAAGAAAAAAATTTAATCCCCTTCAAAATTTGTTGCTTTTCTTTTCAAGGTACGTAGAATCAGAAAATTTTTCCGTCCATTTTTTGCGGCATTTTCTTAGTTACCATGGGCCGATTTTGATGAAATTTGGTATGTGGACACCATTTTGGGTCTAGTTATGCCCCGAAACTTTTGGTTGACCTCAGTCACTTCTAAAGGGTGAAAAATAAAGAACGAAATTTTCAAAACGCCCTGCCTTAAAAACTTTCACTATAACGGTAATGTTTTTTCATCAATGTAAAATTGTAGGTATTGAAAGTTTAGAATCCAATGAGAGCTTTGTTGCACTAACCGTTCGCTCCTCATGAGAACTTGAGGGTTCGACTAACGATTAATCAGAAACACGATTGTGAATACAAAAGATTCATTATCTCCGTTCAAATTTTAGCTGATTGTTCGTTTCTTCGTTTTTGCGTCCTTAGCAACCAGTAAAATTTCTAATGAAGGCAAGAACTCTTTATTTCTTCGAATTGAGTGTGAAGCGTTTATTTCTTCAAAATGGACTTGATTTTGAAGAGAAAATATGGTTGGTAGGTAATGAAAAAGGCAAATCGGTTTTCTTTTCAGGCGAGTGATCTATTTAGATAATAATATAACGTTTGTATACTAATTGGCAACATTTTTACTAGTACCTACCTACCTTTCGAGTTGGTACGCTGAGAAATAACCTGATTCGTAGATTATAATGTAAAATATCATTTTCTTCTTGAAGAAAGGAGGAGAGTATCTAATTTGTGGTTTGATACTCGTTTATGTTACTACAACCTAATGATGATGCAGAATATTTTCATAAACTGGTCTTGTACAGATTAAAGATCTTGTACAGTATATAATTTATTACTATATTATATTACATATTACTGCAAGTATTTGAAATAATAACCTTATGAAAGCTGCTCGAAAGGTCCTGTTAAAGATCGTGTAAATGATGGGATTGATGGTTGATGAGACGTAACCGAGCCACAAGCAGACGTCAACAACATGTGGCGGTACAGAACAGGAAGGACAGGCTGCAAAGAGAATGTTGAGGATGAAGAAAGGCGCCCAGCAGAGGACGAATGTGAAGAAGACCAGACCCAAGACTTTGGACGCCTTTTGCTCAGTCGCTACCACGTTGGCCGCCATTGCTTGCCTCTTGTTCCGACTCGCCAGAAACCTGCGAATTAAATAAATATCGTTTGAAAGAAATGTAAATATTTGTGATCGTCCTATTGTTGTTTGTTTAATACTTGTGTAGTCCTCTATTCAAGGGGGTTAGCGCTTCTTTACTGATCTGGCCAGACCAGGAGTGCTCTCCACACGCTCCTACTGGTTTGGTTTCGATGGAATATACTAAAAAAAAAAAAAAAAAAACGTGATAATGATATTCCTGGTATCTGTTTTTGCCTTGCAGAGTACCTACCTATTTGACGACCCTGAGTGTGAGTACTTTTAGTAAGGGATTTAATCCAATTTATGATTTTTGGCTACATTGCGGAAGAGTGGTAGAAGAGCCCCCCCCCCCCCCCCCGATGTTTTCGTGTTTTCGACCTTACATCATTAAAACGGTCATAACTACCTTCAATTACACTCAAAAATTAAAAGTAAGGATACCGTTGGAAAGAGTGTAAAATTTCTCAATAGATAAAATAAAATAGAAACTGAAATAAAAAATGAAATAAATAAAAATAAATAAATAAAAAAAACTGAATGCTAGAGTATTATTTTTACCTCAAACTTAACAACTCATCAATTTCTGTTTTATAGAAAATTTTGCTGATTTTTCCTCATTAAAACAAGGTATTTGCCAGAGGGGCTCAAAAGCTTAAAAACTGCACCATTTGATCGGCTTTCCAACGGTATAATCAAAAATATTTTACAATCGAATTTAAGGTAGAAATTCATATTTAAATGCGGAAAAACGTGCATTTTTTTTAAAACGAAATCGACGGTTTGACGGAAGGACTCCGGGGTCTGCTCCGCCGCGGCTCCTCCAAAGCACTGAGTTTCCCCGTTAAAACGTCGATTTTGTTGAAAAAAATTCACGTTTTTCGGCGTTCAAACATGAATTTCTCCCTTAAATTCGATTGTAAAATATTTTTTGATTATACCGTTGGAAAGCTGATGAAATGGAGCGGGTTTTAAGTCTTTGAGCCCCTCTGGCAAATATCTTGTTTTAATGAGGAAAAATCAGCAAAATTGTCAACAAAAAAAAAAAAAAAAAAATTGATAAATTTTTAAGTTTGAGGTAAAAATATTACTCTAGCGTTCAGTTTTTATCGACTGGTCAACAGCTCATCCATTGAGACATCTTACGCTCTTTCCAACGGAGTCCTTATTTTTAATTTTTGAGTGTAATTTAAGGGAGTTATGACCGTTTTAATGGTGTAAGGTCGAAAACACGAAAAAATCTTAGAAGTAAAAAAAATCGGATTTTAAGGGGGTTAAAAAAACTCCATGAGGTATTTTTTGTTGCAAATTAGTTGTAAAAACTACTTCCGAAGTTTGGTGAATAACTTAAGGGACACACTGTACATCAGTTACTCTACATTTCTACCACAATGTACTGAGACTTTACCGCTATTGTAATGTTATTGTAAAAGAAACACACCTAGCATACCTTTTCTTGATATTTAAGTACCTTAGATTTAGCGTAGGAGGGGTCACGTTGAGTTGGAGTTTGAGCGTTTTGATTCTGCAGTTTCTCGTCTCTCTTGCAATGCTCTCAGGAGTCTGGGTGGACCTGTCCATGACTCCATCGGAGCCGTCCGTGAAACTTTGTTCGGATACCGACCTGAGGACAATAGATAAGACATGTTTAATATACTCGTAAATAGGTACATTTTTTGCCACATTGGGGCTGAAGGAATGGAACTCCATAAAGGAATGTTGTCTTTCTGATCTAAACTCCCTAACATCAACTGGAATAAACACTAGGAGTTATCAGTTAAGGCCTCCAAGTTTGCGCATCCTCGATTACAACTTGAGATCTGATCAATGTGAAGTTGACAGAGTACCATCAATCTAGAAGTTTTGAACATCACCTTTTGGGGAATAGAATTTATTCCCCAAAAGATGATGTTCAAAACAATAAATTCATGAATTTCGATGATGGACTATGCCCATCTGTCAGAGTATGTCATTATACCTATATTTATTTACAAATATTATTTACAAATATACCAATTTGATTTTCATTAGTTATTAGTGTTAGTTATGCTTTTAATTATAAACCAATATTCTACATAACATCTCTATTTGCATTGGTGTTACCCACTTTCAACTTTACATTACAAGAAACAATTTTTTAACGAATTAAATCACATCCCAATTACAACCCCCTTACTATCTCAGTTAGTAACGATCCCGCTTACTAACGCTCCCGAATTACAAAGAGAGCAAACCACATTTTTGTCGATCTTTGGGGAAGTGAGGAAGGCAATTAAGATTGAGATTGTCAGCGCGGACTTTGCACATCTACCGTGAGAAGAACATTGATGCCCTACAAACGCTCTACCATCAGATCGATACACCGCACATTAAGGGTCCAAGAAGAGTCTGTAGAATCAGCTCGATGAAACAAGAGCTTGTGTTTTGGCTGTTTCTATGCATGAGGACATAACTTTTCCTTGCGTCTCCCACTCATTCCAATCTTCGAAGTATTGGCAAAAGGGGATATTATGTTTTTCGCACGACCTTTTCAGCTCCTTTAAGCAAAACTGGTCTGCCTACAGTCTCAGCAGCAACAACTCGGGGGAATCGGCATCGGTAAATGGCATCCTCATCACTCCCAAGAGGTAATTACGGTGCAAACTGATATTCTATTTCCAAGTAAGTCACATAGACTGGGATTTATTGAGGTAGATGGAATATTTTCTTACGAACTACATGATGATCTCCTACACCACCTGACACTGCAAACAGTATCAGATTTGGGCACCTTAACACAGCAGTTAAAACTCTCAAATTTAACAAGAATCGGAATCTTCACAAGCTTGAATAGAGAGAAGTATCCTCATGCTATACTCATTTTTCTTTTGAGGAATACATAAGGATTACAAGGGGAATTTTGTTTATTGAAGTAAAAATTTATGCACCTCTCCTCCAACCAAGAAACCTCTAAGACTGAAATTATCGCTCATAATACCGCAATAGCCGGTTATAAAAACAGCGACAAGGGATGTAATAAATTATACAGGATGCGCCCTATAAAGCTGTTGGCTGGGCGCACTTCCGTTATTAAACATTTCCAGGGCAGCTTAGCGCTCGCCTTATTAGTACAGTAGGGTTTTTAACGTTGCTGAACGTTCATAGATGATTGGGCCACAAATTGAAGGTGTTATCAAAATTCCATCTACTTGATGCAATTATTTAACTAAAATAAGAAGAAAGCCACTTACTCGAATGAAAATCATTACATTTATTAAGAGATACCACGTTTACCTTCTGATATTTAATTCAATTCTTTTATTGGTTTTAAGGGCTTAGCCCTATACAAGGAGTAGGGTCTTAACCTAGAAGAACATAATAACAACCAGTAACATAGATAACAAAGACCACATGCATTAAATTTTTTTTATTATTTGGCATAAGTACTGACACCCATTTGCCATCAATACAAATATTTGATCTTACAAATTAAATTTTACATATACAAATGGAACAGTTTGTAGATAGTTACAGTGATTGTTCACAGTTGAACCGTTTTCTAATTCATAATACTATATTCGATTGCTCCAGAAAGTTTATTATTTTTAAGTAATCACTCATCCGAAGACCACTTAGTTAGAGATCATTTTTCTATGAGATCTTTAAAAAAAAAACTCTTCGTTCCTCCTCGTAGAGAGCACACTCGACCACAACATGCTCCATGTCCTCCAAAACGTTGCAGTAGGTACATAATTGATCCTTTGCTCAATCGTAAAGGTATAACGTCCTTCTATTGTTCCCGTGTCCTGCTCTCAGTTGGCTGAGGCGCTTCCTTGACAATTTCCAGCCAGAAAACCAAGTCTGTCGATTGATTTTTGGCTAGATGCAGTGGTGATAGTAGCTTTTCATTACTTATTAATGACGATTGCTACATCAGGACGGGGTGCAAGAACGGGGAGAATTCGGGAATTAGATTTATCATCTGTTGCTCTCTTAGCCACCAGATCTGCCTGCTCATTTCCATACACACCACAGTGGCTGGGGATCCATTGGACTACCGCCTGTTTGTCAGGAAGTCTCATCAAACGAGCAACTTCAATTAATAAATAGTTGGTACAATCTGATTTCCCAATGTTCTTGAGGGTTTCACACGAACTTTTTGAGTCAGTGAGTATGACTCCATCATGGTATCCTCCGGAATGGAAATGTTCCAAAGGAACTTTTATCTGCTGACATAAGGCTCATGGAACTTGATAAACGACGTCTTATTATGGTTGAACTCCGCTGATCGAATATGGCTATGCCACATACATCCTCCTGTTTCGACGCGTCTGAGTATAATTTGGGGATTTCAGCATACTCGTAGTATCTGTCTATCATGGCTTCAGTGAGGGCTTTAATCTCTTGTGCCAGGTAATTTTTCTTGCTCCTCTGAATTCCAGGCACTTGACAAATTGAGACAAAAAGGAATTTGTAAAGGACATTTTTGTAGTGAACCCCAAAGGTGTTCACCTTCCTGAATTCCTTCCCGGATAATATCCTTTCTCTTTAGACGGTCTGCAGAGGTTTCACCTTTCAAGAGCACATATTCCTCATGTAGAGGGTGCGAGAGGTCTGAAAATACTTTAGCACTGCGCTGCTGTCCCAACCATCAATGCAACATCGGTCTCAAGTCCAACGGTGGTATTCCAGCCTCTCCTTCCAAAGCATCTATCGGTGTGGATTTATAACACCCGATACATATACGAATCGCTTCATTTTGTATCACGTCTAGTTTATTAATAATTTTTTTTTCCAAAATTGTACAGAGGAGAGGTTTAATCAAAGGAGAGGTTTAATTTAAAATGTATGGCTAGATTTACCAATTTATAACATAACTGCAGGATAAATAAAGCACCCGCCTGGTACGTTCTAAACCATATGATTAAACAATGGTCAAACTATTTCGGGGTTTCATAGAACAGTCTGGTGTTTATGGCACTGATGGTGAACAAAAAAAGCACTGTAGCAGGTGCTGGTCCCCGAACAGCAGCAACCTGAATAGGTCTCCCTCAAACCTTTCCATGTAAGGGCGCAGGTATCGATCTCTTTGTGGCTCGGAGTGAGGGCATGCGAAGAGGAAATGATGAAGGTTAACTGGCTCGTCCAGATTGCAGATCGGGCACTCCCTGTCATTCTGGTAGACCACAACTCTTTTCTGCCGTCTCAGCGTGGAGCATCTGCCCGACAGGCGTAGCTGCGGAAGCAAACTCCGCTTGCACATTCCAATTCTCATCCTCAAGTATGCGGAGTCATGCATTATAAAGCGGTATACATCAGAGAAAGCTGAGGCGCCAATACGTGCTCCATCTTGGGACCTCAAGAGGACCGCATAATCCCTGTATATGGACTCCTGGTTTGCATTGGATACAACTAACAGTGATTTCCGAGGGTCGGACAGCATAGCCAACTTGTGCCAGGATGCCACCCTGCGAAGTCCAGTTGTATCGCCTGGCGGTCGTGCCAGCCAACTACCTTCTGATATCAAGGCCAGATATTGGGCCGGTTGTTCGTACTCTTAACACATACCTAGCTTTACTTTTTATGTCAAAACTTTTTCTTTTAGAGTTTTCCATTCACTCACGTTCTCCTCTTTTTACCAACTTTTATTTACTGTCACCTGTTCCGTAGTCCGTAATCAATCTTGCATGTTAAATTTGATCCACTTCCCGGTTTCCGATTGAGCTGAAGTTTTGCATGCCTGTGTAAATCGGATGACAATGCAATATTTTTATGACATTGAGCAGCATGAATTGATGCTGTGTTACCGATGTAACAATCTCGTAAGTAAAAGTAACACTTCCGTACCTCCGTTACGGAGGAATATAAATAATACGATTTTTAGTCGTAGATCACTAACTACTAACTAGTGATTACATAACTAATTTAAACATTATTTTACCCTAATACAAATATTTAAAGATAATAATGAGATATTTACCTTTAAATAAAATACATAAACTTTGAGTGCTCGAAGCAGCACATAATATGTGAATGTACTAGGAATACACAAAGGTAAAACGCTGCAACGCGCTGCGAGCTGCGAATTAAAAATACTAAAGCGTTGAAAATAAAATTAAAGAATAAACTTTTTTTTAAACAAAATTTTATTTATTATTAATAAAATAAATTAACCATAATGAGAAATATAACATTTAATGAATTCTTAGTAACCTTTGACGATAATTGAGCTTCTTCGTCTACAAAATAATTCCATATCTTACATAATTATATATTTTTAACACTGAAACTTTACACCTTAATCACTAAGAGCGGTATTCATAGTCATTCCTCAAGGCGCGGATTTCCTCTACTCGAGTTAAGGTTTCCTCCAACTTATCTTTTCTCGAGGATTCCTCACCCTATTCATAGACGAACAGAACGCATTTGGAGGTCGACCTCAGCTCATCCTCAACTCGAGGAGACCTCGAGTTACCAAACGACGGTCGAGGAAGAATTGGCAGCCCTGTTCAGGTAACAGCTCAGTGAAGGTTTCATGGAGAAGGTTCGATAGTTTATTTCAGAATGGTTGGTGTTGTTTTTAAGCTTTGACTTTGGACCATCAGTGTTCCTGTTGTTCGCGTTCCTTCTTCAATAAAATAGTGTTTGCTACCTTTTAATTTTGGTTTATTATTTTCAATAATAAGCCTTTGGAATCTTTTATATTAGTTTCCAAATGGAAAGAGAAAAGAAGAGAGCCGTTTTTAAGCGAAGCTGAATAAACTACGTTGAGGAAATTCATAATTGAAAATAAGGACATTGTGGAAAAAAATAGATGCGGTCTCAATTGCCGAAAAAAAATGTTGGGAGAAAATCGCGAGTGATTTCAATTTCAGTGGAAAGTACCCAACAGAAAGTAGTGTATTATATTCAATAAGTATATTATATTTATATTGGTGCTCCTTTTCTTTCCACTCGTTCGTTGTTTTGTAATTTACAAAGTACCAAAGCGCTTTTCACCTGAGTGAAATAGGCCATAGACGCCCAGCCATAGATTGACCATAGGCGCATCTAGACTGACCCGCAACACTTCCCGCGGCCGCGTCATTCCGTTACAACAGAACTTCTCATCCTCATACTTCTCAAATCAGTAGAAAAACCAATTTCTACTTTTCCCCCTATGGGGTGACACAAATGAAGGCTTTAGAACTATATGAAACAAATTTCCATTGGTATTAATATGTGCTTCCAACAAGGAAGGTACCTAATAGGTAGGTACAGTACTATGAAGAGTTGAACATAGTCCATTACTTTTTTTTTATTCGAAATTCCCACCCACCATATTTTGAAAATTGTTGAGGATATGTTGCTCGAACATTCACTAGAGTTTGGAGTTATTTGAAGATGACTATTTTTTGTAGAGTGCGAAAATGTCGTTGTGTAGTTTTTATGACTACAGAACCTCGACTTCGAAACAGATGGCTCGGCAACTTCTAAGATCGATTACTTTTTTAAATTCAAAATTCCTCCGCCATATTTTAGTATACTGTTGAGGACATGTTGCTCGAACATTCACTAGAGTTTAGAGCTATTTGAAGATGACCATTTTTTGTAAAGTGCGAAAATGTTCGACATTTCTACTGAAATCAGCTATCATCAAATATCGGGCGGTCATAACTTTTCTTCCACTGAACCGGAATCGACCAAATTTCAGTATTTTGTCGACTAGTTATGTAAGAAACATATGCCAGAATTTGGTGCAAGTAACTCAGTTGTAAGTACCCAGCCCTAGATGCTGAAGAGATAGATTCTGTTCTCTCCTGTTCACAGAAATACTCTCGGGCAGGAAGAAAATCGGGAGTAGCATGTTTATCAAGGTCTCTTTTGTAAAACGAAATTTCTTCCGAAATGTTCGATCATCCAATAGGTACCTATACAAATAAGAACATAACAAAATTACTGGCATTCACCGTGTTTATCATTATTATCATAACTTTTGAGTACCTACCTCCAAAGGGTTTTCTTGATCCCGCAAGTAACATTTCGGCCTTCGTTGATCTCGCGAAGATTCCTACAAATACTCATCAAATTCCTCCAATCTTTCAATATCTTCGAAATCCATGTTTTCGGACGAAATAACCGAAGAATAGAACCGTAGAATATTTTATAACGACAACGCTTGTGATAACAGGTAGGTAGATATCATCAAAATCTTTCCTCGAGGTACCTTTTCACCTACCTTGGGCTGAGGAAGCGCGAAGCCCCTTTCTCGACTCGAAATATCTCGATTCGGCCTTCAAATTTCTCGACTCCACCTCCGAAGTCGTCTATGAATACCGCCATTGGAGGACGCCTTTGGCGGTTCGAGGACGTCTTGAAATGAGGCGACTATGAATAGCTTAAGGAGCCGTCGGGCCTCCTTAAGGCTTCCTCGAGACCTTCCTCGACTTGGAGGATGAGTCTGGCCTTGACTTTGGCTTAAGGCTTAACTATGAATAGCTCGAGGAGGAAAGGACTCCTCAAAGCGTACTTTGGAGGAGTCCTCCAACTCGAGCCATGACTATGAATACCGCCCTAAATCTTCCCGTTTCTATCGCAGTCCAAATTTTATAAATAAAAGCGTGTTAAATTGTGATAGCAAGAGGAAAAAGAACGGACAAAATTTTCTTAACTATACCATCAAAATGTAACATGCTTTTATTTATAAAATTGGGACTGTGATAAAAACGGAAAGGTTAAGTAATTGAGGTGTAAAGTTATAGTGTTAAATATATATAATTATGTACGATACGCAATAATTTTGTCGTAGAGAAAAGAGCTTAATTAAAGGTTAAAGGTTACAATGAACTTATAAAGAGTTATATTTCTTATTAGAGTTAATTTATTCGTAACTTTTTATTTTATTATCAGATAATAGATGATTGTTTGATTGTATAGTTGGGTTGCTTCATCATTTTGGGAACGTACATAATCTTTCCTATTCATCGTACGACTACTACTTCGTATGCTTATGATCACTTGTGCAGTCTCAGCATCATGCCACAGCAAAAAGCTAAGTAAAAAGCTACTAACAATGTTGTACTCGATAATATAACGTCAGAGAACATGACTCGCGATTACCCCGGTCTCACACAGGCAAACAACAATGAGCCTCGTAGTCGTCCCAACTGTTTCAAAGGAACTAGCAAGGAGAGGCCGGAATCCAGAAAAGGGCAGCCTAACCTCATATCTCCGGGCTCTTTAAACTCAGGTTTTATTTTATCATGGTCGACGAACGACTGCTAGGATTAGGGCTGAGGACTTCATTTCATTCGGTTATACGTGGTCTGGGGAACCGAGACCTCCCGTAGATCAAAGGAATAATACGAGTATGTTGCCTACACTAGACGTATGAGATTTCTTTTCCATTATGTATTTCTCCCCTCTCATCTTCTTCATGGCCATTCCGTTCTTATTATGTTCCGTCGGATAGAAAATCTACTGCAAAGGGAAGGAGGGGGGGGGGGTAGAGAAAAATCTTCATTCATCAAGGTTTATCGCGGGTTTATCCGTCGCAGTAATTGGAGTGCGAGAAGCCATTCCCCGCCATCCCATGGGTATCTTTCGGGAAATTCTTCACTTATGAGTGAAAATGTACGATTTACCGGGATTCAACCAACATAGACTATGATAGGAGGAGGGAAATGTGCGCAAAGGAAGAGAACAAAAGGATGAGCCATTAGAAGTTATCAAAAAGTAAAAAGCTATTAGGTAATAATTACCTTAAAATTACCTTAAAATTAGGTATTAATTATTAATAAACACGCAACCTTGCTAATCAGAGTTGAATAAGTTTTTCGTATTTTATACACATCAGACGAAATGGAAACGAAACGCTGCAAATTATTACACAATGGTTTATTATTTTTCTATATAGATCACTCGTCTGTAAAGCCACCAACCATCCAACATGAAGAAAAACATCGATCGCATTTCGGTCAGCTATAATTTGAACGGAGATTAGGCCTCATTTGCGATTCACACTCGTGTTTCTGATTTATCGTACGTAAAACCCTTAAATTCTCGTAGTGAGCGGACGGTTTGTCCTACAGGGCTCCGCGTGGTCTCAAAAAATTCTAAAAATTCTATAGAATCTTAAAAAGGAAAAAGAATACCTTTATATCAAAATTTTTTGAGTTAGGGCGTTTTCAAAACTTCAAAATTCATTTTTGAATCCTTAGAAGTGACCTACATCAATCAAAATCTTTGGGGCACAACTAGACCCCAAATGGAGCCTACATACCAAATTTCATCAAAATCGGCCAATGCTAAGTGGCAAAAGTGCCGCGTACGGCGGACGGACGGCCAAATTTGTATTTGATTTTTGGATTCTACGTACCTTGAAACGTAAACCATCAAATTTTGAGGGGTGTTAAAAAAAAATTTTCTTGGTAGATTCTAAAGGTTCATTATTGAAAATAATAAACCAAAATTATGTATCTAACACGCATATAGAGGAAAAAAACATATTGTTTAGTAATGCATGCATTCCAGGGGACGTCCCATTGGATAAGTATTGGATCAGTTTAACCAGTTGGTAAGCAATAAAACTGTTTCACTCGATGTAATTTATTTATTACTTTACGCAAGAAATACTGACCCCCCCCCCCCACCATTATCCACCTTAACATTTCTAGCGGCATGCGAGCCTTGAATCTGAAGAGCATTTTAAAATCCATGATCCCCCCAACATGCGAATTCGAGTTCACCCCCCCCCCCTCCCATCGCCACCACCACCAGTGGTATCAGTCTGGCACCAAAGCGGAAATACCTCGTAACATTGAACTTTCATCTGTTAGTTTTAGAAGGCAGTCCGTCGAAGTTCACATCCGTGTTCAAGGTAAAACACAAAAAAAAAAAAAAAAACACGAAATATGCGGTTTATGGTGTCCTGGCACCATGGTGGCACCACTATTTGTTCCATGGCGGTACAGAGAATAATTCATGAAAATCCGGAGGTATGATGAGAATTTTTCCTCAATTTCAAAGCTCGGGTACAATTAGTAAGCAGTAAAGGAACCGAAATATTGAAAAATCGGATGTTTTGTGAATATTATCCCCCCACTCACCCCCTCCCTTTGCGAATTTTAGTATTCTGGTAAAATCAAGTACAACTCGGAAGTTATTTGAGTCAAACTAAAAAAGAAACACACAAATCGGTTGGAAATTGAGGCCTGGGCAGTGTTTACAAGATTATACCCGCAAACGCACGTTTTTTAAGCATTAACCCCCCCTTTCACCCCCTTAAAAGGCAAAATTCGAAAAGTCCGTCGACGTAGTGCACAACTAGATAGTTTTCCGCGACGAACAAAAAAAGAACCACGAAAATCGGTTGAGAACTAAGGCCTGGGCAGAGTACACAAGATTTTGTTACACACACATACACAGACATACACCTATGGTTTTTTTTTTCACGGATTTGGATTCAGAATGGTCTAAAACGGATTACTGTGTGGTTATTTTTTTTCTGTTGAGTGTTGTCCAACTTCACCCCAGATCGATCGCATAAGGACGCCCAAGTCTTACTGTGGGACGTCCTAACAAGTAACCTTTGCAGGTTTCTCATGCCAATAGTAGGACTAGCATAGATAATCGAGCCAAGATGAGTCTGACTACTGTTTAATAGGGTATCGTTTAGTTACCAATCTACATAACTTCTTCAGATTTCTTGGATATTAGAGGAAATTTATGGAGGTTGAGCGAGAAGCAAGGATTTGAGGTTTACATAAAATAAACCAAAAGCTGCAAGTTATTTCACAATGGTTTTTTTTATCTTATAGTATAAATCACCCACCTGCGTAGAACACCGCTCTCCCTTTAATTGGTACTACCTGCTAGCGACAAAATCGTTATCCGAGAGTTGAGGGTGCCTTCATTAGGAAATTTGATTACTGGTTGATAAAGACGCTAAACAGAGCTTAACTCAAAATTTGTTAGTTTATTTAATAAACTAACAACGGTAGCATTTTTTATAACTAACATTTGAACAGCGATTAGGCCTCTTTTGCGATTCACTCTTTTGTGTTTTTGATTTCTTGTAAATTCAATCCTTAAAACCTCATAGGGAGCGAACGGTTTATCGCACCAAGCTCCGGGTGGTTTCGTTCATTCCTAAAAATTAAATTATTTTTTAAATTTACGAAAAACCTAACACTTTATATCAAGTTTTTGACGTAGGGTTAGTAGAAAATTACAACCCCTATTTCAGCTCTTAGAAGTGACTGACGCTAACCAAAAAAAGCTTCGCGGCACAACTAGACCCCAAATAGAGCCCATATACCAAATTTCATGAAAATTGGTTCATATGGTAACTAGAGAGAGTGTCGCATATGGCCGGATTTTTAAATATTCGCTTTTCCTAATATTCGATTTTTGGATTCTACATACTACAATGTAGTGTCATGTTTTCTTGCTCAATTTCAAAGGTTGATTATTGAAAAAATAATAAACCAAAAATGACTCCCAGCTAATTTGTTAGTTTGAGCAAAATCATGTTTAAAATCAATGTATAAAGATATAACATTAGTATTATATCATGAGAGGGAAATACCATCAATTTGGAAGCTTTGAAACTGTTAAGCCCACGAGCCATATAAACATTACAATATCTAAAAGCAACATCAAAAGTGGACGTTTTTGCATATACGAGTATATTTTAGCAGAAATAACGATTCTACGGATTCGTAATAACAAAAGTTCTGTTGATTACGAGACGAGCTAACATAGACTGGCTGCACTATCTGTCAGCCGGAGGTAGATTCGAATCCGGCTTTGTTTTCGTCATTGTTTCCATAAAAATGTGTTTTATTAGAGATAATTCAGAGAGGTCTCGGCCAGGGAAGCGCCATACAGCTTCGAAACAAAGTGCAACCTTTTTTTGATTGGTGTTTATTTTTTTAGTAATCTTACAAACCAAAAAGTAAAAAACAAATTCCAGTTTAGAAAAAAGTTAAAAGAAATCCTTTCTATCGGAATTATTTAGGTCACAAATCCTCATTTGACTGGACAAAATCAACTATGTAGAATGAGAATCAGGATTAAGGGGGTCTCAGTAGTCGCCGTTCGTTCCTCGTTGTTCCTCGTTAATTAGTGCACGGTCCTAGGGATTGAAAAACTGAAATATTGCCGCCGGAATCATCAAAATCGAACAATAGTTGCCAAAGATAAATGGGAATAACTACTGAATAAACGGTTTTCCTCATGTTTTTCCCATATTTCTTTGGCAATGCTTGTTCGATTTTGAAGATTCCAGCGGCCATCTTTCAGTTTTTCAATTCCCAAGTCCCATGCACTAATAAGTTTCTAAAATCCTTGAAAATTTCAAGTTTAGCTACATTTTATATGAAACACGTAACTGAATTAACTGTTTCTCCCATTTTTCTCTGGCAATTATTGTTTGACTTTGATGGTTCCAGCGGCAATATTTCAGTTTTGACATTTTCATGTCTTTCATATGGCACATAAAGAAAAAATCGTCACGAAATTTGTTGCTAACGAAATTTGTCCCAAGTCGCCACAATGATGATTATGACCATCAGAAGTGAAGTTGTTAGGTACTTTACAGTTTGATATTACCAGATCAGCTGAGTCGAAAATCGAGCTCCCAGATCAGCTGAGTCGAAAATCGAGCTCCCAGATCAGCTGAGTCGAAAATCGAGCTCCCAGATCAGCTGAGTCAAAAATCGAGCTCCCAGATGTCTCGGAAGGGGAGGGGGGGGGCATGAAAATGTGTCAATGTGTTGCAGACTCGTATGCAAGCGTTTCAAACAGTTCTTTAGCTGTTCTGCTGATTATTTTCAATAATAAGCCTTTGGAATCGAGCAAGAAAAAAAAATTTTAACCCCCCCCTCAAAATTTGATGTTTTACGTTTCAAGGTACGTAGAATACGAAAATCGAATTTTCAATTCCCTAGGGCCGTGCACTAATGAATTTCTAAAATCCTTTAAAATTTAAAATTTAGGTACAACTTTTTAAGTTTTTGCGCCTTCGATTTGGCGAAATACTGACCCGGAACGAGGAACGAACGTCGACCGATTGAGACCCCCTTAACTTGCAAATTTAATCGCAAATGGTAAGGTATAGTGCTGATGGTCGAGCTGAAGGAAAGATTCGTGGCTCTGAACTTGTTACTGACCGACCAACTATTGAAAGCGTAGTCGTTTGTCCTTCCTGAAGGAGGTTCTACATTCCTAACAATGCGGTTATGGTTTAGGAAGGGTTGAAACTGGTACAGTTCCGTCCGAATGACAACCCAAACGGAAAGAACAACAGCATGAGAATATAGTTACCATACCTAAAATAATATTTTTATTAAAGAAAGAAATTGCGTAGTAAAAAAATTTTAGTAAACAAAATAGAAAAAGATAAAATTTTAGTAAAAGTTTATTTTACTAAAATTTTTTAGTAAAATATTATTTTACTGTTTAGATCGAAAATGACTCTTTCGAAGGGAGTCACGGTTCAATTTTGTTGTGTTTTATTGAACCACCTTCTAGCTAAAGTTCTTCTGCTGACCTTATCATTAAAGGGCAGCAGGCGGGCTGGATTTTCCCAAGAAACTGAAAGCATTCTCATGCAAAGCCTTTCCGACAGAGAAACTTATAACTTGTAGAACCTAAGTCAAATTGTGTAATACAATACTTCACAATCGATGCATTAAAGATTAGGTCTTCATAAAATGAACAACCTATCAAAAATAAACTCATGTGTTTGTTTAGTAAGTTTGTGTATTGCCACTGTTTACCGAATGTGGATGTTGAACTACAACATTTCATCAAACTCCTATAATAATTTACCGTTCCTAGAGTTTGTGGGAATTGGTAAAAACCACCATGATTCAAGGAGCTTGGGTAAGTGTTTTGTTTAGTGAAACAGGGAGATGAAGTTATTTTCGGGAATGGTTCCCTTGTTCGTATACATTTCATCGGTTTGATTTAATTTCAGATGAATAACGTGCCATCTCATCGTATCATTATTCTGGTTTACTTGTTCATGGCGAACTCAGCGGTTGGCTTGGAAAGGGTGCGGAGGAATTCCGGTGATGCGCCGCCAAGATATGAAGCTGCAGACGTACGGGTGGCTGATCCAGGAAATGAGTCTCACAGTACAGTCATTACCAGTGCCTCTTTAGCAGGTAGATTTCGATACCAGATCAGTGGTACAATTTACAAAGTACAATTTACGAGTCCAAAAGACTCGTCTAGTCAAGACCTTTAGATGTGGAAAAACGAAAGAAGTGGAAACAATTATGTTGGAATATGTCCACAACTGAACAATTTTTTATGATATTTGGTTCTATGTCTCATTGGATAGTGCACAATATTCTACGTCCAATCGATCGGTTTTGTATTCTCTATTCTCTCGTGAACATTGCACTTGATCAGTCTGCTTAGCGTAGAGATTCGGTTTGGCGCATAGACTCGATAGGGAGACTGAATTTACGCTAAAAAGGAAGATTGCGTTCCAGATCTCTTTATCAAAGTGCACAATGGAACAAATTATTTCTCGCTGTTTTATGAAGGCTGTTAGTATTTATTTCAAACGGATTGGGAACGGGGTCTACTGAATGAACTCCTTATTCGCCGAGCTTTCGGTTAATATATTACCTTCTTCAGTGTGATCTCTCTCGCTGTGATAAACCTGTATATTCGTCTAATTGTTTTGTTCTGAATGCTGATTAATGACTCATTTACTCGTATATGTTAGTTCTCCAATAAAGGACACAAGGGAAACCCTGAGTGACTCATCGTGCCAGGTAGGTAGAGTGAGGTATGGGATACAAACACGTCATTTGACGTCACCCTCCTCCATTCTCCCTTTACCTTGTTAAAGTAGTATAAAAGGAGGACTCAGGGCTTCACCTTCATGCATTCGTCTTCTAACAATCGACTTGATTATTTCTCGATCTCCTTCCTTTGGAAGCCCCAAGTTCCTAGGAGGTCTCTGTAAGCACATCGCGCCGGCCTCCTCTCCCATTTCGCCTAGGAGTTGTCTGGCCCAACTAGGACCTAGGTAAATGTACCGTCTCCCTCCGGTCGGCGAGCAATCGCACCGAGGATCGCGGCTTAGCTGAAATCCTTAAGCACTCCTGCACGCGGAAGGCGGAAACGCGCCGGGCAGAAAGTGCTGTCCCATCCTTCACCTTCGTTGAGTAGGGACCAATAGAAATCGACAAGCCAACGTGAAAACCATCGCCTTCACACGCCGACATAACACTGATGTTTAATTTACTATTACATTTAATAGATTACATACAATTTAATCCTTAATAATTATGGTGGCATCTCCACCAACCCCCTTCATAATGACTCTTCGTACGCCCACTGAGTAAACCATCCTTCGAGCCCTGAAGAAGGTAATATATTAACCAAAAGCTTGGCGAAGAAGGAGTGTATCATTCAGTGGACCCAGTTTGACATACGAGGGTGTACCCAAAAGTAACCGGAATTTCGTCATAAATTCTTCATTTTTCAATATTTTTACACCAAATTTTGATCACCTTCAAAGTAGTTACCACTGACTGCAACGCACTTTTTCTATCGCGTCTTTTATTGTTCAAAACATTTTTGGAATTCATTTAATGGAATGAGCTTGAGGCCATCCGGCGATTTTTGTTTCACATCTTCCACAGCCGAAAATCGTTTTCCTTTCAAATCCCTTTTGAGTCGGGGGAACAAAAAAAAAAGTCGCGAGATCAAGTAAATATGGGGGTAAACAATCGGTGTCATGCCATTTTTCGAAGGAAACTGCTTCACAGACAGGGCAATGAGTGCGGGGGCTTTGCTCGTCTGTGAGAAGGCGTGGGACAAATTTGGCTGCAACTCCTCTCATGCACAAATCCTCCGATAAAATTCCCTGGATTAAACTCCAAGATCTCAACCAATCGATCAACCGTTCGACAACGGTCTTCGCGAATCATGATGTTGATTTTATCAACGTTGTCGTCAGTTCTTGACGTTGAAGGGCGGCCAGAACGAGATTGGTCTTCAATCCTCATTTGCCAATTTTTAAAACGTTGATATCACTTGTAGACACGTGTCTTGCTTAATGCAGCATCCCCTTAAGCAGTTTTAAGCATTACGAGAGTTTCAGCTGGCGTTTTTCTCAACAGAAAACAAAATTTCACGGCCGCGCGTTGCTCCACGCTGTCTGCCATCACAAGTTTTCGACAAAATGGAAAAAGTTGTTTCACTAGAAAAAATCTCAATGACGAACCGTCAAACTCACAGCATCCCAACTTCGCACACTGAATCGTGAGATGTGTCCCTTTCAAACATCCCACCAGCCAACCAGCCAATCACACCTGTCTTTCGCCTCCAGCTCGATTCCGGTTACTTTTGGCTACCCCCCCCCCCCCCGTACTGTACTTTGTTGGGTCGATCTACATAGTTGCTGTTGGTATTTCAGTACTCAAATAATTATTCTTATATTCTGTCAGATATTTTTGTGTGATGGGACGACCTCCTCTGCAGCCAGTGATCCCAACCTAACTGGAAAAAGTATCCCTGCAGACAAAACTGCCTCATTCCTAGGAGGAAAACATCCCTTTCTCGTGGAAATACCTTCACCCATGCACATAGAAGTATTTGACGGTTCTTATCGATTCGAGCCCTGATAAGACTAAAGCGCAAACTGACTGTAATTTTTGTGAAATGAGACATGGCTGTAAGGACTATACAATGTGTAAGCCTAACTATTCTGCCTTACTAAGTCAATTCTACAATTATTTGCAACAAAAAATGTCTCTTAGCAATTTTTTTAAAGGCATCGTTTTCGAGTTATTTTAATTTTAAACATTTTTCGTTATTTTGTCCTTACGTCATTAAATTGGTCATAACTCCTTTAATTTGCTGGAACAGTCACAATTTGAGGATCCCGTTAGAAAGAGCATTACATTTCCTATCGGTTAGGTCCCTCAAATTTTTTTGGAGTCAAGGTTTAAGACACGAAAAAGCCCTCTGAAAAGAGAATTTTACGTAATTTGGGAAATCTCGAATATCTTCAATCGCAAATAGAACTACGAGAACCTATATTTTTCAAAATACAAGAACTGTAAAAATGCGCCAAAATCACAGCTTTCCTATAGTTTAATTCAAATATATTTTGCAACTAGATTTAGAAGAGAAATGTGTGTTTGAACGCAGAAAAACGTACATTTTTTAACGAAATCGGCGCTCCACCTAGGCGATCGAGGGGTCGAACGATAGAGATGGGCGTAATCATAACCATGATTAAGATTACGATTATAATCACAAGCATAAAAAGTGTAATTACTATTATGATTACAATGATAATCACAGGTGTGATTGCGATTATACTTTAATCATACGAAAATAGTAATCATACAAAAAGTGTATGATTACGACTGTAATCATCCTTCAGAAATCTTGTAATCATCATCAGAAAATCGTATGATTACAGTCGTATTTTCAGGGTCTTTAAAGGCACGCAGGACGTCAAAACTGTCCTTCGTCCATTGTCTACCTCATATTGTGCTTCCAATTTTGTCGTGTTTTTCACATGTTTTATAAGGGAACTGATTTTCACCGGTACTTACTGCTATCGATCACGTTCCCCACCAATTCTGTCTTCATTTCTCTTTTTTTACTATTCAGTGCTCGTTAAAAGTTCAGTTCTTTTCTACTTTTATGGTACCATCGAACCATGTTGTATTGTTTCAAAGTAGGTACGTAAGTAATGTCCAGTCATTTACCCAAAGTGCTCTCTTGTTTGAAAACAATCTGCTACTTTGGAGAACTTTTTTTTTCAAATTTGAAAAGTGAAATCAAAGCTTCCACTACCTTGGTAGACTCAAAAGCAAAAAACAAAACAATTTCAGTTGATGGAGGGTTTTGTAAACACTGATTATTGAATTTACATGGGAACGTGATCGATAGCAGTAAGTACCGGTGAAATCAGTTCCCTTATAAAACATGTGAAAAACACGACAAAATTGGAAGCACAATATGAGGTAGGTAATGGACGAAGGACAGTTTTGACGTCCTTTGCGCCTTTAAAGACCCTGAAAATACGACTGTAGTCATACGATTTTCGTATGATTACAGTCGCAATCATACACTTGTTGTAATCATAACCATACCTGTGATTATCATTGTAATCATAATCGTAATTACACCTTTTATGCTTGTGATTATAATCGTAATCGTAATCATGATTATAATTACGCCCATCTCTGTCGTTCGACCCCTCTGATCGCCTAGGTGGAGCGCTGATTTAGTTTAAAAAAGCACGTTTTTCCGCGTTCAAACACAAATGTCTCCCCTAAATGTAGTTGTAGAATATTTTTTGATTATACCATTGAAAAGCTGAGATTTTGGCGCAGTTTTTACTATTCTTTTATCTTGAAAAAATATTGGTTCTCGTAGTTCAATTTGCGATTGAAAATATTCGAGGTTTCCCAAATTAGGTACGTAAAAATCTCTTTTCAGAGGTCTTTTTCATGTCTTAAACCTTGACTCCAATGAAAGGTGAGGGACCTAACCGATAGGAAATGTAATGCTCTTTCCAACGGTACCCTCAAATTGTAATTATCATAGCCAACTAAAGGAGTTATAACCAATTTAATGACGTAAGGTCAAAATAACGAAAAAAATGTTGAAAATTAAAATAACTCGAAAACAAACCATATAGAAAAAAAATTGCTGGACATTTTTTGTAGAAAATTAGTTGTAGAATTGACTCGTGCAGTATGGCATACCAGTTAGGCTTACACCCTTTATATGTAGGCTCTGTAACAGCACGAAAATCGACCCTTTGTCATAGCTTTTAAGATGTATGAGCCTCCATTGGCAGTTTTGGATTATTATTTCCAATAAAAAAACCTATGGAATCAACAAAAAATAAAAAAATGTAACCCCTTCAAAATTTGTTAGTTTACGTTTCAAGGTACGTTGAACCCAAAATTCGAATAAAAATGTTGCCATCCGTCCGCCTTACGCCGTCTGCGGCAATTTCCTTAGTTATCATGGATTTGATGAAATTTGGTATGGTATATTGGGGTCCAGTTGTGCCCCGAAGCTTTTGGTTGATGTCAGTCACTTCTAAGGGGTGAGAAATAAGGGATGAATTTTTCAAAACACCCTAACTCGAAAACTCATGATACAAAGGTATTTTTTATGAATTTTAAATAGTATTGGATTTTTAGAATCGGATGAGACCACCCGGAGATCAATAGAACCAACCGTTCGCCCCCTATGGAACTTAAGGGTTGGACTTACGATAATTCAGAAACACGAGTGTGAATCGCAAAAGAGGACTATTCTCCGTTGAAATTTTAGCTGACCAAAATGTGATCGCTGTTTGTTACTTGTGTTGTTCTCAGCTTTGCGTCCTCGTCAGGAATCAAATTTCCTAATTAACTCACACACAACTCTTCATTTTTTCGAATTGCGTGTGACGCGTTTATTTCTTCAAAATAAAATTGATAATGAAGCGAAAATAAGGTTGGTGGGTAGTGGCAATGGGAAATCTGTGTTCTTTAGAGGCGAGTGAAATATACAGAAAAATAATAAACCATTATGTAATAATTTGCAGCGTTTTTAGACAAGTATGTACTTCATTGCAATAATTTAAACGGACTAAGCTGACTACTGATATGTATTTCTGTGATGATAAACTCCTCAACATGTATTCCAACTTAATATGAGATTTTTATGTCATGACAGAAACCCCGACCGAGCTTGAAGAAAAGAAAAAATTGTTGCACCCCCGCGAGAAGAGGATAGTGTACGGTAGTACATTTAGAGACACGGAAGACACAGAAAGATCGTACCCTGTGATCGGATACTTCGTTATCATCTCGAACTCTCATCAGTGTTCATATAGGGCGAATGATCTTTTCTATCATTACTACTTGGAGAATTCGATCTTCGCGGTTTCTCAAGCAACGAAAGTAGAATCGGGTTGCGTGCAGTCCCAACATAACCCCAAGTTAGTTCTTGAACAAAACGTTTCATGTAATGGGAGGTATAGTTAGGATTTGACCATACCGCAGAGCGGTAAATACTCGTAATTATTAATCATTATACTATAATTAGGTGGCCAGATGTTTCCCTCGCTTGGTGCCTTTTGGTGCTGCATTTTGAAGGCGAATCGCCTTCTTTTTTTGTTTTGCTAACCGAGTGAGACCTTAAGCCCCACAGATTTGAGCAAGCAGAAGACCCTGAGCTATTTATATTATCTTAAAACAGCAAAGACTTTAATAACATTTTTCAGGATGGTTCAGGTTGGGCTGTAGATAATCACCTACGAAAATAATCGCCCCAGAATTGATTATAGTCAATGCGCATGCGCAAACGTGAATTTCTTTGAAACAGCCATAACACCTACGTTTTGATGTATTATTCACGGATTGTTCAGATTGGCGTGTAAATGGTCTCCTATGAATATCATGGCCCCCAAATAACCCAAGTAACCTCTGCGCATGCGTACACGAAAAATCCTTGTCACAGCTATAATTTCTACATTTTCAGCACGAATTCGATGAAATTTTCATAGATTGACAAGTAGATAGTCCCCTATTAAGGTAGTGCAAGGTAGTGCTACTACTACTACTGCATTGGATCCTCTATACAATCGGGTTATGGATATGAGGAAACTATGTGCTACACTCGCAGGACAGACGTTTTATGAATGCTTACGTTGAGATCTGAATGGTCCCCAATAAATTTCAATGTTTTTCTGTCAGATTATTTACCCAACCATGTTATAGATACGAGAAAGCTTGGCAAAAGTTATTTTCAAAATAAGATTCTACTAGATGGCATACGTCGTGTTGTGAGTGAAAACAGAGAGAATGATTGCTGAACATGTTTCAAGATGTCATTCTATTTCATCTAGTTTACTCCATTTTCTTTTGAATTTGTTAATTTAATTGATTTATGGAGAAGGAGATACATATTACCGTCAGATTAACCAGTACGAACAGATTGACCACTTCGTTACAAATTGAATTTCTCGAATTTCTCTACGAATTTCGTTTCAGATGCGGAGGAATAATGATTGCACCACGGATCGTGATGACAGCATGCCATTGTCTGGCAAGTTTTTGGAAGTTCAATGAATACAAAAAACGCATTGAAGTCTCGGAAAAGGTAAAATTCATACCTCATGAACGATTTTTGTTTACTGTTATTAGCAAATGTTTCGCCGTAAACGAAGCTATTGCAATATAATATATTATTCAAAGTTTTTCGCATGGACTTTTTAGGAATTTTTGAAATTAAAGAAAATGAAGCTGTTCCAATAGATTCCAAATTTTTTTCATGTGCTTTTTTTAATTTTTTTGCGGGAAATATTCCAAGTTTGTGCCAAAATTTGCATACTAAGTTATTAACTAAAATACGAGTTGGTTAGCAATAAACTTCGGGCAAATCGAAAGATATCAAAATTTCAAAAAGACACAAAAAAGTGTTTTGTGTCATTTAAATGGTAAAATCAAAATCAAAACATAATTTCTGATAAAGATACAAGCTTAGAAATTTAAAATTGTCCAAAAATTGTAAATAAGTGCAAATACATACAAGTTATTACAGAAATCCAGCTTAAATTCGTTATACCCACAGAGAACCGGAAATAAGTTGAAGGTTGTTGTTGTTCGTGTGGCTACCCCTCCTCTCCAGTACTGGCTTGGTAGCCCCGGGAGCCACCGTGGTGGGTGGGAGTCCCAATCACACGAGTTCCTATTTCACTTAGTTCCTGTTCCTCGTTGTTTTTCATAGTTCCAGCTTTTTATTGTTGACTTTTTTGCCTAATTATAATTATTGTTGATACCTTGCCCTACATGTTTGTTTTAGATAGGTAGTTAAGAATCAAAAAATGCTTTAATAATGTGTTCGACGTATACTATGTACATAATATGTACATATATTATATGTACCCACAGTATGAAAAATAAAATATCATATCATATTCGAGTTGAGCTTGAATATGGATTACCTCTAAATTCTTTAAAAATATACCCTGCGCATGCAGTATGTTGGTAAGGTATACTGACAATCGAAATAATTAACATTTTCCATGTGGGTTCTCTCAAGTTTGTGGTGACAAGGAGGGTACGTTATAGGTTTTGATTAGTCAGGCATTGTGCAGAAAACCAATTTTTTGGCATTTGACAGACCTCAAACATGCCCGACATCACTGACTGTCACCGTGGTGCCAAACTGACACCAACATCGATTACGTGATTACACAGGTACACGAAAAAAAAAAAATTTTTCAACTGCCTCGAATATTATGACTGATTTTTATGTTTTTTGGTGCGCTGAATCCAAATTTGGTAGCCATTTAGCTCCATTTCGTACAAATTTTTTGCTACACTGGGTTATCCCTAGTCACTGGGTTATAAAAAAGGATCATTTCACTATGGCAAGCACTAGCAAAGATTTATTGCAATATTCCGTAAATCGAATTCTCGTAAATGGAAACAGAAGAAAACAACGCAGTTCACATGAAAATTCAAAGAATCTTTTTGTGGGCCCATTTCTTCTTCCCCTGAATGCTGCTCTTGGTGCGTTGCTTGGCGTATTTTTCATCCGGGGTTTCCCATAGCAGCAACCAGCAGAAATCGGCCATCATATTAGAGTTCCATCTTCCTTGGTACCTTCTCTCTGCTTCCTTGATGTCCTGATGGAACCGCTCACCCTGCTCTTCACTGTACGCCCCCAGGTTTTCGGGGAAGTAGTTGACATGGGAGTGCATGAAATGCACTTTCAGGCTCACATTACAGCCTTGTTCTTTGAAGGCAATGAGCATCCTGGCAACAATATCCTTGTAGTTGTCATCCCGCCTGTTCCCCAAGAATTTGAAAACTACATCCTTGAAGGAGTCCCAGGCTTCTTTTTCATTCTCAGACATTGTTGTAGTAAATGATGCATCTGCGATCAGTTTCCTTATATCAGGGCCTACGAACACTCCTCCTTTAGCTTGGCTTCAGAAAGTCGAGGGAACTTGGTGCGCAGATACCGGAAGCACTCTCCATCTTTTGGAAGGGACTTGATGAATTCTTTGATGAGGCCCAACTTGATGTGGAGAGGTGCTAACAGAACTTTATCACGAGGTAGCAAGCTCTCACGAAGAACATTTTTATCGCCAGGTCTTAAATACTCTCGAATTGGCCAGTCTTTTTTCACCCAGTGGAGGTCTCGGGCCCGGCTATCCCACAGGCAAAGGAAGCAGGGATATTTGGTAAGACCGGATTGCTGCCCTAATAACGAGGCTTAGGCATACCGGATAGAACATGCACTAGCGCGAGTACTGGATTGAATCTGATCCCCCGCCCCTCTCCATCGTCCAGTTTAACGTTTAAAATGAATACGAAACCTCTCAAAATATCATGAGGGAGTGTTTCAAGCATTACAACCTTCATTTTGGGCCATGGAAATGAATTGCCGTCAGCCAAGAAGAAATTATCTGAACATTCCTTATATGGGTCCCTTATTTTGGCTATTTTTCCTGGATTCAGCGTTCCAAAATCTATAGGAATCAGTTGCAAAACTGGAGGCAGTTTTTTGGTCGTGTACCTGTGTTATGAATTTCGCGATACTGTTCAGTTTAGAGACTATCAAGGCTGCTGCTGTGATACTTCCATCCAAAATCTCGATATAATAACAGCATAAGGGTTTCAGCATGCAGTAGGTCCAATGCTGAATAAATTAATGGTTTTTTTTATTCCAATACTACGTTACTAAACGATATTTTGCGACTTTCAGGACGTTTGGGAAGATCACAATATAATTTTCCAGCCTGGAATGACGTCGGATTATGTTCATGGTTTGGATAATACATTGAAAGAACCCTCATTGACAATTACCGCAACCTCTCATTTCGTATTCTCGAAAAAGTACTACGTTCACGATAAGTGCAAGCACATATACAGAAGGTACGTTCCTCTCTACATGCGAACTCTATGCCTATGATTTCGTAATTCGATTCTCATCGAATCTTCAGCTGATTAGATTCTTCCTCCCCGTATCGTAATCCTGACCTTTCAATATCACAGTTTTAAATTTTGAGCAGGTTGTTCAACGTGCCCAGGGTTGAAAATGATTTCATCCCTGTTAGGAGTAAAAAATGTTCAAAAATCTCATGCAGTGAAAACTTTTTGTTGAAATTCACCGAAATTCGAGCAGATACAGACATTTGAAGGGTTAGGCTCAACATGAATACTAACTTTTGCTTAGCATCTTTTTCACTCCTAACGTGTTTTGGCGGATTTGTTTGTCTGTATATTAAAGCCAACTTCCCTTTAAAGACGTTAGTGACGATTCGATACTTTCGATATTTATTGGAATCGATGTTTTATTTCGATATTTCCAATATTTGCATCGATATTTATTGCGATATTATCAAATATTGAAAGGAAAACATCGATATCGAAAGAAAAGAAATA
The DNA here is from genome assembly GCA_009739505.2 of Apolygus lucorum. Taxonomy (NCBI): domain Eukaryota; kingdom Metazoa; phylum Arthropoda; class Insecta; order Hemiptera; family Miridae; genus Apolygus; species Apolygus lucorum. The sequence goes on along the minus strand of CM019168.2, from coordinate 40,231,014 downwards.
TCGGTAGAGATGGTTATATTTCTTTCCACTGTAATTCATAAATTTCCCCTAAAATATAAAAAATAATAAAAAACCAATATAAATAGAAACGGAAGATGAACGCAACACATAAACAACAATGTTGAAATAACAAGACAACCCACTAAGTCCGACATACAGTCGTGATGCTCAATAATCGATATGGGAAGAGGGACACGACATCGTCATCACTTCTTTTCGTTTCGATTTCGCGTTCGCCATTTCTATTTTATTTTGTATTAATTTATTATGTTATGTATTAATACAACTTTTTACGAGTAAAATTTGAACTAGCAGTATGTTAGTAGATCTCGATTTTTTTTAAAAAGATGCAAAAACATATTCGATATCAGTATTTTTCTTTTGATATTTTATCGATATCACTTATATTGATTGAAAAACGATGCGCTAACATATTCGATACCTGTATTTTCCTTTCGATATTCTATCGATACCACTGATATTGATTTAAAAAAAAATGCAAACATTATTCGATATCAGTGACATTGTCACATCATTTTTTTTCTTTCGATGTTCTATCGATATATTTTTCTTCCGATATTTTATGGATCGATACTGCTTTCCGATATTATTTTGATGTTGAATATCGCATCGAATGGTCACAATGCATAGGTAGTAGGTCCTCACAAAACATCAATCTATTAGTACATTGCACTGCCGTCATAGGGGACCATCTGCATGCCAATCCGCACAATCTCTGAATATTTCATCCAATTCGGGTAGAAAATATAGAAGTTACGGCTGTGTCAAGGAGTTCACATTTGCGCATGCGCAATGGTTAATATCAGTGTGGGGGTGATGATTTTCATAGGGGACCATCTACACCCCAATCCGTATAATCCATGAAAATTTCATCGAAAGACTATAACATCGTATAGTATTTTGCCTATTACAAGGGTTCTAATATCTAATACATTTTAGGGCTTCCTGAACAATCTTGGTTCAGTGTCTGTCCGTCTGTGTGTCTGTCATGAAATCTAAGACACACATATTGGGGTCCCCTATGAAAATCATCGCCCGCAACGGGTAGCCAATGCGCATGAGCAAATTTGGATTCCTTATCACAGGCCAGTGGCGTCTCCTCCAGGCAAACATAGCAAACACTGTTTGCCTTACTAAAAATATGCAAAATTAATCAATTAATTTTTGTCGAGATTCTCCTATTTATATCCATTGTTTGCAAGAAATATTTACGTAGCTGATTTTGGAATGTTTAAATACGATTTGGGGACTATTTCTGATTACCTAGGTATTCAGATGGAATAGGAGATTGGAATAAGTGCGTATTTTGCTTTGGATACTAGCCCGCAACACACCAGCGAGTTGTAGAGGTCGGTAACTGATAGGATGATAATATCATCCTATATTATATCATCGTATATCAGCAATATATTATATTGCTGATGATACACGAACTAGTGCGGGGCCCGGTAATGCAAGGCAAACAGTTCAAAAAATGAATTTCGCTTTTGGCGGTACTGTTTTGGATGACAGGCGACGATCAGCGTCTAGTGTTGCTATTCCCCCTCTATCACAGCATCAGCCAAGGCAAACAATCAAGGAGCTGTTTCGTGACCTTGACGGCAAAGAAACTTGGAAGATTAGCCATGGATACTAGTTAACCCCCGCATGGCAAGACATGAAATATCCATCCACTCACATTATCTCACCACCATTCAGAAATCAATTGGGTTACGCGTCCTTAGCAACCAGTAATCAAATTTCTTAACGAAAGTTCATTATTAATGTCTTCGAATGGTGTGTGAAGCGTTTAATTCATCTGAATAAACTCGATTATCAAGTGAAAACATGGTAGGTAGGCGATGGCAAAGCTGTGTTCTTTGCTTGCGCTTGATCTATAAAGAAAAATAATAAACATTTGTGTTAATTTGCTGTGTTGTTCATTATTCTTTATTCCTGGCCAAGCTGTTTGCCGGACGAATATTCCCACCTGACGTCCCTGTCACAGGCATAACTTGTACATTTTTCATCACATTTCGAAGAAATATTCAGATAATGTGCTGATCGACGTGTAGATGGTCCCCTATGAGAGTAGTTCAAGGTACTTAAAGAGATGTTTGAGATTAGCTACTATGCATTAGATCATCTATACAATCGGGTTATGGATACGATGAAGCTATGTGCCACACCCACTAGGCATAGGTTTTTGATTTAGTGCACGGCTCAGTGGTGAGCTGCAATGATAAGACTCTGTGTAGAAAACCCAAAGTACTTGAGCCTTATTTTGCGGTTTTTCACACTCTTCCTCCTCATGAAGGCGCTCATCACGTCACTCTTAGGCATCGTGGTAGTTATTATTTCAACTCGTTGGATTGTCACTCATCTGGTTGTGTTCCATTCCAGGCTGTACTCCTTCGACTTCGGATTCGTCTTCCTCAGTGATCTATTTCTTGCTATTCCAAATTATGTCCAGAAACAGCGAAACATTAAGGTGCCTGATCCAACTTGGTCCGAGGATCCCAAGTATTATTCTCCATTACTGACTGAAAAAACTATGGAGGATGTTTGGTAGGTATGAAGGTCTTCAATGTGCAATCGTTATGAGCGTTGTGAATACACAAATGATCATCAGTCAATGCGTTCATCCAATGGGTAGTTGAAAATGGCTTCACGATTATGTTTTCATTCCATAAAATTGTCAAACATCAACATTTCATCAAGATTTTACAAAAGTTAAGTTCATTATTCAGAGAGCCGGGATTCCTTCCATTCGGGACGCGATGACATCATCATACGATCAAAATTAAATGTAATGTAAATTTTTTTCTTGGTCGATTCCAAAAGCTAATTATTGAAAATAATAAACCAAAATGGTGATAATTTATTTATCAATTTATTTACCGAGTTGGAGCGATTTTGCAAAGATTTTACCCCGCAACACGGGCCAAGCCTAACGGCGGGTAGGAAATCTGAGCAAGACGCATCATTCATGCATTTATCTCACTGTAATGTTCAAAATGGCGTCAAATAAACTAATATCTATCGATCTATCATGCCCGACTAGCAGAGCAAACCGTGGCTAAAGGCTTAACCAATAACTCCCAAACGACAGTAGTAACCAGATCCACATCACTGAACCAACCAGGCCAAAATCGCTGAACCAACCTTGGCAACAGAGATGGGCGAATTCTTATTCATAAATACGATTATGAATACAAATCATATCTGCAACTTTATGATTATGAATACGAATACAATTGTATTCACACTTTGAATACGATTTTCCCCCGTATTCGTATTTTGAATACGATTTTATGATTTTTTCTACAATTTCCCCAAAAATCGAATTTTTAAAATAATTTTCCCTGAAAATCATACTTTTTTTAAATGATTTTTCCTGAAAATAATACTTTTTTAATGATTTTCTCCCGAACTCTGGACATATTTATAACCTAACATTGTCAAAATAATCAATCAAAATTCGAAACGCTCACAAATTTATATAGAATTTTTCACGCAGAATCGAATGAGACCAACCCCAGGTCGCTACGACCAACCGAATAGAAAGTACGACGACATTTCCGCAGAAAATCTTTTTTTTTAAACCACTGGAAATCATTATGATTTTTACCGGAAATTTTGTCGTACTTTCTATTCAGTTGGTCGTAGCAACCTGATATTGGTCTCATTCGATTCTGCGTGAAAAATCCTATAAGAATTAGTGAGCGTTTCGAATTTTGATTAATTATTTTGGCAATTTTAGGGAATAAATACGACCAAAATTGCGGTAAAAATCATAATTTTTTTATGATTTTCAGTGCAAATTGTTATTGTTATTTTGACAATGTTAGGTTATAAATATGTCCAAAGTTCGGGAGAAAATCATAAAAAATGTATGATTTTCAGGGAAAATCGTTTTAAAAAAAATCGATTTTTGGGGAAATTGTAGAGAAAATTATAAATTTGTATTCAAATTACGAATACGGGGGAAATCGTATTCAAAGTGTGAATACGATTGTATTCGTATTCATATTCATATTCATACCTGTATTCGTATTCATAATCATAAAATCGCAGATATGATTTGTATTCATAATCGTATTTATGAATAAGAATTCACCCATCTCTGCTTGGCAAAGGCTTAACCAACGACCCCCTAATCGCTAAATAACGCCTAATGTAGTTTATCAATGACGTTCAAACTGTTGTATCATAACCGTATGGCTGACCTCTCCCTACTGACTGAACTCCAACGGTTGAACCATTAATGCCTAAACACCTGAATCACCGAATCGGAAGTCAATCCAGACCCACAACTTCTCAATAGCTGTAACAACTAAACTATTCTCTGTGGCTCCGAATTCTTTAGAGGGTTTCTCCCTCTCTTGTAGTGGGGAAGCACTACACTGTCGAAATTCAACGAAATGACCCTGATATACCTTATTATCATATTTTCAGGTTAGGAGTCCAACGTCATCAGAGTACTTGTTTACATTTTGGAGTTGGATACGACACGTGGACACACGGCACCTACCTAACTCTTCCGTATCCGATGCAGCTAAAATTCACTTGGCGCAGTATAGTCAGCTATACGTGGTGCGCCAATCACATAAAAAAAGTATATAACCTGCCTTATGCTCCAAAAAGCCGTATTTGGGAAACCAACTTCGAGTGTGAAGAAGGATACAGGGATTGCGCTACCTGGGACTGTTCTATGACCACTGGAAGAATAACTGGTAAACATAACCCAATATATAGTTTATGTTTATATTCTTCGTGCGTAAAATCATGATGAAACTCGACAGCTCGTCAAATTGCAGTGTCTAACTTACACTGCAACTGATACTTGCTACCAAGATACTTCCCGAGTCAGGTTGGCTGTCACTGTCATGCAGCAAAATCACATTTCAGATCGGATTTTGACGTCTTTTTCAGCGATAACCTCATTGAACCTCATCCAAAGGCAGGCAGTAGAAGGCTGCATTACCTGTGCGAAGTACATTAAGAAATTCGATATACATAGATCCTCAAACATCCCAAAACACAGTGAGGAGGACTTTTCCGTAATGTCTAAGCCACACCTGCAGCATTAGTTCACGTATCCTCCGCTCGGGCGCCAATGGTTACCATTAGGAAAATATAAGTTACATTCGAGAGAAATCACCCCCATTGGTAAGATGTCTACTCAAACGCTGTCGACGTCCGTTCCTCGTTCCGGGTTAGTATTTCCCTAAATTACAGAGGCTCAAACTTTACAAATTGTACCTAAATTTGAAATGTTCAAGGATTTTTGAAATTTATTAGTGCAGCAGCTGAAAAAATCTAAATCGAACAATAATTGCTGGAGAAAATTGGGAAAAACCGTTTATTCAGTCAGGGTTTTCCCATTTCGGTTTATCATTTTCGATAATGAACCTTTGGAATCGACCAAGAAAATTTTTTTTAACCCCCCTCAAAATTTGTTGTTTTACGTTTCAAAGTACGTAGAATCCGAAAATCAAATAAAAATTTGGCAGTCCGTCCACCGTACGCCGTCCGCGGCACTTTCCTCAGTTAGCATTGACCGATTTTGATTAAATTTGGTATACAGGCTCCATTTGGGGTCTAGTCGTGCCCCAAAGATTTTGGTTGATGTTGGTCTCTTCTAAGGGTTGAAATTTTGAAAACACCCTAACTCAAAACATTTTCTATATTAAGGTATTGTTTTTCCATCAATTTAAGATAGTAATGAATTTTTAGAGACCATGCGGAGCCCTGTAAGACAAACCGTTTGCTCCCTACGAGAATTTAAGGGTTAGACGTACGATAAATCACGTGTGATATTGTACCTACCTTTCTCTAAATTGTCAACTATTTTAATTTAAAAAAACAATCTGTGATGCACACCTGCCTTATTTTCTATCGATTGAAAAGTGATTTTGACCTGTGATAACAATATTATTGTTTCTTGTTTTTTTTTTTTTTTTTGTGATTGTTATTTTTTTTTTAATTTGACGTTTTGTTAGTGTGTATGGTGTGTATTGAAGTGGTGTTTAGTGTTGGGTGGTCCGGTCTGCCCGGGGGCGGCTCGCGTGGTTGGTCCCTGCTATTATAAGGGCCGTCGAGCTGTTAATACGGCCCGATGGTTAGGGCTGCCTGCCTAGAAATAGGAAGTGGCCCCGGGAGCCGCCATGGTGGGTGGGTCCGGGAGCGGCCCGACTACCCTTCACATTTTTCATTATAATATTTATAATATTTTTGCGAGCGTGCGAGCATGCTTTTCTTGGTGACATTTTCATTGTTTCATTCAGATTGTTATCAGCTACCGTAAAACCGTCAAACTTTACCCCACCAGGGGTAACTTTACCCCAAAAAGTGAGAATCTTCAACTTAGATAAAAGTTAGCTATTGTGTTTTCGTTATTCTCCACATCCCAGAGAATCGATGCGGCTTGCGATGGCGCCTTTATCCATGTTATCAGCTGTTATCAGTCATAGTTTCCTGTTCAGCTGTTTTTGTCCTTTTTCTTGTGCTCCAAAATTTCTTCCATATCAGATGTTTGGAGTGGATTTACCAGGCAAGCCCTCATCATATCACTTTCAATATCTTATTTTGAACAAAATACACTGATCAAATTCTCAAAAAAGTGTTTTCTTAGTTATGCTTTTGTTTACCAAAAATTTGATGGTAACTTTACTCCAAAAACCGGGTATCTTTACTCCACTAGAAAGGTTGGGATAAAGGTAGCCTCACTCATATTTTTCTTACTTAATCTCGAAAAATATTTTAGTTTTATTCTTGCAGTGTTGAATGTAAGGTTTCTAGTGTATCTCATGTCAGAAGTAAAGATGGGGAGAAGAAATGAGAAAAAGCTTGGTACGCGCCCTTACCGAAACTTTACAACTGAACACCTGCACTATGATAAGAACATGAACGTGCTTTGGTCTCATAAGTTGTGATTTACAATATTATTTACTCGTGGGTTAACTTTGAAATTTACCATTGCAATTCATTTGAAAGTTATCGAATGTGAAACAGACTTTTTCTGTGATTTTGTTAAGTCATTCGTTTATCGTTTATTGTCCTTCAATATTTCTTTACTTGTAGAAAGTTTTGCTCTTCCTACATAAGTCTGTCTATACTGGAAGACTGAAATTGTGATCTCTTAACCAGAAATATTGCATTTCAAGCAAATTCGTTGAAATAAATGATGAATAAATGATCATTGGAATTTATATTTTTCTTAGGTAAAACTTGTATTTTTCAAGCTAAAAAGTTCAATTTTTCAGGATATATTTTCTAATAATATTATAAATACTTGATATTATCAAGTATTTCTGGGGTAATGAATTCAATCCCGACTAGTAACATTGCACCACTGCCCGTTTCTGTAGCGATAACCGTGAGTTTTTCAGAGTGGAGTAAAGATAGACGCACTCGTAGGTTTTAGTTACTCCAACATTTAAACAATTAAATAGGGGGGTTACAATTATCTGATCAATGAGCTCGACCACTAAAATGTTCAGGAAGCCCTGAAGATCAATTCACTTATTAAAAAATCGATTTAACCCATTTCGATTGGGGAGAAATTGTATTTGGAAATGTTTTGGAGTAAATCTTGGGGTAAAGTTTGACGGTTTTACGGTACAACAAATTCAGTCAATTTACATTTCTTCAACTAACCGAACCCAAACTCAAAATCGTTTTAGGTGTCCCCGCGCTCGGAGACGACGGAGGACCGGTGATCTGCAACGATGTTCCGTACGCCCTCATAACCGGTGCTCACGCGAACAGCACGGTCACTTACATCTCACCTTTGGTGTTCAACTACCAGTTTTCTGCTGACCTCAGGGCGACTCTGATAAATCTGGAGGGCGGGAAACAAGAATCTGAAGGGATTTATATACCAGTGAACCCGCTGACGCCCCATCCGTTTGGTGCCGCCTGCAGAGAAATAATTGAACCCATTTTATTGATATTCACTGTACTATTGCAACTATCAGTGATATTTGATTGATTCTTTGGCACTTTTACGTTATGGTTTTTTAAATAAATTTGATGCCTCATCTCGTTTTTAAATTTCTGCATTGATGCTTACTTAAATAACAGGTATATTAATTTTACTCTAAAATGAGTTGAAAAAGTGGCCTAGTTTTTTCTTACGTGTTGAAGGACGAGGAAGAAATATGCCACACACACTTCCATGTGGTTATTTGTGTTGTGATTCTACTGGTGCCAATGGAGATTATGGAAATATTTGTTTAAGAAATCAAAAGATGACGTATGCATCATGAGTATTATGAGTGAATTTTCAAAGAAATATGTGAAGCTATGGTTAAGAAAATCGAAATATAAGGTAAATGAGAGTGGTCCGCCTTGTGGGTGTGGCACGTAGCACGAATCCTTAAAATTACACAATCAACCACTAGGTTAAAAATTAAAAAAAAAACTCAAAAAATACTGTCTTAGTCACTTCAAACTCTCACAGTATATTTTAATTTTTTTAAATTGTACTTAGTACCTATATCAAAACCTTTTGCGCAGAACCGTATACCATAATATGGTATGCATAGAAATAAATTATATTTCTATGATTACCGTCAGGAGGGGAGAGTTGGGACACATTTTCACAACATTTTGATCTGCCTGGCTGAGTGTTGTAAAATAATAATGAAGGGCGTTTGGGAAAGATGGGACCTCAGGCTATCCCCCCCCCCCCCCCGGTATCAAAATTTAAATACCTCCTCAGGGGAGGGCGTATAATAATATTTTGGTTTACCTATTATTTTCAATAATGAACCTTTCGAATCGACCAAGAAACAATTTTTTTAACCCCCCCTCAAAATTTGTTGGTTTACGTTTCAAGGTACGTAGAATCCAAAAGTCGAATAAAAATTTGGCCGTCCGTCCGCCGTACGCGGCACTTTCCCACTTAGCATAGACCGATTTTGATGAAATTTGGTATGTGGGCTCCATTTGGGGTCTAGTTGGGCCCTGAAGATTTTGGTTGATGTATTTCACTTCTCAGGGTTGAAAAATAAAGTTTGAAATTTTGAAAACGCCCTAACTCAAAAAATTTTGATTAAAGGTATTGTTTTTCCATCAATTTAAGATAATAAAATGATTTTTAGAATTTTTAGAATTGAGACCACGCGGAGCCCTGTAGGAAAAACCGTTTGTTCCCTACGAGAATTTAAGGGTTGGACTTACGATAAATCAGAAACACGAGTGTGAATCGCAAAAGGCGCCCAATCTCCGTTCAAATGTTAGAATGTTAGCTGACCGAAATGCGATCGATGTTTTTCTTCAAGTTGGTTGGTAGTAACAATGATAACGAAAATAATAAACCTTTGTATAATAATTTGCAGCGTTTTTTTCTAAGGCCGGTCGCAACTCTCCTCATAAGTGAGTATTGAGAGTACTCATGTTTTTGGCCTCTTTTCAAGTCCTCTCATGTCTTAGAAGAGACTTGGAGAATAGCAAAGAGTAAAAAAAGAAGATGGAAATTGCATGTATCATCCAAAATAATCTGTTTTGATTAAGTTTTGACGCATACTCCTGATCTCAGAGGTTTCTAGTGTATTGGTTCAATCACATGGTACAATTTTATTGTTCAAAGTCGTTGTATCACAAAAAGTCTTGGTTTCTCTAATGGTAGAAAATGATTGTACACTTTTATGCTAATAATTTACCTAGTGAACTGACTCAATCTTATGAAAAAAAAAAACCAACTCAAGACTTGGAAACTCTGGCACCGAGTAAATAGATTTTATTTTACCCGAACAAAATGGAAACTTATGACTTGAAAAACTCAGGCACATCCACCTTGAAAAATCAGATCTAAAAATAAAAAACTCGTTGAAAAAATTGAACAATATTGGGAAAATGTCACAAATGTTACCTGACAGTACTTATAATGGAAATATCCACACAAAAAACCCAAAAACACTTTGTTGGCCTATTTTTTGAAATTGGGCCCTTTAGGGTGGTCTTTTTGTTTATTATCTAACATTTCGGCAAAACCTTGAAGTTTATGAGAAAGAATTACTCAAGTTATCGACCGGAATGACACATATAATATATGTAACATATAACATATTATGTCGGCATATATTCATAAATATGATTTTCGGAAAAATTCTATGAAACATTTTAGAATGCTTCAAAATGGATTTTGAGAAAAAGAATTTTATAAAAGTACTTGCAAAAATTGTGAGTTCATCGCAATAGCTTCAAGTTTTTAAATTAGCTAAAACGGATTACCATCATGCATTATTGAAGAACCTATTAAGTATACCTACTACCTACATGAAAAATTCTAGAGTTTCACGACTATGTGGTCTGATAACCATCCGTGGCATATTTTTCAGCCGCCAAAGGTAACTGGAGCTCAGCTTTGAGATCAAAAAGTGGAATAACCTCGGAGATTGCCGGGGCTCAGGAAGTCAGAGGGTTCAAGGCAGCGGAGATAACGAACAAAGGGGGGCTAACGGCAAACGAGTAGCTTCTGTGGGTGCTTTTGCGAGCACATAACATGCAGATGTCTTTCTCAGATGCGTAACCATCGACCCGGCGTGCCACTGAATACGACCGAATAACAAAGAGCTAGTTAGTACTTGGTGAACAAAAATTTGATCCAAAACGCAACATTTCGATTGTGGGGCATAATTGTATTATCCTTTAGGGCGGAGATCACCACGAAAACTCTTTCCGAAATTGAATTATTTTTTTCGATTATTTGAACTCACAAAACTGATGAATTCTTTGGTCAGACAAACACTTTTTTTGGCACTTCGTACATATTCATTCTTCGCACTTCATACATATTCGACGCAGAATTTAATGATCTTTCATTATGTATGTGGCCAATATTTCGCTAGGATGCGTCGTTTAGACGTAACAAAAAATTCCGAAAATTTCGTGGTGATAAAATACTGAAATTTCCACAGGTATAGATACAATGGAATCCTCAGTCTGGTTGTGAAGGATCATCGTGAGCCTGGTCGCAAGGATCAGGGCGTGGGATTTCTGCTCCCCTTCCCACCGTGACTGACACCTACTGCTACGTTCATTAGGTCGCGGTTGAGGCGTTAGATTAGTTCGATTTAACCATTCGGAAATGTCAGGCATCTGCTCGAAGCGGGAGTTCAGCGGTTTAGTTGGTAAGGAATCTGAGTCTCGGTGGAGAACGGAATATTACTTGTATCAAAGGAAGGACATTGGGTTTGTACCAGTCGTTGATCAAAGGTATGGATGTGGATGATTAAGGATGGATATTCAAGAGTTCAATTTTGAAAATTTATTGACCTGAAAGGAGAGACACAAAGGGTTGGGCGACAAATAAATCAGAAACTCGTGTGTGAATAGCAAATTAATTTTCAATGATGAAAGTAGGCTAAATTTTCACTGAATCTATATCAATGTAATTTGATCGATTTTTATGAAATTTACAGAATTTCAGTAGGATGGCCTTCGTACGATCTCATTAAAAAAGGGTCTAGAATACAAGGTAGAGGAGTGTCGGTACAACTGTACCGGGACTGTGGAACCGAGTATCAACTTGTAACGGTTCCATCCAGTGACAAAAGCCCTTACTAGTCCAGTTCCACGGACCAATAAGAAGATGGCTTTGTACCAGAAAGGGTTCTTTCCGACTGGTAAGGATGGATCTTGTCTCCAGTTCAGTTCCATGTAGCTGGAAGCACCCTGAGAATCTAAAAGTATCATGGAATGGCTCTGGACAGGGAGGGGATCTTCTGGACTGGTTGGCATGGAAGTTGTCTCCAGTATTATTATTCTTATGTTATGTTCTTAAACAGCCAACGAAAAATTATTCTTTCCTTGAATTGTTTGGTCACTATGATCATTCATAATAAATTGTCTCTTTGTAAGACTTGTTCGAATTCCTTTCTTTTGTATTGCAAGTTATAAGATTAAGATTAAGATTAAGATCATAAGCATGGAAGGTGGAGAATAGGGATTTGACTGCCTTCTTCTTCCATGTCATGAGAGTGGGATTTGTCCGCCCTCGGTAGGCACTACCGGTAATGAAACTGTACCAGTAATTTGGAACGGTTAAATTTTTGTCACTCCCCGTTTCCGTTCCAGGGAAATACCTGGACCGTCACACCCCTTATACAAGGGGCATAAGTGAGTATTTTGAGATTTCCCAGCTGCTGACTTCAAAGTTTTGTGAACACTGCAAATCACCAAGTGCACTAAACTGTTAACATGTTGTCGAGTGCTGTAATGGGACTTTCATGTAAGAATTCTGAAACTTGAAGCCAGACCGAGCCAAACGGAACTGTAGACCTGCTAGGGAAATATGGAGCACTTACTCCCCTTGCATTCCAAAGAAACAGACGATAAAATATCGCGAGTAACAGTTTCAAGTCTTCCCTATTGGTCTTACCTGGGGACTTTCTTCAACCACGTCTTGTCTGATCTACACCAATTTTTTAGAACGATCAGGATTAAACCCTCAGTAAGAGGTGCCTCCCTACCAAAATCTCAATACAAGGATTTTTTTTTTTGAAAATCCGATACAAATTTTTCCGAAACCAACTTGACAATGATTCAAAACCTTCTTTCCTTCTTTGTTCAATATTTTGTATTTGCACAAAAAATTATTTAATCTCATTTATTGCAGTAGCCTGTGCTTTAAAATTATGGCAAAAATAATCTAATAAAACGCTGATGACGAAAAAAATTCTCAGTCAGGGGGTGATCATTTTCGTAGGGGACCATCTACACTCCAACCCGCCGAATTAATCAAACTCGGAAGCAATCGCAGTTTGGTCAATACATAAAATATCCAGGGCACATCTTTCTAATTTTTTCTTCACTAGACTAATATCATTGAAACACAATAATTTCACGAACATCAACATCCCATTTAAGTATTAAACTCAATTTTCATGAAAATCGCACTTATGCCTCTTGTATTCTAGACCGCTCATTTGAATTCATTTTCACAATCTATTTAATCATTTTAGTTCAAATTTGGAGTGGCGTTTGAAACTGACATTACTACGTGACTAGTATATTTCTTACATCTAAGAATTCGTTGTAGGTATTACTCAATACTATTACAATCGACTGTTTCCTCACAAACTATTTCGATAAGCCAATAGTATTATTTGTGAAGACGTTATTCTGCCCACTTAACTTGTTTTCTTCCCTTCAAATCGAGTTTCATTTCACTCTGTTGAGCTCTCATAACAACATGTCTGAGACAACGTCATCTTTCATTTAATATCAAAAATAGTTTCTACCAGAATAAATCTATTGATTTTATTCAGAATAAACAAAAAGCCCACTTGGCTGAGAGTTTACTGTAACAATAGTATTTTTTTAAATTGAAAAATGAGGTTTATATGTGAGGTGATCTTGACAGAAGCCAGTTAACACTCTCAGCGCGGAATGAATTTTTGTGACTTTCGCCCCTGCCTGCATTTTGGAAAGGTTGGACTTTCAAATGTAGTGCATGTCGATACCTTAAAGCACAAAGGAGCTATGTCCAGAAACGGAGTTTTGAGAAAAACGCAAAAGAAATTATCACCAGTGCACAATTCCTATCATAATGACTTATCACACTAAACTCCCTAATTTCTTCAATAAATTTTCAATCTATAATCGTCAAGAAGAACAATAATAGTTTCGTTGAATTGAGTTTTTCTGAAATTAAAAAAAAAGAAAATGTGGAAGATGGAAGGACAAAGCGCCTGTGTGCTTTAAGGTATCGATATATTTTAATCAGTGTGTAAAAGTATTTAGTGCAGGAAAAAATCAAATTTATCAATTTTTAAAATTTGATGCCGTATGGTGTCATCCGGTGGAGGGGAAGAACCAGGGTGTGCAAACCTGCAAAAAGAACAAGTTTTTCCTTCTGACGAGTGACATGCTCAGAAAACGCATATATTTCTTCGACTGAATGATACTTCCAGTGCACAAAGAAGTACTCAAATTTGTTTTTGTTACAAAAATTTTCTCTTTGAGTCATTCTGCATGATACAGAATCAGTGTAAACAGAAGATGAATTTCACATAATAAAACCCTGTAAAAAAGACTTTGCAACGTGAAATATCGAAAATTATGAATGAAATTTCAAAGAAATGATCAACGAAAAACGTGGCTTCATGAAGACAAACGAACGCTTTCGGTACTTTGTTCCCGGAGAGAATGAGAGAAGTGAGGGATAAGTGACTCCCTTCCCAAAAACGTCACTCGTGAACATTGAAAATGGTGAAAACAAATCCGAGGGTCACTTTATGATAGTCAGATAGCCAACGGAATCTACTAAACAAGAAGGAACCCTTAAAAACGTTTTGTAACCTCCCACTGAAATTTTGAGTTTTCGAGCGCCTCAGGAATGAGGCATCATCCGTCATTTAGGGAGGTGCGGGATAAAGCCATAAGGCATAATTGGGTTCAGCTGTGGCCGAGCGAGTTCCGGCATGTGTCTCTGGAGACGAGACTCGGACCGGTTGCGGGGCCGTGAGTTCGAGGCTTGCCTCGGGAGCATATTTTCGAGTAAGCCGGTCGCAGTTGGCCCTCATCCCAACCCAGGGCGGTGAGGCCAATGGGAAGCCATGAGCGAAATCATCAGAACAAATTCTGATTTTCCCTTAGGAATATGCTGATGACGTCCGCGAAGCCAGGAATGGAACTTTCACTCATCCGCGCTGAGAGTGAATAATTAGATTTTTTTTTTTTTTGATCAACTTACGTCATTCAATTTGATTCATTCGAATTGGTCACATAAATTCTGATAAAGTAGGTGAATGTTCAGCCCAATAACCGAAACTCCTCGCTAAGCTCACTGCGGTTTTGTGATCTGACTTTATGAACACCTCGCCGTTTTCTGGGAGTGTACACCCGGACCGGTAGTTGGCAAGTTTGCTTTGGCCCAGGAAACTCGCATTAATTTTAATAATTTAATTTCCTCTCCACGCTGCCCGCGAAATGAGCGTCCGATGGTTCAGGACCTTTAGGGAGCTAAAATGAAACGGGGGGGCCTTATGTTAACTTCGTTAGACCAAACTCAGACTTGAAATCTTCGCGTAAAGAGGAGAAATGGAATGAACATTTCCGGAATGTACCTACTCGAGTACCTCCTCATGCAAATTGGTAATTATTCTTATTTACTGACAAATTTTTATTGTATTTCTAAATTTCTTTCTGGCCTCATTTTGTTCATCAGTTTGCATTCTTCAGAGAGAGGTTGACGTCGTCTCACCACAAGGCCACCACGATTGCCTGGATTTGTTCTTCACCTCTGTTTGTCCAGCCTACACTCACCTGACCATAAATATGATATTTATGATCTCTGATAAATATTTATATGATATGTATCTTTATGTATATGTATATGTATATTTATGTAAATATTTATATGATATGATATATATTTATATGATATTTATGATCTCTGATAAATATGATATATATGATCTCTCGATGTGACACGACCATGCATTCTAGTTCTAACCTTCGTCTTGTTGACTTCACTCCTTCATCATCCTTTAAAACGACTATTTAAGGGTTTGGGCCGAGTAGGTACAATCATCTCAAGTACAAAACTTTTTTAATTTTTTTTCTTTTTTTCAAATGAAGATCTTTTTTCAAAAACGGAGGGGGCACGCTATCGTATCTTTACAAAAGAAAAATGGGGTTTTATCCAACTTGATTTTATTATTTTGTATTAGGCGCAAATTATGTTCAACTCGTTTTTCAACTTTTTTTATATTGTTGTCTCAACGTGGGAAACTAATTGTATCATGATGTACGTCAACGCTGCGATTTAGAATGGAATTTTGATGCCAATTCTTAAGAAACGAAAAAATCGCATTCGCGACACACGCCATTAATGAAAAATTAAAACAATCAAATGTACATGGGGAGGACGCCCAGGACTAGGGATGGTGAAGGAGGTGGGGGTGGGAGAGAGATGAAGAAAATTGCCTCCATAAAAAGACCACCAGTTCAACTACGAGCCGAGCAGTACGCGTCTGGTGACACCACGGAGTACACCTACTGAGATAATTGTATCGGTTTTTTATCCGGCGTAGTATACCCTTATCATCCCCATCGTCGTTTTAAACTCTTAGGGCAGGTCGACGATTTCAAGCCATTTTTTGTATAACCATATTTTTATTAATACTAGGTACCCAATTATTGCTTCCGAGTCTACCAATGTAGCGGAAGCTTTGTTTTCACTTTCAAGGTTGAGAAAAAAAGTTCTCCAAAATCGAAATTTCCTCTCGCGTTTCACGTTTCAGGCCTTTCTGAACAATTTTGGTTCCGTATCTGTCTGTCTGTGTGTCTGTCATGAAATCCTTGTAACCGGCATAACTATACGAAGTTATTGTCCGATTTCGATGAAATTTTCAGGGATTATGAGGGTTGGCCTGTGGACGGTCTCCTATGAAAATCATCACCCCCGAGGATGCTATGTGCCACACCCACTTGGCAGACGTTTTTCTATTAAAAAGTAATTACAACCATTTTTATTAATACTGATCATAATTTTGGTTTTTCCTCCGAGGCAATGACCACCCCCCCCCCCCTCACACACCACGAAATAATTCAGGCTACGAGCTTCAGTATTGATGTTGTCTGTTTGGCAGATGACCTACAAAGAATTTACTCCCTCAATTTCGAGCAAAACGGTGTTCCAAATGGTCGAAGCGATTAAGATCATTTATCTGCTCAATTATTTCGACTCGAAGGCCATCAAAGAGGATTTTTAATCAAACGGATGTTGAAAATATTGGCAGAAATCGAAATACCCGCAGTGCGCTATGTGTTGTGTTTGAATGCAGCCAATTTTGATATTATTTAAATAACTGAAGAGCTGAATTCAACATTTATATTCGCTTAACAGAAATCATAACCCTGGGAAACGCGCACTCATTTCAAAACACGGGAGCGCGCGCTGTATCTGGGAGATGAATCATGGTAATTAGGGCTTTAAAAATATACTCATCCGCAAAAATAGGTTTCGTTGAACAAATTTCATATAATTTTCGAAATAGAATAGTTCCAGTAGGCAAAATCAAATTGCTCAATAAGCACAGATTGTTGTGGTTTTCATTAGCTATCGAAAAGTAGTGTATAATTCACGGTCTTTCTCCCCTGGTTCTCTGAGGCACATCTTCGCCGAAATCTTCATATTTTTCAGCATCACTCAGTTCGGATTTTGCCTCCCCTCTTTCCTATCATCTCCTCTTCTTCGTCACCGTCATTGTTCTCAATCTCGCCAGCTTGGACATCAGGGAGGTCAAATTCGACATCTTTTGGATCTATGTATGAACCGAATGTAAATGCATGTCAGGTACTTTGAATCTTATTATATTTCATTAGTAGGAACGTATTAGAGAGTGCATTCAGATTTCACGTCTCAACTTTCGAAACGCGGGACGTCCCCGAATCGACTCGCAAATTTTGCGCAGAGGGGATTCAGCTGGTGTGAAATCAGATTCATTTACCTTGACGGGGAGGAAGGGCTTTCCAACTTTCGGATTAACCCTCAGAATTATACATGGCTCGACCAGAAGGGCCAAGTCTCCCGGATTTAATCAACTACCGGTATTCGTTCCGTATTCATAGGGAGTTTCCAGCAGGCAGCTCGACGTCCTACAAAATATCAGTTTGAAGCTAATGACTTATAAGCAAAAGGGAGGGGTGTTGGAGGGTTAAACTGATCCTGGGAAAAGTGGGCGACCGGGATTGGAGCAGTTTTCTTGTCGTGCCTCACGATTGATGAATGATTACTATAGGTGACATCTTATGGAGATCAAGCTGAGTAGTGCAAATTACAAGCTAACTATCCAAGATCCCAACGGTGAAACGTCGATGGAACTATTCAACTGCAATTTTCATCACAAGCCGAACTAAAAGTATTAGGCAGGTGCTTACAACAGAATTACTGAAAAACTGGTGCGAATTCTGAAATTTTATTGATCGGATGATTTTACACAAGCGATATCCAACACACAAAGCCGAAAAGAACGTTATAACAAGAAAACAACACTAGATATATCGACTTTGAAGCCTGAAAGAAGAATCTTGGGAGACAAAAACTGAAACAGGGTATATGGTAAAAGAGAAACAGCTGTACAAGGTTGGCCCCAGACATGACAGAGCCGACAGTAAACCGAATAGAATGCTGCTACAAAAAACTCCTACATGCTTAAAAAACTGAATAGAAGCTGAAAACTGATTCTTACGTATTCTAATGACAACAAGAGTAAAAACAAAAGCGGTGGTCCGAATGTGTCTACCATTTTGGAGTCTCACTGATAACAGGCAGTCATGCGCATTCCGATGAAAACGTCTATTTAGCACTTTTGGTTTATTATTTTCAATAATGAACCTTTGGAATCGACCAAGAAAAAAAAATTTTAACACCCCTCAAAATTTGATGGTTTGCGTTTAAAGGTACGTAGAATCCAAAAATCGAATAGAAATCTGGCTGTCAGTCCGCCGTACGGCGCGCCGTACGCCGTACGCGGCACTTTTGGCACTTAGCATTGACCGATTTTGATGAAATTTGGTATGTAGGCTCCATTTGGGGTCTAGTTGTGCCCCGAAGATTTTGGTTGATGTAGGTTACTTCTAAGGGTTGAAAAATGAATTTTGAAATTTTGAAAACGCCCTTACTCGAAAAATTTCAATATAAAGGTATTGTTTTTCCTTCAATTTAAGATTCTATGGAATTTTTAGAATTTTTTCAGACCATCTGGAGCTCTGTAGGACAAACCGTTTGCTCACTACGAGAATTTAAAGTTTAGAGGTACGATAAATCAGAAACACGAGTGTGAATCGCAAAAGAGGCCTAATCTCCGTTCAAATTATAGCTGACCAAAATGCGATCGATGTTTTTCTTCATGTTGGATGGTTCGTGGCTTTGCAGACGAGTGATCTATATAGAAAAAATAAATAAACCATTGTGTAATAATTTGCAGCGTTTTTTGTAAGACTACGATGTAGGAATACTTGAAATAAATAATTCAATACAGTAAGCAAAGGGATTGCAACTTGCCAAAATAATGGTTCTGCCAGAGCGGAGGAGTGTGGCAAGTGGTCGTAGTGAAAGATGTGAGCTCGCGGGATTCAATGGGGGAACGGAGCTCGCTTCGCATAATAATGCAGCTCACATGAGAGTTGGAGAGCGGCGGTAGCAGACGCTCGTTTCCCGAACTGAAGCACGCAGCAAGGGGTATGAAACACCCTATTTGCGAAGGAGGAAAAATGATCCCTCGCGTTACAACTGTACGCGGAAGAAAAATGCAGTCAAAAGGCAGCTTTTTTACGGATGGATGGAATGAGACTGAACCAACCGAGTTGGAGAGATGAACTGTTGGTTCATTCCTTCGAGCGCTCTGTTTGTGTGGATCTCTTGGATATCTAAGGAATAATACAAGCAACTGCAGGCCCGATATGTAGAAGATATTCATTTCTGAATGGAAATTAGTCGAACACGCGAGGTATCGTGTTTTGTTGATGTTGCAGTGATTGATGGCTGCAGATTGCTGAACCATTTCGAGAGCTAAGAGACAACAAATGATATGAAAATCCTGCTGGTTTTCAGGAGAACGAAAAAACTCTTATATTTTGCTTGCTTTGGATCTATAGTATTTTTTGACATCTTCAACAAAGAAAGTTGTTGGTTAGGAATATTGAATGATTACAGATATGAGAAAAGGTATTTTATTCTCAAACCAACAATGATAACACACGTTGCCTCGATTAATTTTATTTCATATCTCATGTTGTTTTCATCTGATATATAATTTTAGCATGGAACATGCTTTAGCCGTCACCTAACTGGGAAAAAACGTGACGAACGTGGAACGGAAGTAGCGCGGGATTTTGTTAAGATTTTCAATTACAACCGATCCGTTTCTAAGTAAATGTATCGCTTTTAGTTTTCACCCCACGAAAATTGTTCGCCACTCGTTGAAAAGCCCTCAATATGCGTAAAATTTACGTAAAATTTATTTATATCTCAGCTTCGTCCATATTTACAGCTGTTTTGGCAGTATATCATTTAATATTATACTGCCAAAACAGCTGTAAATATGGACGAAGCAGAGATATACCTCTGATTTAGGCCCACTTTAACCAAACATTCGAAACGAGTTTAAACCAAAAGAGGCGAGAGATAATCGACGTTTAGTAATAATCGTCTTTCACCAGAACTATTTACGAGTTTAAAGTCCATCTCGGGGGGTTCGAGTTTAAACGGTCGAAAGTCGGCCGAATAAACTAGCTTACCTCGTTTAACTACCAATGCAATATGGCTGCGCATTGATTTGTAATTGTTTCGAAATGAAATTGCGAATTATTTTTGCATTTCGAATTATCTTTGACTCGTCTGACGATGACGACGACGTCCGAGTCGAATCTTGGATTGGATTCCACATTCCTAGATTATGTACGTTACTGAATTTCTGCCTTTCGAAGCCCCCAGTTGTACAAGTGCTCGACTAGAATGACACTCGCCTTGAGTTCCCGTCATACAAATAAGTTCAACACGTTAATTTAAAATGAACAATGGTTTTTTCAATAACATAATAGTGCAACCTACATTCCTTGGTTGTTTCTATTCGGACGAATTATACGAATTGACCATTATACAAAAAGACCAGTTCGACCAAAATAAATTTCCATTGGGATGAAATTGGGAACCCTCTTCTTCGAGTTTACATCCATCGATAATCATGCAAATTATCGAAGTACATTCCTACCGTTCAGAACAAGGCGGCGGCCACTGTGTTTCACTAGGATACATCAAGGAAGGTACTTGAATCTGGAGAAATACTGGAGTATTACGCTCTTTGCCGCTCAAAGTGATGATGTGTAATAACTCAATATGTAGGTGGTAATGAAAAGAACCAGCAAAATAAAACAAAAGAATTGGCATGAACCGGAAAACTCGGAAAACTTCTATTGCCCCAATACGTCATAACGTCCAACTTTCATTCGTTCCGCTCGATATTTCAAAATTAGCCAAACTCGATTATCTTAAACGACGTTTTACGATGATTTGGGCTGGTGGAAGACGCTTATTCCTTCAGATTAACTATAAAGGCGTTTAGCTAAACGCGTTTTGAACAACTTTTGGTGTTAGCGGATTATATGGATGTTGTTGGTTTGCTTGGTTTTTAAGAATATAATCAAAGGATCTTGAAACCTAAGTGAGATTTTGTTATGAACGCGAGCTTTTAGTTGTGATGTGTTCTCCGAAGCTTTAGATGTTTTCGATTTCTTAATAATAAGAATCATTTGTGATTGTGACTGCTTTACAAAGTCGTGAGTCATCGTCTACTTTCACGGAAGAGCGAGTAAGGAAGCTCATTTGCAAACTTGTATTACACCAAGAACATTCGAGAAGCCTCGACCGCTAAAGGCATGGCTAGAGGAACGGCTAAAGGCTTTCCCTTCGTGTAAGCAGATCGAGGAGCATTGGAGGAAATATGCTGGAGTACCTATGGATTCTGGTGCAAAGTCCAAAATTGTTGGCATTCGCAGCAAACCTCTCGTTGTTAATTTCCACCTCCAATCGTTTGGGTCTTTTTGATGCTCAACAGATAGCCCACGGCTGCACCTGAATGTAAACTCTAAAAGAATGTTGCCGTGCAGCATCTTCTGTGGGAGGAAATGATTGGTCATGCTTTTATACGAGGAAGTTACATATACTATCGCCTACCTATATCGCAATTCGTTAAGGGTCTTCTCTTTTCGTTTGACGTTCAGAGCCATAGACGCGACAACCTTACAGAAAATTCTGGGACTCAACTTGGGACCCAAGAACTTCCTCTGCTCAATAGAATCGTCTCGAATGTGACAGAAACCGAATGGCCTAGCTCTTAGGTCTACCCAAGAAAAAATCCCAATGTCATTTTCCTTACTTCGAAAACTTTAAATATATTATTGGTTCTAACCAAAATGTATACCGAAGTGACTTTTCCACCAATAAAGTTGTGAAGACCACACACACCTCAATCTATCAACATCAACGATCCACCATCAAGGCACATTAACTATCTAAGGGCCCCAATAACAGGGAAGGTGTTTAAGTGCATTATCGACTCTGAAAGGGCGAAAGGGATATAAGTGGTGTGCGGAACTTGTAGGAGACCGACGGGAAGGGAAGGGAAGCACTTTGTGCGGTGAAACTGGCCTAGCGATCAAAGAAAAGCTTCCGAGGCCCTACAAAGGGCTCACCTCGACCTATCGGATCCTCGACCGTCCGCCCTTCACCACGTAGTCACACTTTCTCATCTGACACCTACGATTCTTCCTCCGCGTAATCTTTTCGACCGATGTTGTAGAGAGACGTACGATTTACACCCATCACAGAGCAGAATCAAGAAACAGTCTTTACTTATAATCATAGATACCCAGCAACATTCAAACTGATTTTCCCAATATTGTTGCAGATGTCGGTAAAAATCGAGCGGTTGCAGGATTCGGAAAGTGCACTGCATATTTAATTTGTAATAAGACTGAATTATAATTAATTTTGGAATGTGAGAGAGTAAAATAAGTGAGGAAATAGAGTAATTAGGTAATCATGGAGCGAGAAGTACCTGTTTGCAGCGCGCTGCGTACCTCAGGGGGCACCTGAGCTATATTCATCTCCGAGGAGAAAGTGAGGGATAAAGATAATTGATCATCTTAAAATTATTTATCTTAATATTAGGGAGACACATATGTCAATTCCGCGCTGTGCAGCAATTTTGGTTCTTTTGCGATACTTTTTCAATGGTTCGTCCGATTTTGATGAAAATTTCAGGGACTAATCCTCAAAATATTCTGGCTGGTTGGTAAAACCTTGAACTCAGTACGACGAACCAAAAAGAAGGTACATCTCCAAACGTGAGCTGTTATAAACCTAAATTTTTGATATAAATGTTCCTTTTTCTTTCAGAATACTCAAGCTATCAATTTGAAAGTTTGACAGAACCATCAGTATACTTACTGAAGCAAATCTGGCTAAAAAAGTTTTTATGAAGTTCACAGAAAAAAAGTTATGAGCGTTAAACATTTTTAGCGATATTTTGAATTTTCACACACCCATACTTGAGCTCCGTGGCGTTATTCCGCAAAACCCTCCATCATAATTAAAGGTACATACTGGAAAAACATCCTCTACAAATTTGGTTCGGATCGGATGAGTAGCTCCTGAGAAAAAGGAACAAATAAGCTCAAAAAGTGTTGGACGTACGATAAATCAGAAACACGAGTGTGAATCGCAAAAGAGGTCTAATCTCCGTTCAAATTTCAGCTGACCGAAATGCGATCGATGTTTTTCTTCATGTTGGATGGTTGGTGGCTTTAAAGACGAGTGATCTATATAGAAAAATAATAAACCATTGTGTAATAATTTGCAGCGTTTTTTGTTTTCTCGAGCGCGCTGGCTTCTACTGATTCAAAAGCAATGACTGAAAAAACAACGCTACAAATGATTACAAAACTGCTTTTTTTCTGAATAGATCACCCGTCAGTAAAGAACAAGATTTTTTCATTGATCAATACTATATACCGAATAAAGTACCGATCTAGTTTCCATCGTATTGTTGTTTCTATCAGTAGGAAATCGTGTTGCCCGTGAAGTTTAAGTATATAGAAGACTCATCATGAATTATAACATTTTTGAAGCAACTACATGTCCATACTATTCGTTGAGAGGAAAATATACATTCACTAACTTAGCGTATGTCTTTATTCATCTATTTTATTATTATTTTATTTTTTGTATGGAAAATGCAATATTGATTGCTTGAAATCTTTGAAATGTTGAAGAGATACATAATCTGTGCGGAAACAGTACTTGTTGGATGGATGAAAAGGTAAGGCGTTGACCTGAATCCTCTACACTTGAGCTCTGTCCATGCAGAAGGAATCACTGTGGAACGAGGAAGGGAGGATCTTGTAGGGAGTTGGTGAATGACCTTGCCGCTTAACCCTCTCCTTATACAGCTTCGTCATTCGAAACCACACGGGCATGAAATTAGTTTCCTCACGAAGCCTTTTGGACTGGAACCCTGGCTCGTAGGTCTTCAAAGGGTTAAGACGGTATGGGAAGGGAGTGTAACGGTTTTCCGAGATGTTGGGAAAGCGGAGAAACACTGGGAAGCAATGGGGAGCAGGCGTTTAAGTGCGCCTTGTTGCTGGCGATGAGAGGTGGGGGGGGGGTCCCATACAGGGCCTAGGGCAAAGGGTTCTTCAAGTCTCGGAGAAGAGAGGAGAGAGTAAGTAAAACTTTTCCACATAGTCTAGTCTGTTGGCAGAAGCATCTGCAATATCTTTTACGCTACACAGGGGATGAGAAAGGCTCAAAGTAGCTCTTTTCCGAGTAGGCGGTGGACCCCTTTCTCCTCCCAGTCACGCACACTTTCTACTTCTCTTTTACGGCTTCTCCACATCTCTTAATTCTCCACTACCCTCCACAAAGAAGTGATGCAGGACAACCCAGCTATTTCATAACGCCTACTCATATTTTCGTGGAATATTTTCAAAAATTATCTATCGATTAACCCTTCCGCGTTCGACATTGCAAATTTTTTTTTTGTCTAGACATTTTGTGTCCTAAAGCAGTAATACTTCGTAACGTTGAACTTTCATCTATTTGTTTTGGTAGGCAGTCCGTCAAAGTTCATTTCCATATTCAAGGTGAAACACAAAAAAAACCCACGAAATATGCGGTTTATGGTGTCCTGGCACCATGGTGGCACCACTATTAGCTCCATGGCGGGACAGAGAATAATTCATGACACTCCGGGGTATAATGAGAATTTTTCCTCAATTTCAAAGCTTGGATACAATTACGCTATAGTACGCTATAAAGGAACCGAAATATTGAAAAATCGGATATTTTGTGAATATTATCCCCCGCTCGCCCCCTTTCCAGGGCAGATTTTACAAGATTATGCCCGCAAACGCAAGTTTTTTGAGCATTAACCCCCCTTCCCCCGCCCTTAAAAGGCAAAATTCGAAAGTCCGACTACGTAGTGCACAACTAGATAGGTTTCCGCGTCGAATAAAAAAAGAACAACAAAAATCGGTTGGAAATTGAGAGCTGATTTAATTTTGGTTACACCGATGACACTTTGGAATATCTGTGGAACTCCTGAGATGTTTTCAGTGTCACTAGTGATACCATGGTCCAATTAGGGTTAATATAAAAAAACAACAATTTTTTAAAAAAATTTACACAGCTGTTTGCTAATAATAAATAACTATCCTTATTTATTATTATTATATTTATTAAATTATTATTAATTATAATTTTAAATTTAAATTTAACTATATTTAAATTATAATTTATTTAAATTATAATTACATTATGAGGATAATTAATTATTAATTACCACCTAGTAATGAATTTCCCATAACTCTTTTAATCTATTTAAGATGCTGTCCTGTTTTTAAGCGATTGAAACCTCCCAGATGATAAATAATGAATAATACACATATATTTGAGATGAATCAGGACAAGTGATCTGTGCCAACCCAGTCCCTAAGATCCAAACCTTCCTCCAACCAAGGCTACGCCAAGGGATGAACGAGTGTTGAGTCAGAAACACGAGTGCGAATCGCATATGAAAGTTCACTGTCGGAAATAACTGAAATTGTAGCTCATGAAATGCGATCATTGCTCGTTTCTTTGAACTCAGTAATGCATCCTTAGCAACCAAGGACCGAATTTCGTAATGAAAATAACTCTCAGAAAGCAACGTTATTTTTACGCAGACGGGTGGTAAAATAATAAACCTTTCTGTGATAATCGTCAGCTATTTATTTATTTATTTTTCAGAAAGTGAAAGTTTTTACCTTTCAAAACATTGCATAGAATGAAGTATTTGTGAATTTTCTACAAATCTGCATCGAATGAGAAAAGCCAGTCCAACTCTCCATCTCCAACTCCATCTCTCCTATATCTGCCGATTTGAGCTTTGAATTTGATTTCCGTGCGAATTTAGAGTACCCGAACATCTTTTTGGCGCACAAATACGGTGTGTCCGAACTGAGTTGACATTAACTTCGCTATTTTGATTCCTTTCTACAACGAATTGGAGCTAATTAGAATTTTAGTATAATTGATGGGATTTAACGGTTGGGTGGGAATATAATTGTGACGAATGGTCTTTAATTTACATAATTCGTATTTTGCTAATGGAAAGGGTTTCGGAAGCGACTCACATTAATTTCAGACAAATCCCATTTGTGACGGTGAATTAACACACGGGTAACACTGGAAAACGGAATTTGGCTTTTACAGACCAGTAGGAATGCAAACTTTAAACTGGGACATTGTGACCCCTAGCTACTTGTTAAGGATCTCTCACTTTTTTCTAACAGCCAGAAGATTAGGAGGAATTTGCAATTTGTCAAAGAACGCTGAAGAATTGAGAGAAGGTAATCTACCAGACCTACTGGCAGAGAGTTCTCGTAATTTGCAGAAAACCAGGAAAGGATTAAAACTACATCGGATTACCAAAACCGATACAAAAACAGGTTCTGTGGGGTGGTGAAGACGATGAGGAAACCCGATTTAGTAGTACTACGACTAATAAGCTACTATAATTTGCAATGGTAATTCCCAATCCTCTAGAGTTCGTGGTAATAGTGACGATTCAGGGTCGCATAGTAATGAAGGAGAGGTGGAAAGACGTGAATAGACGAGAGAGAACGTACCGCCTGAAATACGAAAAGGAGGGAAGAAGGAGGTAGAGCTCGTAAGAACACCAAAATAAACCTGGATGCGTCCATACGTCTTGGTATTCAACCATTGATAATATCCACAAGGACCTTGAAATTTCCATAATAGATAATAATTTGGCGGCACATTCCCCACTTAGCATTGACCGATTTTGATGAAATTTGGTACGTAGGCTCCATTTGGGGTCTAGTTGTGCCCCGAAGATTTTGGTCGATGTAGGTCACTTCTAAGAATTGAAAAATGAAGTTTGAAACTTTGAAAACGCCCTAACTCAAAAAATTTTGATATAAAGGTATTGTTTTTCCATCAATTTAAAATAGTAAAGAATTTTTTGAGACCTCGTGGAGCCCTGTAGGACAAACCGTTCGCTCCCTACGAGTGTTGGACGTACGATAAATCAGAAACACGAGTGTGAATCGCAAAAGAGGTCTAATCCCCGTTCAAATGTTAGCTGACCGAAATCGATGTTTTTCTTCAAGTTGGTTGGTGGTAACAATGGCAAAGCCGGGTTGACGTTCTTATAGTGCTACACCCTGTATACAAATGATCTACTCAGGCGGCTAAACAGACGAAAACATCACGATATATGGCAATAGGGAGTGATGTTTTATTGAAGGTTTTCGGTGAGTGCTGAGCTCTCCTGTGAATCTGGTGTCTCAAAAGACACCAAATAACCGAAATTTTCAATCACATAATAAATTATCGTCGGTGAAGCGGCATCATCCAATAACTCAATTTTTTACCAAAATGGGTCGAACATCAATCTTGATTCAAAATTTCTCGGATCCATTGGTGAAGTCAGTTTGTCGTAAAATAATTTGTTTCGGGGTTATTGACAGTGTTGCCAACATGAAGTTTTTTAATAAGGCTGATGAAAATGAAACTTATGTGTCTTCTCATCTTTAATTTCAATACGCTTATTTTATGCTGTGATATTATCTTGATGAGCCCTATTTCTACTTTTTGGACTTTTTTTTTTTTTTTGACTTTGCACGGGGTCTGTGCCCCCCGGTGGACGGATGACACTTCCTGAGTAGGGGAAGAGAGGGGTCGAGGTGATGCGATAAGACAGTATTATCGCGATCGCGGCTCGACGTCTCTGTTCCCCAAGTCCGGCCCATTTCACGTAAGTCATTAATGAATATACCTCCTTCATTCTCGTCAGATTACGTGTCTCATTTCTCCCCTATTTCCAAGTAATTAGATTCCCGACTGGAGATCATTACATGGTAGCAAAGCGTAATTATATTTACATACTACTCCCACTGCTTACAACTCTGCTCCTTCAGTGTCCCTTCAAATTTACCTTCATTATTCAATCTTTCTTTAGTTAACCCTTAGTTTCATTCATCATCCAACCGGTTCTTCTCATATTTATTCCTCTCACTAATTCTGTGTTGATTTCCATCATTAAATATATTTTTTATAAATAAACTAGCCCCTCAATTTCAGCATTCTGAATAAAATTTTAAATTTCTCTTTTCATTTTCATAATTTACCAACTAAACAATTTGTACTTCCATCTTGTATAACATCCCACCACTCCCCTTTTCCCATAATCACTACCCCAATATGTTTACAGAACCCAAAACCACCACCAAAGAGGAAGATGTGGATTTCTGTAGTGTATGTGATGTACCACTACCAAGCTGTAAACATGTCTTTTGCAAATTTTGTGTAAGGATCTTTCACCCTTCTTGTGCCAACACTACTTATATGAATTGGAAAAAGATTCCACTTGACTGTACATCAACTTAAAAATGTCCTGAGTGTGGAGCACAAAATATGAATGCTGACACATCTCACCCACCACCAGCCCAGACGTGGCGATACCATCTCCCACAAACCCTCTCTCAACAATTAAACAAACTCCCTCCCTTTTATTATGATAACTCCGAGTCTGCCTATCATTTTATATTAGAGTTTTCGAAAATAGTTAACTCAACTCCAGACTTATTCCCCAACATGATCCAGGCCCTAGCACTCAACCCCAATTTTTCTTATATCACTGACCTTCTTGTGTCATGTTCACCATCGACTGTTTCATACCTATCCTTTCTGGCAAAATTTTTTCAATGCACCTGTCCTACCCTTCCTGCAGCATAGATATCTCTACCGCCTCCAGGGTCCCACCGAAACATTTCGTACATTATATGTACGACATATTATGTCCAGAGCATCACCACAGCCAATGACATTTTACGAGTACTTCCCTTGATGATGAAATGGCGCTAGTTGACGCCATTTTGGTGGGACTCAACGCCCTCACACGCACCCAGCTCGTCTTTTCCACCAAAGCATGAAATAAAGCGGAACTTAATGCACTAGTTTTTTGGCCCAAGCACAGGATCAGTTGCGCAGACTACATTTGTGTTCAGTAACTACCAAACCAACATTCCCTCAGTAACCATCTGCTAAAAATATTCCCAAACATTCACATAGGTGTACAGCCACTGATCGCCCTGGCCATGTCTGACCACTACCACTCATGTCATTAATTGTGGAGGCCCCAAATAGACTGACCTCTCTCAAACCAGAGAAATTTCCAGCACCCCCAATGTCTGAGGTAATTGGCGGCACAAACCAGCCTTCACCAGAAATCCTCTCATCTCTCTTCAGCCATACAACAATCACACACTCCCCCCCCCCCCATCATACTCCAAGTAGTCGTAGCCTCTACTCCAACCCATATGTTGTTGGACACTGGAGCTTCAGTCTCCGTTCTGAACCAAGGCTATTTCAACAATATTATCCTTTCCAAATCTAATCGACCAGTACAGTGCCCCCCCCCCTCCCCCAGGACACGGGGCACATTGGCATTTCCTGTCAATGCTTCGTTCTAAATCCGAGATTTTTCGTTTCTTATTTAAGTAAGAGGTACCATTACCTAATTTTTTTAGTGCCTCATGCTGCTTCCTATAGTTTCTTACCTCCCTCCTACCATCTTATAATGTTGCTCTGTACTCCTGCTGTAGTCATTTTCTTGGTTGTTGTGGAGAAGGAAGCAGAGACGTCAATATACTCTTTTCAACATTTATTTGGCTAGCGCTTTTGGGGCAAAATATGGCCCCTTTATCAAGCTGTTTTTGGTTCAATGTAGTCTTCAAAAATCCAAAGGCGATTGCCTCTTGGTCACCACTTTCTCCCAGGAAGTGGTCATCGTTGTTCTGTACTCCTGCTGTAGTCATTTTCTTGGTTGTTGTGGAGAAGGAAGCAGAGGACGTCAATATACTCTTTTCAACATTTATTATATCCAATTTATTATATATCCAAGGCAATCGCCTTTGGATTTCTGAAGACTACATTGAACCAAAAACAGCTTGAGAAAGGGGCCATAGTTTGCCCCGAAAGCGCTAGCCAAATAAATGTTGAAAAGAGTATATTGACGTCCTCTCCACAACAACCAAGAAAACATCTTATAATGTTGTCACGACGAATTTTTCTGTGATTCTAGTTCGATTCAAAAGGGCTGATTGTGATTAACCCTCTTACAAAATATGCTAGGTAAGCCTTAAACTAGCATTTTGTAACTGATCAAATTTCGATTGAAATAAAGTTGTGTATCTTTCCACTGATATCTATTTTTCGATTTTATTTGGTCCTCTGGGTTAAGAATATTTTTACTGAACCATACTTTTTGCCAAAAAAAGTGACATGACACATCGTCAAAAAAAATGTTGAATTTGAAAAATAGTACTTATTTAGTAAACAAGAGATTATCAACTCTGGAAACGTTTACTGCTATTATTAATTAGCTATAAATAAATATTCTCATTAGCGATATGCGATAACTCCTGCTGCAACGAGGATTTGCTATAACTCCAACTGAAATGAAGTACCTTCCTAACATGCTACGCCTCGCCTAACTTTTTAATTAATTGAAAATATATGGTTAAATCCGACAGAATTGATAAAAGAGAGCTACTTGTTTATGGAATCGTCGAGAGTTATTGATTCGAGGGTGCAGTATTGAAATTGAACAGGATTTTTGCAAGTTGCCGCTGCACCGACGGTATATTGTATTCATTGACATAGAAATGTTGTCAATAAGTTG
Source organism: Apolygus lucorum (assembly GCA_009739505.2). NCBI lineage: Eukaryota > Metazoa > Arthropoda > Insecta > Hemiptera > Miridae > Apolygus > Apolygus lucorum. The sequence goes on along the minus strand of CM019168.2, from coordinate 40,200,247 downwards.
AATGAACTTGATGCAACACATTTCATTTGAGAAAAAGAAAAAAAAAGTTTCTAAATTTTTTTCTTCCGTCGAGTATTTTCAATAAAAAATTCTGTCTTAAAATTGGAACCTTCCATTTCTTAATTTCTATTAAATTTGCCGTATTTTCTCTATTACATTGTAGTGAGTTGCATGTCAAATTTTAAAACTGTTTTTGACGCCTGGGGGAAAATTTGAGACGTCTGACATGCAATGAATGAGTTACACGACGTGCTTTGCCATTACAAGACGAATACGCCTTCAGAGTTTCTCTTGAAAACCACCGAACCAACGGACTGTTTCCCCTCAATAAATTTTCTCCCTCTTTCAAAACCCATTCCCGGAAAACTCATTGTGTTTCACCACCAGCGAGACGGTAGTGGCGATGGTGGTTGTATAGGGGGGGGGGGGGGTGTTTATTTAGACGGATTCCCAAGACCGCATTTATCATCCGATTATGATGCGGTTGACGGGTCTTTTTGTGATTCAAATCACGGTTCGCGCCCTGTAGTGGAACAAGGGGAACTGCTACATTTCCCAGGAAATGGTGTTTATAAAAAATTATCATTTCTCCTCTTCAATGGAAGTTTTTCAATATCGGAACAGAAGGATTCCGTTAGGGGGGAGGTAGAGGGGGAGAATAAGGTCACAAGAGTGTTATAGAATAAACAACTCCATTCTCCTCGAAAACAATATTAAAATAACATCATTTCAAGGAGAGTCGTTAATTCGGAGGTTCGGTGTTTTTGGTTTGTCATTAAGGGGGTCTGAGTCGGTCGCCGTTCGTTCCTCAGTCCGCGTCAGTATTTCACGAAATGGAAGGCGCAAAAACTTAAAAATTGTACCTAAATTTAAAATTTTAAAGGATTCAAAAATAAATTCTAAACCATTTATTCAGTACCTAGTTTTCCCCATTTTTCTTTAGCATTTATTGTTCGTTTTTGTTGATTCCGGCGGGAATATTTCAGATTTTCAATTCCCTAGGGCCGTCACTAATGAACTTCTAAAATCATTTAAAATTTCAAATTTAGGTAGGTACAATTTTTTAAGTTTTAGCCCCTTCAATTCTGTGAATTACTGACCCGGAACGAGGAAAGAACGGCGCCCAACTGAGACCCCCTTAATTAAATTATTATTAAATTTTTTTTGACATCCCCTCAAAATTTGTTTTTAGTAACCATGTTCCGATTTGGTTCAAATTTGGTATAATATACCAAATTGGTATAATATACCAAATATTCCCATATTATGGGCTCCAATTTGGGTCTAGTTGTGCCGCGAAGCTTTTCGTTGATCTCAGTCACTTCTGAGGGGCGAAAATTGAGGGTTGAAATTGTCAATAGTGCTTTAGTGAGGGTTTCGTAGTTCACTTCATTTTATTTGTTGCTTCTAATCTATTGAAATTAATTTATTGAATGTGTGGCTGTAGTTATGTGTGTGTGGAGGCTGGGGTTATGCCTCTCCTGCCCGGGGTGGCCTTCCTGGCCATTTTTCCACGTCTCCGAGACCCACTCTTGCACAGTAATCTTTGCTGGTTTCTGGATCCGGGATGCTACCATGGTGGGCGGGTCCGGGCGGGGCTGGGATCTTCCCCGGCCCCGCAACGCTTGCTGCGGTGTTCATATTATCATTATTTTACGAAGGTATCCATCGAGTTATTTTATTGGAAGGAGCACATTTTCTCTCCCTCTTCCGTTAAGTTTTTATATTTCTCAAAAAGTTTGTTAATGTTTGATAGAATAAGTGTATTCAATGAACCCATTTATGTACTGACGTGATGATTTCTAGTTGGCAATATCTTAGTATTTAATATCTTAGCATTTAGCATTTGTCTAATTGGGAGTCATTGTTTCTCCATCTTCATTCTTTGTTATGTCTGATTTTTTTATCGACGTTTGCCATGCAATATTGTGAACGACAAATATAATCTCTCTCTAGCTCGAAAACTCTCTGAATAAAGGTACCTATTATTTTGTCACCAATTTGAAATAGTATTGAATTTTTAGAATTTCTAGAGACCACGCAGAGCTCTGTAGGACAAACCGTTCGCTCCTTACAAGAACTTGAGGGTTGAACTTACGATAAGTCGGAAACACGAGAGTGAATCGCAAAACAGGCCTAATCTTCGTCCAAATTTCAGCTGACCAAAATGCGATCGCAGTAGATACTTGCAAAGCCGAGTTCTTTGCAGACGAATGATGTATGTAGAAAAATAATAAACCTTTGTGTAATGATTTGCAGCGTTTTTCCTTTATGCATACGGACCGGGGCTTGTGACCCTGTGCCCTCCCTGACGAATTACGCTTATCTAGAATACTTGTAGTAAACTCGTACACGCCTATTTCATCCCAAAGTGGTAGCGGAAAAAAAGCAATCATGCAGCATGTTTTCATGAGCGAATTTAAAGAACCATCATTCTCAAATTTCACGTATTTAAAATCAAAATTAAACGTATTTTTATTTTTGAAGAATTTTAATTATTCACATTATGTAAGGATTACCGACTCATTATTGAAAATAATAAACGAAAATTCCGTTCGTCCACCGTTCACGGCACGTTTTTTAGTCGAGGGTCGATTTTCATGAAATTTGATTTAAGGGCTTCATCTTCGGGGAAGTAGTGAAGCGAAGCTTTTGGTTTTATTGAGAGTTGTAATTTTCAAATCAGCCAAGCTCGAAAACTTTCGACCTGAAATTACAGTTTTAATTTTACAGTTAATAATTACAGTTAATAATTTTACAGTTATAAAATTACAGTTAATAATTTTACAGTTAATAAAATTGCAGTTAATAGTTTAAAAATAGAATTGAATTTTTAGAATCGAACGAGACCACCCACAGCTCTGTAGGACAAACAACTAATCATTGAAAAAAAAACGTCTGCCAAGTTGGGTGGGCAGTATAGCTTCCTCACTCATTGTAACATGGACGTATAGAATCAGTTGGCGAAAAACAGGAGAGGAAATGGCCTTGGAGCTCACTCAGCTGATCAGTGACCACTCAGGCACCTTCAGCATTCTCCATTGACCCTGCCTCTCAAATTTCAGCTTCCTGCGTTCAACAGGAGAGAAAATGGCCTTGGAGCTCACTCAGCTGATCCGAAGGTGCTGAAATTTATAGGGGACCGTCTAGGACCTAACCCGCACAATCCCTGAAAATTTCATCAAAATCGGACCACAGGTTAGTATAGTTTTGCCCGGGACAAGGATTGACCACAGACAGACAGACAGACCGACAGACCGACAGACCGACAGACAGACAGACAGACAGACACGGAACCAAAATTGTTCGGGAAGCTCTAAAACGCAAAAAGCAAGTGGAAATTTTGATTTTGGAGGACATTTTTTTTTTCACTTCTTTCACGAATACAAAGCTTCCCTACCTTCGGTAGTGAGGAAGCAAAAAAAATTGGCCAAAATAAATATTGGTTCCAATTATTATAGCTGAGGATGATTATAGATGCGAGCGTTGTTCGTTTCTTTGCCCTTAGTGCGGCTTTAGTTATCCAAGAATCAAATTTCGTGATGAAAGCACTCACAGAAGGCGATCGATACTGCAAAAAACGAAACCATTGAGTAATAATTTGCAGCATTTGAAGTTCATCGAACATCTCGTGATTGGTTTCACTATAAGAGCAAAGTACCCTCACCGAGGCCCGAGGCTGGTTAGCGGGATCCGCATTAATAACTAAAGGGCCGGATGATGAATACTACAAAGACGGACGAGAGAAGTTACTGGAGAGTTTTCATTCGATGATGGGATTGAGAACTACAACGCTAATCGTCGAAGGCTCTTGGAACCCTTCGGGGCGAACGAACTGCAGGAAAACTTCATCTTGTAGAAACAAGGGAACCCCCTCGTGATTGATTGCCTGGTAATTGCCCGCCTGTTTTGTAGGATTAATTGTTGCAGCCGAGCCCTCTCGTTCTCAATTGAGTCTCTTTTATTAGGGTTCATTTTCTTGTCGGTGACTACACGGTAATTACTCGCGGTGCTATTGAACTTATCAATCTGTACCAAGTCAAACGAGTCTGACGGTGTACATCAATGGATAATGTAATAAAATCCACACAAAAACAACGTCCATTGAGGCCATGGGGGACGACAAGAGTGCGAGTGAGAGGGAAGATGCCAATAATTATTAAGAATTATCTCAGCTGTCGGTTGACCGATTTCAAAGTGATCTGAGTTCATCTCAACCAAATAAAGGAAGCTTTAATTGCCGATTTTGCGAAAAAATTTTAATTGATTAAATTTTTTCCTGTTTTCTAGGAACTAATAAAATATTTGTCAAAAACAAGTCCTTCCCGTATGTATACTTATCAATGTAAGCGTTTGCAATCATGAGCAAAAGAAAATATTGATTAGCTGAAGAGGCTGTTGGTTTTGGTTCATTATTTTCAATAATAACCTTTGGAATCAACCAAGAAAAAAAAATTGTTAACACCCCCTCAAAATTTGATGGTTCACGTTTCAAGGTACGTAGAATCCAAAAATCGAATAAAAATTTGAACGTCCGTCCGCCGTACGCCGTACGCGGCACTTTCCCCACTTATCATTGACTGATTTTGATGAAACTCGGTATGTAGGCTCCATTTGGGGTCTAGTTGTGCCCCGATGATTTTGGTCGATGTAGGTCACTTCTAAGGGTTGGAAAATGAAGTTTGAAATTTTGAAAACGCCCTAACTCAAAAAATTTTGATATTAAGGTATTGTTTTGTTCAAATTATACCTGACCGAAATACGATCGATGTTTTTCTTCATGTTGGATGGTTGGTGGCTCTGCAGACGAGTGATCTATGTAGAAAAATAATAAACCATTGTGTAATAATTTGCAGCGTTTTAATTGAAAAATCATTCAATTAAGCAAGAAGCAAGGGGTGACTCAGCCAAGAAAGGACTGGGAAGAAGGTTGGGTCCTAAGTGGGTACCCAGGTAGATAGGTAGAATTACTTCCAAGACTTGCTTGCCAGAACTAGAGAGAATCCACACTTCATACGAGTCTGAAATGTTGCTCTGTAGTCAAAGAATATCAATATCTTTGTTCAAGATTACAGTTTAATAATAGAATTTATAGAAGACTTATAGAATTGTAGTTGATGATTTCGCCTCAAAATTTAGGCAAAATCTGGCCTTCATCTTGTCGTTGTATAGCGAAAATTCCCATCTAAATCGGTATACAACAACACCATTTATTACAAACTTGTTGTTCAAGTTATCATTTCAAGTTTGGAAACTATTTCTGAAACCAAATTTTTCTTTCAAAATTTTACTGGTTTCATTTCATTCGTTCCATTAGTTGTAATAATGATCTTGAATATCCTCTCATCGCAGGAGACTGGCAGGTCAGTGATCATCCATGCCCTAACAAACACGAATAAATAAAAAAAAACTTGTGCATTTTACACTTATTAGAGGTGCTCGCTGCCACTGAGAGAATGTTAAGTCTCAGAGAGTACTCGCGTCTTTCATAATCGTACACTCGATTCATGAGTCCTCTTTTTACGACGTCCCACATGTGATTACACTTGGGCGTCCCTTTCTGAGTGAAAGTTGGACAACAATCAAAAGGAAAGAAACAACCACACACTAATCCGTTTGAGACCATTCTGAATCCAAATCCGCGAGAAAAAACCATAGGTGTATGTCTGTGTGTGTGCGTGACAAAATCTTGTGTTGTCTGCCCAGGCCTCAATTTCCAACCGATTTGCGTGTTTCTTTTTTTATTCGACTCAGAAATCTTCCAAATTAGATACTATTTAACCAGAGTATCAGAAATATAGCTTACTAATCTAAGCATACTCTCATGTCACCATTGTTGAGGGGAGGGGGGGGGGCGCTCGAATTGCCATGTTGGGTATCGTAGATCATGGATTTCAAAATGCTCTTCAAATTCGAAGCTCCCATGCCGCTAAAAATGTTATGGTGGATCATGGTGAGGGGGGGGAGACCACTATTTCTTGCCTAAAATACAAAATAAATTAGATCGAGTGAAACATTTGTATCGCTTGCCAACTGGTTTTTTGACCTAATGCTTATCCAATGGGACGTCCCCTGGAAAGCATGTATTACTTAACAATATGTTTTAAAAGCACAGTTAATTCATTGGCTTCCCGAATCCATTGCACGAGACTGGTTGGCAATCCGTCCATTCTGCACCGATAAAGCATCCTAAAGACGAGATGTAGGAGGATTAATTCATCTCAGAAATTGACGTCAGTCACTCGAGAAATCTAAACGACAATATCCTGCCTGCCAGGATTGATGGATGTCTCAGAAGTCATGCAACAGGTCCTGCCTTTGCCTCATTTATGAAGTTCGTGTATAAGTGTAGGTGGTATTTATTGGCACTAGAAAATAGAAGCGGATGAATATTGAATGAGATTAATGTGGAAATGAATTAATTAATTATCATACATGTATGATATACGAGTTTTCCTACCAAATTTTTTAGCTTTTTAAACAATATTCTCCTGGTTAATATTTAAAGCATTACAAAATAGTGAAACTGTATTATTGAGCAGTTATGTAAGCTAAATTCAAATTGTATTGTATAAATTATAACTTCTTGTAATTCTCAATTATGAATTACCATATGTACACTACCTACAACTATACTATCTACTTAGAAATTACAGCTCCTCCCAACAGCATAGACCCCCCCCCCCTCTATGGTTGTGGAGTATATTCCAAAAACGCTGCACATTATTACACAATGGTTTATTATTTTTCTATGTAGATCACTCGTCGGCAAAGCCACCAACCATCCAACATGAAGAAAAACATCGATCGCATTTCGGTCAGCTAAAATTTGAACGGAGATTAGGCCTCTTTTGCGATTCACACTCGTGTTTCTGATTTATCGTACGTCCAACACTTAAATTCTCGTGGGGAGCGAACAGTTTGTCCTACAGGGTTCCGCGTGGTCTCAAAAAATTCTAAAATTCTATACTATTCTAAATTGATGGAAAAACAATACCTTTATATCTAAATGTTTTGAGTTAGGGCGTTTTCAAAATTCATTTTTAACCCTTAGAAGTGACCTACATCAACCAAAATCTTCGGGTTACAACTAGCCTACATACCGAATTTCATCAAAATCAGTCAATACTAGGTGGGGAAAGTGCCGCGTACGGCGTACGGCAAATTTTTATTCGATTTTTTGATTCTACGTATTTTGAAAAGTAGACCAACAAATTTTGAGTTGTTAAAAAAAAGTTTTTTTTTGGTCGATTCCAAAGGTTCATTATTGAAAATAATAAACCAAAATTAAATGTACATACTTAAGATTGCCTCTATTTTCAAGGAATAAATTACTTTTCATTCATTCATTCATTTAGTTGGTGAGGAAAACTAGATCTGTTAGAACCCTAGAACTCCTAGAACTCTCTCTATTAGAACTCTTGCTAAATTTATTTCCCGAGACCACTGACGGGGCTTTCAGAAGTTAAAAAATATTGACGTTGCCATCAGTTCTTTCTTATAAACTTGATTGTGAAGGTGTGAAGGCAGTATGGCAGTATGGTAGTACCAATGGTTGGTGGGTAAAAAAAGTTAGTAGGTAAAAAAAAAGATCCCTCCCTACCAACAACCATAGATACCTACTACGTAGTAGGGCATTTTTGAAAATTTCAACCGTTCATTTCCATTTGGTTGGTAGTTGCGGTTGAAATTTTCAAAAATGCCCCAATAGGTAGTAGGCACCTATGGTTGGTAGGTATAAAAAGAAAGAAAAAAAAGAGTTTTTTACTTGATTATTACCTAATTTATCATACTACAATGTTGTATCTGTACCTGTATGTATTACCACTTTTTTGTTGTTTCCTTTTGTGAAATTAATTATTGGAGTCTTCTCCAATAACATGGATACATATTAATTATGTACCGCTACTATAGTTATTTATTGAGGACTCCGTGATAAGGATTATATTATGACATAATCACATTGTGATGTTGGCAGATAAGGTGCGTTTTGTGTGATATTGGAGTCCTTTGCGGGTGTTTTGTGGCATCCTCTCGTGGTTTTGTCCTTGGGCCGAATTTTTGGAGTGTCTCACTGAGGACACGTTGCTTTTAGTTTTGAGACGCCACCATGGTGGGTGGGACCGTGCGGGACTTGCCGCGGCTCACTCTCCCTCTCTCAATCACGCAGTGCTGTCTAAGCTATGTTGACTTGGCTTACTATTACTATAAAATGTATGTTCACATATTTTCGGCCAATAATCGTTATCATTACTATCATTAAGTGGGACAACCTCAACAGAAATAATTTATCGTTCAGTTTTTCAAACTCCATCGTTCTCTCAGACAATTTGTCCCTTTGTACGTAATATGTACCTACGCTAGAAAAATCTGGACGCCACCTAAGCACATCTAGATTTCGGAGATCCAACCGAAGCGGCGTTCCGTCTACGGACGTGAAGGGAACGTATTGACAGAGTGGATGTTTGTTAAATAATTTATGTTGGAGTGACGGGCTCTGACAGTGGGCCGCAGCTGCCTCGGTCTGGCTCCAATGTTCCGATGGCGATCACTGAAAGCCCGTATCAAAGGAGATAACACGACCTGATGCCAGGAAAACCGATCCAGCAAACCCACCAACTCTCCCCGTACGTAATCCAATCATCAAAGCAGGAGTGTTGTGGCAGTGCCGACGAGTAGATTAAGCTCCTGCATCTTACATATTTCTTGACAAAACTTCTTTTAGTTCGTTCAGACAAGTAGAAAATGAATATGGATTATAAATTACTAGAAACACATACCCAGTGGACACAGTATGTTAGTATAATACACTAAAAATGAACAATTTAATTTTTTTCCTTTACATTTTCATCCAAGAGGTTGATTGTATTATTTTAACGATTACGCTTTGCCACACCCACAAGGCTGACCACTTTCTCCTGTAGATAATATTTCGATTTTCTCAACAATAGCTTAAAAGATACTTTTTGAAAATCTGCTCATCCTTTCAGATTATTCGAAATTAGACAAATTTTAAAGATTCTACATTTCAAGATTTGTATTCGTGCAGCTGCAGGTCAAAAAATGTTGGTTCCTCCAAAATCAAAACGTTAATGTCAATCTCTTGACCCGGAAAATTTATGCTCGATTTTAATCAAATTTGTAGGGTAAATATGTACCTAGATGGTTCCATATGAATTCAATTTATTAAATCTTAAGTCTGCGTACAAACATCATCGCCCTTTCATTAATTTCCTAAGATCTATGGCCCGATGTTGGTCGAATTTGGATTGTAGTTTGGGGCCCACGATAATTTCTTATTGATTTCATGACGGTGCGAGCTTCGGTAACACATCATGATGTGAAATGTGAGAGTGAAAAATTCCCAACATAGGTAGTATGTACAGTCATAACTCCAATATTGATTTCCACGGAGCAATGAATTATCATTAAACGATTAGCATACCAGTGTTTTTGGACGTATTACTCATCGCTCCAATTTTACCTGATGGTGTGGAAAATTCGAAAAAATATTTCATCTTCATTTATCGGACCAGTTATATATGTAGCCATAAATCCGTATGGTTTGCCAAATTCGAAAAAATTATTTTATTTTCATTTATTAAGGATAAGTCAAATTAGCTCCTGTTCATAATAGAGAGCAAACGAATGGAACAGTTCCTCGGAACAGTGGTTGAGTAGTTGAGAATAGTGAAGAAACAACATCTGAATAAGTGACCGTACCGATGCCGCAAAAACTTACTCTGCGCAAAAAAACATATTCATCTCACAATGTATCAACGTGAAGTGTTGATACTTTTCCTTCTGACATGGATAACTAATATCCATGAACTAGGGGGTACGGTGTAGCTACGGTCGCTGAGGCGAGCTTTTGCGGGGATCGAGGGCTCAAGTCTCATCGCCGGCAGGGTGAGTTTTTGTGCGTCCGGGGCTCTCCCCCCCCCCCCCTCCCTCGTCACAACCCAGGGCGGTAAGGCCAATGGGAAGCCCTGAGCAAAATCATCAGAACAAATTCTCATCTTCCCTCTGGAAGACAGCTGATGACGTCCTCGACGCCAGGAGTGGCAGTCGAACGAAAATCCAACCTGAAATGGTTGTTTTCTTTTACTTTACTTACTTTACATATCCGTGATCTATTGCTTTTCCCATCAAGGGAGAAATTTGATGATTTTTTAAAATAACCATAGTTCTAACAAAAAGATTTATTGAAAATTTGCTCATTAACTCAAGTTGCATGAAAGGACTTTTTCTGCATGCATAGCTACCATTCTCTTACCAAGGTTTCCTCATATCTAGGTTCCCAACATCATAACTCTTAAACCTAACTTCGGGTTTCTCCTCCCCATCAATCTGCAGATTCTCCCAGTAAATGGCCTGGTTTACACACCCGGCTAATTCCCACTCGCCTTCGTATATCAAATTTATGGCTCACACATAGACCATCGGCCGAGAGGGATCAGGTGGGCCGCTGAGTCGAGCTTATCATCCGAACATGCGAACAAGAGTTACAACTGGCGGATGAACTCCTAATTAATGAAGATCGAACGTGCCTCACCACACCTGCTTCCATAATGCACCAGCTCGAAGCACTAACTTACTGTAGTTGGCCTGTTTCGACCAGTAAAGGTATTGCTTTTGAATCTGATAGTCCAGCTGTCTTAACCATTCTGGGAAGGATCTCATGAAGGGACCGCTTTGAAATTGAAGTCATGTTTTTTTTTATTCGATTCTCACCAACTATCGTAGATCATTATGGCGACGGCTGTCACTCAACAGAAATTTCAATAAGAATACGATCTCGTGATATAGTTGAAGTAGAGGCCAAACATCAGTGGGGAATAATCAACCGATCAATCGTTAGCAAAATACCTTGAAACAAAAACCAACAAATTTTGAGGGGGGGGGGGGTAAAATTTTCTTCTTGGTCGATTCCAGAGGTTCATTATTGGAAATAATAAACCAAAATAAATTTTCGATTAAATTCGATTTTATTGCATTGATGTTTTTGTTTAGAATAGTGGTCCAGTAATCATCATTAAGGTACTGCTACAAGTAAAATTCAAGTTAATTTAAGTTATAGTTTTTTGCCCACCAATTTATTGCGGTTAAAATTGTGACAAGGAATATAGAGGTATTCAATACCAGTAAAAATACTGCTGTACATAGTGCTAAAGGCGAGCTTGAAGACTAGAAGTCAGAGCAAGATGGTAAAAATTGTGGACATTTCTTGGACCCACACCCCAAACTTGTCATCCAGGAAGGTAAGTTTTGCTTTTGAAAGATGGACCTGATCATGGAGTTCTGATTTCATTGAAAACTACCTAATTACATTCAAGTGTAGGTCATCTAGAGACCAAAACTCCAGACTCGTGGTCTAAGCAAGAGTCTAATTAAAGACAGATATGATCAGGAAAGCATCGATCTTACACAACAACGTTGCTCAACGTTGTCTCGTCTACTGAGACCTGAATGACTTCAAGAACCTACCTAAAGTCTAATACCTACCTAAAGGACCTGCCTAGAAGTCACCAATGGTACCATCATCATCTCACAGAAGTCGGACAAAACCTTAATTTTCCATTATAACGGAATTATATTTTATTATATTTGGTATCTAGAACTATCGCAATGGAAATGACGAGTGGTGGTGAGTAGAACAAAATTTCTTCTATTAAATATTTGTTTTATTAAATATTTAAATTTAATATAAATGTTTGTTCTATTCACCACCACTCGTCGTTTCCATTGCGATAATTTTAAATACCAAATATAATTCACCTTAATTTCTTGACCGACTTAGTTGGTATTTTCCTCACTTTGTTTAAATAAAATTATATGTTACTTAAAATTATATCTTAAGTAAAATTATATTTTTGTAAAATTATACTTTAAGTAAAATTATATTTTTGTAAACATTTTTGTAAAATTATATTTTACTTAAAATTAGGTATATATTTATATCAACTACTTAATATTTTCACTACCGTCCTATGCTTTATCGCCTGAGCCATGATCAAATTGAATCACCTCAAACAGATGTAAACCAAAATTTAGGTGGTAATTGAAGAAGTCATTGATATATTTACTGTGTTGTTCTGTATTCCTGCTGTATTCATATTGGCAGTCTGTGTGGAAGATGAAGCAGAAGGACTCAATTTCTCCTTATCAATTCTTTTATTAGGCAAGCGCTTTCCGGGCAAGCTGTGGATTTTACAATCTGCACAGAATCTGTAAATGCAGATAGTAGAATATAGACTTGAAAAAGGGCCCAAAGCTCGCGCCTAATTCGCTTGCCTAATAAAAGAATTGATAAGGAGAAATCGAGTACTTCTGCTTCTATTTCCTCATAGACTTTCAATAATTACTGTGGAGAAAAAAGAAGGAATTTGACAAATTTTATGGAACTGTTTTGCTTGAAGACTTTTGCCGTTCCAACAGTAAATTAGCAGGTTATATTGAAGCTTGTCAAGTTGTCAAACAACTTTTCACACACATTTCAACTTTTTCCGGTTACGGTTAATTTCTCGTTAGCCCGTCCCTTGTGATTGAAGTTTGAGAGGGGAAACCACGAAAACAAAAAGTAACTGAAGCGGTTGGATATTCATTTTTCCATTACGGCTTTCGGCGAAACCTTTTTGTCTAGCTGCTTCTCATACGAAGGTGAACGTTGAGCGATGGAAGGCGATATGAAGGGGTATTACTGGGAAACCGATTCCTTTAACCGGAGAAAACTGAATTATTGTGCGATACGAGCGGGCCCCGCACAAATGACGATTAATCTTGTTGGAGAGTAGATAAATTGGCAAGATTACATCGTATCGGGAAGGTGAAGAGGAGATTTAGGGATCTCGGAGGATAATCAGGTCAAGCGTTGAGAGCGGTGTTGGGATAACAATTTCACCATTCGTTTGAAATGAAAACAATGCAATCCTGATCTTGTTTATTCTAGTTTTTCTGTGTGGAAGCTTTATTTACGGTTGCAACGAGTAACTGTTGAAATAAATATTATTGTGTTTAATTTTAAATAGATGTTTGAATGTTTTAATACTGTAAGAAAGTGAGACCAGAACAACAGGTAAATTTGACAATCTATTCACATAAGAGAAAATGTATATGGAATCACTTCTTTTTAGAAAACAACTCAACAACGATATTTTTGAATCATCAACAAATTAGTGTCGCTAGCATGGCGACAGTTTCCCTACTCCACATCCATCTGTTTCCTCTTGACGCGCGTGCAATCGGTCTGCATGAATCCTTTGTCGCCCGTTTGGAAGCCTGACCCTGTAAATTACGTCAGTGAGACGTTTGTACACAACACATGGTCCGATCCATGGTCGTTGAAGTTTTGGCGTCAGTCCCTTGTACGTCATACCTTGTCTTTGCCTGCTCTGCCACTTTTCCCAATGCTTCCAATGCTTCTCGTGCCACTGCATGTGCTTCATCTATTTTCTGTCGAAGAGCCTCTGCATAGGTCATGGTGCTGACTGGGTTTGGTGACCTGCCAGTTAGAAAATCTGCAGGTAGGACAGGTATTCTTCCACATGCTAGCATAGCAGGTGAAAATCCAGTGGAACTGTGAATAGAAGTATGCAAGCAGGGCCCAGAAGAGGTGCTGTCCCAGTCCCTTTGGTGTTTCTCAGTTACCTTGCGGAGCATGTCCATCAGGGAACGGTTGAACCGCTCTACACCTCCATTACCCTGCGGCCGCAGAGGTGTTGTTCTCGTTTTATGACATCCAAGAATCCGCATTGTTTCTCCAAACACGTCTACCTCAAAATTTCGGCCTTGATTCGTGTGAATTTCTCGAGGAACTCCAAACTTTGAAACCAAGTTCTTTACCAAGCCACGTGCAACTGTCTCTGCTCGCTGGTTTGGGGCAGAAACGCTTCTGGCCACTTGGTGAACTGGTCTACAGCAACAACAATGTAACGGTTTCCTTGGGATGGCTCTGGGAAGGGGCCTATGACGTCTACACCCACACGTTCGAATGGAACTCCTACTCGAGACTACCGCAAAGGGGCATTGTTTCACCCAAACTTCAATTGTGTGGGTTCTGTCCACCTTGAAAGAATATTGTTGGGAAACATTCTTTCACGGTGGACAAAACCCAAACAATTGAAGTTTTGGTGAAACAATTGAATAAAAATCCACACTGCATGCAGATACATCTGTACATGGATATGTCTTATGATGGCAATTTAAATTATGAGCTCACTCAGCTGATCAATGACCACTCAGGCGCCTTCAGCATTCTCCATTGACCCGCCCTCTCAAATTTCAGGTTCCTGCGTTCAACAGGAGAGGAGCCTTGGAGCTCACTCAGCTGATCAGTGATCATCAACTTTCATGATGTATAGAACTATGTATCAATTGACCCGCCCTCTCAAAATTCAGCTTCCTGCGTTCAACAGCATCAGAAAAAAACGTTGCATTGTTTTGTGTGTCGAAAATTTCGGAATGACCCCCAGAACTAAGACATATCCATGTCAAAAAAACAGTGATAGGTAATGGAAAAGCTGGTAGAGTCAATTCCGTCTAGTCCATTTATACAACAAAAAAACCTAATAATTATTAACTTCGGGAAGCCAAGGGCCACATCGGTCTGTAGTGCTGTGTAGTTAGTCAGTTAATTAATTATTAACATTATATTCCGTTAGGACTTCTAAGGATAGTTCGCAACCCTGAAAACCTGTGCTACTGACGTGCTGTGTTAAAAAACATGAAATTGTCAAACTTTTTTTTAGCTGTTTTAATACAACTTCTAAACTATGATAATTTTAATAATGTCTGCCCAGTAACTTTTTAAAGAAGGTTAAATTTCCCAAAGTTTGACACCAACTTGAGCTCCGTAGGTCGCATATAGATGAAGATACAGCGATTTGAAAAAACGTATACTTTTCGATGAATAAGTCACCTGGTTTAGAGGTTAGAGGTCAATACGCGGTAGACGCTAGTAGTTGAGGGTAGGAATATGAATGATGCTCAGAGACAGAATATAGTTCAAGATGAGTAGTAAAACGAACAAAAATTTTTCACTCGCCACTTTCCTCAGCTGCGCCAGAGAAGGAAAGAAACCACCTGAAAAAAACACACTATTAACTCATTAACAGCATCTTCATCAAAGGACGTAATTTCCAACGAGCAAAACTCAAAGGGTATTGCGGGAAATTTCCACAGAATTACGTGAGTTGGGTATCTCAGCAGGAATATTCCGTGGTATCACCACCCACGTCCTCCGGGGCTCACTTCTGAACTGATAGTCGTTAAATAAGGGCACTTTCTATCATCCATAACTCCCACCTTTCACAACTTCCTTAAAACCCTAGAGCCTGCGTTCGGTAGTTTGGGGTTTCATCCCAGTTAGGTAGGTATCGTTTATTAATTTTTTTTCGAAGCATGTCTCTTCGTTTTTGAAAGAAATTTAATTTAAAATTTTTTTATCAACAAAGAAATTTTTTAAAGTTTGATCCACAGCTGTTCTGTATTGAATCTTGTTTTGTTGCATCGATGTAGTTAATTGGTTGAGTTGTTAGCTGGTTTGTTGTATTATTGGTCTGGTGTATTGTTGTTGTTAGATGTTTTTTGTTAGATTAGATGTTTTTTGTTTGTTGTGAGTTAGTTGGATAGTTTATAGTTGTTGCCTAGTTGGTTTTTTGGATTGTTGTTGTTGTCAATTGGTTTTTTGCTTCGTTTTTATTCAGTTGGATAGTTTCTTTACGATAGTTAGTTTGCTGTTAGTTGGCTTATTATCGTAAGGTGGCTTTTTGTTATTAGTTGGTTTGTTGTATTGTTGATATCAATTGGCTTGTTGAATTTTTTGTTAGTTTTTGCTGTTGTTGTTAGTTATTTCGAAGTATTGTACTATTTAGCTTGGTTATTGTATCGTTTTTATTCTGCTGGATAGTTTGTTGTGATAGTTGTTGGTGTCAATCGGTTTTTTTGCTTCGTTTTTATTTAGTTGGGTAGTTTGTTGTTGTTAGTTAGTTGGTTTGTTGTTAGAAAGTGGTTTATTGCTGTTATTTGGTTTGTTGTATTGTTTTTGTTACTTGATTGTACTTGTTCAAGTAACAAAAACAATACAACAAACCAACTAACAGCAATAAACCACTTTCTATTATATTATTCTATTATATTATAATGTTTTTTTTTCCGTGAACCGATTAGCCATAACTAGTGATTCACCAGTAACCAATTAGGAAACGGATTTCTGATACCCAAATTTATACACAATGATGATTTTCCAAAACCTGATTTCGCTTTCATCTCGAAATATTACGAAATATTTGCTCTAACTGGCGATAAAATAAACAGGGTCGACAGTCTGAATGGAATCGGAAGAACTTCTGATAATTTTATTGACATTAGCTTTGGAAAACATCAGAACACATTTCCCAACTGGTCGCGACGGCTACGGAAAACCGGACTCGGGGGAGGCAAATCAATATCAGTTGGTAGATGCGTTGACATGATGTGGGGACAACTTGGTCCATTCGGATAGAAGTCCGAGAGCGTCCGGTTTTTATAGGAGGCAGTTCCGAGTCCGTATAGTGGAAGAGATAAAATATTTTTATTTTCGAGAGGTCATATCACGATTGGAAGTCTATCGTTGACAATAGAATCTCTGCAAGTATCTTTTTCATTCAGTTCCATTTCGGTGGCTCAGAATCACCGGGATTCACGTGGACAATAGTTATCGTTTTCCTTCCGCACGGTTCGATACCTAATAATTGATTTCCACTATCGAAAGTTTGAAAATTTCCTGTTGTTTCCTCAGTTTTACAGGTTTTTTTTTTATCGCTGTGGCTCTGTGTACTTCTGTGCATGGTTCATTTTCCTAGCAAGTCGAGGATAACTCAAAATTCCCTTTATTTTCCCATCTTTCCTTAGAGCTATACCTCCCAACTTGGTTCAAACTCTGACTTATGCCTGAAACTCCGATTACATAAATCATAAACATTACTGTACATACAACTGATTTTGTTCGAATCTTGATGGTTGTTAGGGCTGGTTCTAAGAAGGCCCCGTTTGGATTTCATCGCGAGAAAAATCAATGAGATCAACAGGACCAGTGAAACATCGAAAGAACGCCCATATAACCAGAAACTTCGGATGAATAACATTAGCTCATATTGTGTTTAGCTCATATTTGGAGAGTAGTTTGGTGTTGGTCTCAAAATGACTCCATACTGATCTCATTATGGTCCGATTGATAGGTGCCACGTGCAAAAACGCTGCATTATTACACAGTAGTTCATTATTTCTAATAGAGATCATCCATCAGTCACAGCTTCGTCATTGATCTACACGGTCATAATAATAAATGTCGTGTTTTTTTTACGTTCAAATTTTGAATAAAGCTATTGCTTGAGAAACGTGAAACCCTTGTAACAGCCAGAACTTCTACATTTTCCAACAATATTCAGAGATTGTGCAGATTGATTTTTGTGATAGTGGAAGGTACTTAGAGATTGGGGTTTTGAGATCAACTACTACGCATCGGATCATCTATACAATCGGGTTATGGACGAGGAAGCTATGTGCCACACCCACTTGGCAGACGTTTTTTACCATTGTTATGTCGACTGTAGTAAATCGGTGAGAAACTTTAAGGAAGAATTTAAGACAAAATTGCTAAGAAAATGTACATTGATTTGATTTGTTTTTGTTGTTATCATTTTGATTACAGATGTAGAATTTATATACTATATATATTTTTATATATTTACTTTTATTTATATACTATATATATATTTATAGTACTACGTAGAATTTATATGAAGTGAAGAATTATGTTATAGAATGATTAGCGAGGAATTTGTAAATTATTTGTAGCCAGGGAAGGAGTAAGAGAGGGCCTCAAGGCCCTATCCTATCCCTGATGGTAAAATAAAAAGCGTAATCAATCAATCAATCAATCTGCGTGTCGTCGAATGAAGGAGATGACCTTCTCGATGCGACGTTTGTGATTTCTTCTACCCCTACTCAATGAAGAGAGAATGTCCCTATCCTAGCGACTGCATGGAATGGATGTGCGGAGTGCAGGGAAATATGCTAGCCCGACAACCCCAGCGTTTCATCAGAAACTGACTGTCGGGAAGCGGGATATTTACCTAGTGAGCCTAGTTTTGCGAGGAGATCCCTTATCGGATGAGAAGGTAGAGAACAAAATGAACAAGGCGATTGAATAGACTAGATTGCATGCTGGAGCTTATATACTCCGAGAATTTCCTCGGGGGAGAGAAAGGCGGGGTGACGTCATGTTGGCGTGTTTCCCCGTACTTCGTCTCTCCCTGTGGGTGGTGTCTCACTCAGGGATCCTCTTGTTGCTTCTTTATTTAAGAACTAATTAATAGTTGAAATTTCGGTCATAACAACCATTAATGCCATAAACATCAGATGGTCTTATGAAACCCCACATAGTTCAACTTACCTCTGTAATCTGCTTCTAGGGTAACGGGCCCAATAGTTGGACAGTTGGTTACTTTCATCCTAATAAATAACGGTACGGTCCTTTTATCGACTGTGGATTCTTTTCCCGGCAAAATACACAATCTCCACTCCATGTGGGAAACCTTAGTTTAACCTAGGAGTTGGTAATAGTTTGTTCAGTTCGTTTTGAAAGTGATGGTGTCCGGACTAATGCTGTTTGTTATGATTTTGGTAAGTAAACATGAGCATAAGGTTTTTCTGATTATTTGCGATATTTTTTGAGCATTTGAATTATTGTTCCGTAAAGTTGAGCTATTTTTTAAAGGTATTCATCTAGGATGTAGTAAATATTTATTTTACACTAAGGCCGTCCAACTAATGGAACCCGAAATTTACTGGTGGCCCAGGAGTTTGACTTTCATGAATTATTTCAAAACTCCACTCTTATCAATCAAAAAAGCTTTTATTCTATCATATAGCCACAGATTCTGCGAAGATAAGGGAAAAAATTACGAAGATTTACTAAAATTCTGATTTAGCATTGAAAATTTTAGTGCGAAAGCCACCTTAAGTGTCCAACTATTGGGCCCGTTACCATATCCATCTGCTAGATTTGTTAATGCATGTTGTTTTTGTTATCTGTTACCGGTTGTTATTGGCTATTTTCCCATGTTTGAGATCCACTCTTTGTATAGGGCTAAACCCTAAAAACAAATAAATGATTTGGTTTGAGGATGGTGAAGATATTAATTTCTGGTCTGCACAAAATCGGGTCACATACTACTAGGAAGGATGACGGCTTCTCGTATACACAAAACCAGGTTACCGGGTAGGTAGACAGAGGTTCTATAAAATACATAGCTGAGTGATAGAGGTTTTGAAAGATAATTCGCTTGTAAGTTTTCTGGTCCTCGTGGAGCTCCAACAAAGGTATTTATTGTCCCCCCCCTCTCTTTCCCAAACACGCATTTACGATGTGAAACAGGGAAGTGGAGAGGAGGAAGCCCGACTAACTTGTGCTGTTTGAGGTCTATTGTTGTCTATTGTTCCAGTGGTCACCACATGCTTATTTGAAAATACTCGCATGGTTTAGTTGGAGGCACGACAATGTACTAGAATAATCAGCCCGATATCGTAAATTAGAGGGATAAAATGGTTTATGTTCTTCCTTGAAACGTATACCAACAATTTTTTTTTTTTGGGGGGGGGGGGGAGGTCTAAACTGCAACGCCAGTATTAGTTCATGTATCCTCCGCTCTGCCAATGGCAGTTAGTAGGTAGTTAAAGTCATGATGGGGGTATTTTTTCTTCTTTTTTCTCGATTCCAAAGGTTTATTATTTATTGACAATAATAAATATTATATAAAAAATATTGAAAATAATAAAACAAAATTAGTTGTTAACAATTAATTAAAAAATAAATTTACGTAATTTAATTGAAATTAGATTAAATTTATTTATTTCGATTATTAATACATGTATTCATTATAATTCATTCAAAAACGTTCACATTTAATTAAGAACCAATTGAAAATTCTGAAATTTACCACAAAACTGTTAATTTACCACGAGATCATCATTTTGTTTTGATGATTTCGCTCATGGCTTCCCATTGGCTTCACCGCCCTGGTTTGGGACGAGAGGGAACTTTACCAGGGAAAATTAACGGGGGTTTTTCCGAATTAAATAATATCGTACCAAAAGATTCATCGGTTATTTCCCGTTTTCACTTAGGGCCTAAAGGGTTTAAGTATTGTCTAGTCTAAGAGTCTCCACGTGCTGTCAAATACTGATGTGGATCCAGTTGGATGGGAATGGCTCCATCTGACGACCGTATAATATATGGGTCAATGTCTGTTGGGTATAAAAACTGACTAGACCCCCTTCACTCGACTTTTTGCAATCCGGCAAGAGGAACCGGGGAAGTTCGTTAAGTTTTTACGACTTGCCAGCCTGGAAGGGTGGACGATCGTCAGCCACGTCGTTCCAACGACTTCGAATCGATAAATAACGTGATAGGATACCTGTTCAAGTTCATATCTTGTTGAACGACGTGTAATCAAAGTTGAGATAGTTACAGACTTCAACCTTCAATATAAACTGTGATAAATGTGCAGGTAAGAGTCCATAACTTTCTTCAATATCAAGCTGAGTCCACTTGTTCTTGCTTTGTTCAAAAAAAGTTAGGTAGCATTTTCAGCCAATGGAAAACTATAAAACTTCAACACATTCTACATCTACATAATAATATTGAAATCGACCAAACAACCTTAAGATCCAGGACAACTCTTCAAACGGTGAGAGAGTGGGTCCTCTGTACTTGTGCTTTCTTCACCGCGCATCTGGTAAATTCATTAGGTACCTTCATCAGGACTCGAAGGATACAAAAAAATTACAAAATGAACTTTACTACTGTCACAACAGGAAATCAAAAAAGCAGCAATTGGACACCATTAATGAAACGTATAAATTAAAACTAAGGCGATTGCACCTAAGAACTGCAAATTATTACCCAAAGGTTTATTATTCCTATATAGATTCATTGTTTGCAAAGAACACGGCTTTACCATTGTCATTTTTTTTCTTTTTTAATAAAGAGTTGTGGGTGCTTACATTAGGAAATTTGATCACTGGTCGCAGAACTGAGTAGATACAACTCGAAGAAACGAACAACGATCACATTTTGGTCAGCTAAAATTTGAACGGAGATCAGGCCTCTTTTGCGATTCACACTCGCCTTTCTGATTTATCATAAGTCCAAACATCAAGTTCTCATAGGGACCGAACGGTTTATCCTACAGAGCTCTGGGTGGTCTCATTCGATTCTAAAAACTCAATAGGTCATTTTTTCAAATTTATGAAAATTATGAAATTTTTTGAGTTAGGGCGTTTTTAACATGTCAACCCCTATTTTTCAACCCTTAGAAGTGACTGACATCCACCAGAAGCTTTGGGGCAAAACTAGACCCCAAATGGTGCCTATGTACCAAATTTCATTGAAACCGGTCCATGGGAACTGACGAAAGTGCCGCGTACGGCGGATGGACGCCAAAATTTTTATTCGATTTTTGGATTCTACGTACCTTGAAACGTAAACCAACAAATTTTGAGGGGTTTTTTAATTAACAAATTTTTTTTAATGTTGTTAAAAAACATTTCTTGATCGATTCCAAAGGATAATCGTTTCATTCCTCGAATTTCTTGCCGTTACAAGATTCAGTTTTCCGTGATCTTTTTGGGAAATCTACCCACACCTAATTCGAAGTATAGATAGGCCATATTTTCTGAAAGAGCTCTCGAAATTTGCTGTTTTACGTTTCAAGGTACCAGCGCCGTAGCCAGGGGGAGGGGGATGGAGGGAAGTGTTCTAATGTAAAAAAAAAAAAAACCAACGTAGGTATCAAACTATCTTAACTATCAAAATGTAAAGGGTATCAAGATGGTCTAATCTTCCAGAATATCCAACGTTTCGAAACGTCCAACCGATCAAATTATTCAATATATCAATGCGTGAAAAGTATCCTAATCTCCAAAACATCCCCTCTGAAGTTTTTTTGTGATCCTTTGTGGCTACTTGCGTCGCAGACGTGAAATCTTGGTAACAAAAACTAGATTTTTTGTCCGATCTCGATGATCTTCAATATCACACAATTGGTTGCGTACTGGCTTGCCGAATTTTGAAATTAACGAACCTCAACATAGGAAACATAGAAGAATGACATCACTTGAAAGTAATTTATTAAAATTTGTATTAACCTTCCGCTTGTCGTGCCTCTATTGGGGACCTCACTGGTGCACACTCCTTTTTACACCAAAACGCGCTACCCCTGAGCCACCGAGTCCTATATGGAAGATTGATAGTTTTAGGTTCTCAGATTGTACAGAGAATTGAAGGGACAGATTTTCCCTTTCGTTCTTATAGGGAGCGAACGGTTTGTCCTACAGAGCTCCGCGTGGTCTCAAAAAATTCTAAAAATTCTATACTATCTTGAATTGATGGAAAAACAATACCTTTATGTTAACATTTTTTGAGTCAGGGCGTTTTCAAAATTTCAACCCTTATTTTTCAACCCTTAGAAGTGACCTACATCAACCAAAATCTTCGCGGCACAACTAGACCCCAAATGGAGCCCATATACCAAATTTGAACCAAATCGGTCCAGTGTTACTAAGAAAAGTGCCGCGTACGGCGGACGGACGGAGATTTTTTATTCGATTTTCGGATTTTACGTACCTTGAAACGTAAAACATCAAATTTTGAGGTGGGGGGAGGGTTATAATTTTGTTTTCCTTGCTCGATTCCAAAAGCTTATTATTGAAAATAATAAACCAAAAAGCCTCGTTTCACCGTTCGTTACTTGGATGCAGTAAAGGCTAAAGAATGAAGAACGATAATAGCTCTGACTCACCTCAGTTTACGTTAATGAGCTAATTATAATAGTTTATTATCACAAGAACACTGTACATCGGAAAAGCATTGACCTCTACACAGATGAGTGAACGGTTAAGAAAATAATAATCCCGTAGTGTAATAATTTGCAGCGTTTTTTCATGTTCAATGAAATTCTCCACCAAAGCACTGCGTAGTCCGAAACTCCGTTAATGGGGATTTTCTTCTCTTGATGCGTTTCCACCTCTTCGTCCTCCGGCGCTATCATCAAGAACGACCGGACGTCTCTCCCGAGGGGTCTACCGCTAGCCTGCGAAGGCTAACTCCATCCCTCTCTCCGCAAACCTTTTCCACGCGAAACATTTTATAAATGATCTCTCATTAGGGTTGTCTTTTCTACCTCGTTCCATCCCCCACCTTGATGCACTAATATAACTCACTTTCTCTTCCCTTTTTTAAGGGTGATAAATTTTTCTCTCCTCCGAAGTTTTGCCCTTAGCCTTGCGGTTTCTCTCAACTAGGTACGTTACTTCTTATTTTGAAGGACTTGAGTAGGTCAGCAACCAAGAGTGATTATGACAAACTCCTACTTACTCCATCGTTTAATTTCTCTAATTTCCACAATCTATAGCCTAAATTAAGGTTTTAACTATAAAGTAGGTAGTTATGTACCACTAAATTTTCATCAAACTTTTAGTCGGGATGGACATGATAATAAAAATAATAGAAAAGCCTCATAACTACATGGTGGCACATTTCATACAAACTAAATAAAACTCGATAATATAATAAATTGGTAAAAACTTTATCAAGCTGAAGCACTTCAACAAAAAATTGAATTTGGAAACCAATTGAAGTTATCAATATGCCTACAGAACTGAATGAACCTTGAGAATGGCTACTTGATAAAAATGTTCCCTACACTTTTGAATAAAAAGCTTCCCTACACTTTTGAATAGAAAAATAGAACACCTCAGCAAATCGCCAACTTGGAAGGAAAAGACAGGAAAAAATTCTATTCGTGAAGAAACTTTTCCTTATGAGTGAAGTTTTGAAGAGATATTAAGGGATACTCAACCAGTTCTGTACTACTACAATAGTTTTAGACTCTTGTGAGATAATCTTTTTAAAATATACCAGAATTTTGGCAATTTTTGAGAGAGCAATTCTTAACGAAAATATTAAGGGGGTTGCAGTCGGCCTGAGACCCCCAACCACAAGTTATTTACCCAATTTTCGTGGAGCTTTTAGGGTTTCTAGCTAGTTTATAGGGCCAATCATCGCCTTGAGTGACACATACGTACATTGGGGTTGAACTCCAGAATGCTTAGCAGATTGTTCCTTCTAAAATAAACGTACTAACTATAATAAGGAGAACGGGAATGATAGTGAGTAGCCCAGACCAAGTCGTGAAACATACTGATTTTGTTTGATAGATCGAGCGGACCCTATCGATATTATCAATCGAGCAATTCAACAGTTCCAAAATGGATTTCCAAAAAAATTCGAAACTTGCTATTTCATAGATAAGTGGAAAGAAATGTCAAAGCAAATAAGTAGATCGACCCAACAAAACACACATGTTGACTGATTGGGAATGGAGTCAACTGGAATAAACTCCTTCTTTGCCGAGCTTTCGGTCAAATTGTTACCTTCTTCAGGCTCGATGGACGTGCTACTCTGTGAGTACAGCAAGCGTCAATACAAAATGAGCTAGTGGAGATGCCATAATTATTGAAAATTAAATTTCTTGGTATTAAATGAAGAAAAAAATCAATAAAACACCAGAAAAATTTAAAACATTGGAATCTAGAACAACTGAACAAATAGAAAAATGTATCCCCAGCTTGGAGGGAGAATTTTTTATGCCGATTTTGATTACAATTTTCCTGGAAGCTGGTGTTTTATTTATTTATTTTCATTTGATACTATATAATTTAATTTTAAGTTAACCTTCATCCAATCGCATGGGCGGCCGCGATGAATGTTGAGCGCCAAAACGTAACTGGCACGCAAGGGAAGATGCAGTTGTATTCTCTAGTTGGACACTTTTTCACAAGATGCTTGAAGAACAATTTGATTTATTGAAGAGAATGTGATAGTTTAGTCACTAGGCAGTGAGCTCAGGAAGAACATTGTGAGGTTATTTTTTTTACCAAAGTTTATAAATAATTTTAATACAAGTTTTTGCATGGATCCTTCTAATAATGTGATTATATATTCCTTCTCAAAATTAGGGCACCACCTTATATTTCTTCATTTGTCCCCTTCTTTTTTCCCTTATCAAGTTTTTATCCATTTGCACACATTGTTTGCAAACAGAAGAAAAAAAGAAACCAAAAAAGGCACAAATTCGAGAAAAAAATATGTTTTTAATAAATTAGAGAAAAATGTACTTCTTGTGGTAAAGTTATAAAAATTGAAAAAAATGAAAAAAAGGGTTGATTTATGCCAGTTTAGATTTTCAATACTTGGTATTACCTCCTCTAGCTCGGATGAGGGCTTGGAGCCTTCGACCGATGGCCCTAATCAAGTTTTGGATATCCTCCTGTGGGATATTGACCCACTCCTCTTTCGCTGCTGTTTCCAGCTGCTGAAGATTGTCTGATGGTGGATCTCTGGATCGAATTCTTCTTTTCAGCATGTCCCAAACCTGCTCTATCGGATTCATGTCTGGGCTCCTTGGAGGCCAGTCCATGATACAACATTTATAAGGGAAGAAGGAAAGATACAAACGAAAAAATGGATGATGGTGCTCTAATTTTGAGCAGGAGTGCATATTTTCTGCCATGAAGAACAATCTGATTTATTGTACAGGATGTGATAGTTTAGTCACTAGGCAGTAAGCCCAGGAAGAATATTAGTATGACGTTATTTTCACTAAAAGTTTTTCATTTTAAGTAATCTGTGTGAACTCACTGACCAATCCGAATCCTTGTCGTTATCGAGTTGAAGTACAAAATAAACCATTGAAATAGGGTAAAATGTGACGGGCGGCTATCAGCGATCGCTAGTGTGATTCAAGAGAGCGCGAGCGGATGAAGGCTAAGTATTATGGTGGCATGAAGAAAGTAATAAATATACCGAAAGCTCGGCAAAGAAGGAGTAAACTCCATTTCCAATCAGTCGATTTCTTTTAAAAGAACATACATGAATTGCTTTGAACTGAATTTTCAAAAAATACTAAGGACTTCAAGAGCAATTACAGCTTTGATTGGGAAGGAGTTCCGACGACTTTTATTATGAGCTCGAAACAAAGACGAGAACCGACAGACAATCAAGAAGTTGAAATTGATCTTTCCCTCGGCTGCCTTATAAAACTTCAAAGTTACCGACTCTAACCGGGAAATGAGGATCTCGCAAGACACCGAGTAAAATGGAAAAGCCAGCTTTATCTCGGAGTATTCATCTGCTATTTCCTCACGTGATTTCCCCTCTCGGGGGTTTTCTTTCTTCCACCGTTTTCCAGACGCTTTGCAACGAAATGTAAGTGCTTCTGGTTTTCCCCCGTCTACCCACAAACTCATCGTCATTTCATAACAGGTTGTTCTCACCTTGCCGCTAAGAGCGCCACCGTAGCTTCCAGCCCTCTCCACATCCAGTACCTCCTTGAAAACGTCTTGTTTTTCTTTTCATCTCTCATTCTTTTTTTACGAGCTTTTCCCCACTTCTACAAATGGTTCTCGTCTCCAACTCATTCCTTACCGTCTGACACAATGTAGCCTCCCACGGCCCTCAGTCAATCTTGCAAATCAACCACTTTACAATGCGTAGTGCCTACATATATCAATGCTTGCTGCGAGAAAAGCGGCGTTTCCTCACTGTTGAAATTCCCAATACATATAACCTACAAGGGAACATCAATCTCGATATGAACTTTCGGATCTGAATCGCAAAAATAGCTTATAGGTTGTTGTGATCGAACCAGAATCAACAGAACTAAGTTTAACCAGGGTTTCTTCATAAATGTCATATTCATCTGTTATATACAGAATTTTCGAATTTTATATTAAATTTAGAACTGAAATTAAGTTTTCATACTTCCCATCACTAAAACTGTGGATTTTAGTCGCATGAAGTCTCTTAAAGTCTCTCTAAAAGACTCATATAGTCTCTAAAACTTAGGATTTTAGTCTCGCCCTTCTGGTCAAGAATGTATGTGGAAAAATACGCCAAAAATTTGCGTCGGTTACCTTTATTTAGGCATCAACCTAGATAATATCTTCTATATTATATAAATTTCGGATATCTCAATCAACGTAGAAATCAAATATAAGTAATTAAGTGAGTAATGGTAATTAAGCGCTCAAGTTTGTTAAAGTTCGGCCAAAACGATTGAAATCGAATTTTGCTGAGGGGTAAATTACGGATTCCGTATAAAGAACTGAATAACAACAGTTTTCAAAGAACAACTGAATTTTCTCGAGGACAATTAATCAATGAATTGACGTGAAACATGAATTTACGATGTGGATGTACGAACTCCCTCAAAATGCTAGGGGCAAACTGACTATACTTCGGGTTCCTGGTTATGAGAGAGTTGATGGCAATGAAGAAGCTTATCTCCTTGCCAAACACAGATCGGATCCTATTCTTGTGGGCCTGAGCCCACGTAGGGGTTACTAAGAGCACGAGGGTAACGAAAAAGCTGCAATTGTGGAACATTCCAAAGCCGAGGCAAGCTATCCCGTTGACCACCATTCCCAAAAGAGCAAAAGCTCCACAATCAATGCCTCACCTAGCTGGATATCACCTCAACAAAATGGGCAATGCCAGAACAATTGAATGCCGTCTCTACTGCGAAAGAGTCGAGACAGCAGAACATACCGCTGTAAGATCTATTTGGTATCTTCATTTTGGTACCTTGTCCCGGCCTAAATTTTTCGGGAAATCCTCTTCCATCACTTCGGAAAGAAGAGGTCTTATA
Source organism: Apolygus lucorum (assembly GCA_009739505.2). Lineage (NCBI taxonomy): Eukaryota > Metazoa > Arthropoda > Insecta > Hemiptera > Miridae > Apolygus > Apolygus lucorum. The sequence goes on along the minus strand of CM019168.2, from coordinate 40,172,498 downwards.
GCAAATAAATACTTGATTGAATATACATCTAGGTCAATGTAGATCAACTAAGCTTTTCCCCTTTTTCATTGCATCTTGTGGTTCGAGTCAAAAACATCAAAAACCTCAAATACGAAGTTTCTCCGAATGGACGCCATGGGCAGCAAGCAATTACTTCTTTCACAGTTAGTGAGATTCTGCGGAATCGGACAGACTTTGGTCCTCAACTGATCCTCCTCAGTGTATCAATCGTACGTTTTTGTTGCTATGGCCAGTCTTCGTTCGTTTGTCTTTAGCCACACTACACCATCAGTTTGACAGTCATCTAGGCCTTCATGCGTCTTCAGCAGCTCTGTATTTTTAACCATGGGTCTTTCTTGCTGCTTAGTTGACCAGTGCATCTTCCGTACTGTGAGAGGATGAACCGTCCCACAATCATCACAGACGTGACCTTGGCCAGATACATGTGTAAACCACAAATTTTTAACAGTTCTATGGAAGACGTCCAATATCTCCCAGCAGACCCTTTTGAGCAGTATAATCGAACCTCAATGCAAAGCACTGCAAAGAATTGAATTGTACTGTAGAGACATGAAAACCTTTTGTAGCCTCTTTAGTTCGAACTGCAGTCAATTAGCATGTGTCTTGATTGGCTATTAAATTAACAAACTTGAAATGATCAGTTTCTATTCGATTTTCAGAAGACTTTGATTAAAAAATTCACTCTTAGCTTTTTCTCCATAAGCTGCGAAAGCCGACTTTGCCAAATGAAATTTGATATTTCTCGAGTCCACCGGCCAACTTCGTCGGGCTAACGAGAACATGAGCCCAAGAGTTCTAACAAATGTGTCAACATCTCGGAGGACCCCCTTAGGGAATCGCGAAGAACTTTTTCAATCAATAACCACTTGAAGTGAGGATATAATGAACTTCCGAACCTCTCTTTGGTTTCCCTCCTTTTCAGCAAAATCACCGACACGTTTCTTCTCCTTTTCATCCCTTCGTAAGGGCTGTGGGAGAGGTAGATTTCTTCGTCACCCCACCGAAATTTCACGTTATGTGAAAAGGTTGGTTACTCCTCTCCAGAATTGACAGTATCCTAGTGAAAACATCAACTAGATAAGGTACGTGAAAGTACGAGATTGGTTTGCGGAAATTGGAATTTTTTTATTTTCTTGCGGGTTTTTTTTAGCCATACTAAGAGAGATACATTGGAGTAAAGGAAAAAAACATAGGGTCCTCAAAATCAAAAGTTTCTTTTCGTATTTTGTGTTTCAAAGCTGGGTGAGCGACTTTGGTTCTTTAGCTGGTTTCAATATTAATTTTTCAGAATTTGCACGGCTAGCTCCTCCATCCTAAAAATGCCATAGTCATGGTAGGGGTCCTTCGTAGCTCAAACGAAGATTTCCTGCATCAATATCCGATCAGTAGGAGCCATAGGGTAGTAAGAAATCTGAAAGTCATCAACATGTGAATTGCAAGAAATTCATGTTTAGGGAAAATCGCGTTTGCTCGTAATGATTCCATAAGTCATGAACAGATGAAATTCGTGGGGGACAGTTACACAAATCTTGTTTTGATTAGTCATCCCAGGAAAGAGAAAGTTATGCACAAAATTGTTGAAGAAGCTCAAAAACGCAAGATACGAGAGATTTTATTAATTTTTCCAATACCTAATGGACTTTTGGGATTGAGCAAGATAACACACTGTTTTGGGTCTAGTTGTGCCCCTAAGCTTCTAGTTATTGTAAGTTACTCTTAAGCTGGAAACAAACTGTCCTCACGTCACGTGAGCTCACGCTCAAACCGTCGGGAACACGTTTGACCTCACGTGAGATGAAGTCTGGACAACCCTCTCCCATAAGCTAGCTTTTAGAGCCAGTCAACATACAACTGATGATTGGCCGTGATACCAATCTGTTTACCCGCATGAGGTCACGTGAGGGTACGTGACGTGAGAGCAGTGTGTTTCCACCTTCAAGGGCAGGGTATTTAAGTAACTTTAAAAAGTGAGGGTTGTAATTTTCAAAAAGCCCTAGCCCTAACCCAGAGCTCTATACGATCAACCACCGTTATATGATCGTTGATTGTGAGATTAATCAGAATTTCACGCGGCTCCTAGTGAGCCTAGAAGTCATCCTTAGATGGTAATTGAATGTTACCTCGCTAGGTACTCACGGATCCTTGAATAGACAATAAGGGTCACTGGGCAAGGGAGATGGGATTTCTCCACAGGTCCGCCGTCACCACGACACCACTCACTGAGTTCTCCCCATACGTCCAAGCCATAACGCAATCTCTGCTGTAGATTTTTGTTGTGTTGTGTACCGTGTTTATTGTGTGAGAGTGATTTCGCGATTCCAACTGTGGTTTTAACTACAAAATGGTTTACCGTGCAGTTTATGGATGTAACAATCATGATCGGCATCGAAAAAAGGAAGGTTGAATTTCCATTGCTTTCCCAAGAAAAAGGAAATGAATCAGAAATTAGTAAACGCTTGTAAGAGATCGGATTCGTTATCTACTAAAATTTCTCGAACATGATCTCAGCATTTTGATGGATCCGACTACGTGAGAGATTTGAAAGGTGAGTTATTGGGCTTACCCTTGAAGAGAGTTTTGAAACCTGATGCTGTTCCTAATCTTCGTCTACCGGACCAACGCTTCGCTACTCCAACACTAGCAACTCTCAATGTAGAGACCGAGCAGAAAAAAAAACAATTCCTGGAGGAGGTGAAACAAATTTTGCTACATTCATCACCTTAAAAGTATTGTAAAAGAAACAGCAAAACAGATAGTTCCAGCATTTTCCGGTATTTTCTTTTCATACCAATAATTTTTTACCAAATATGTACACTACTTCCATATCGGAAAGTTTGTTCATTTAAATGTATATCTAGGTACGTACCAACTTTTTTTTTCGAATCAGATTCCTGTGGACCGTGTACAGATCCCAGCGTTCTAACTACAGACCTAACGGAAATCGTATCATTGATTGCGGAGAATGTCAGACTGAGAAACCAAGTTGAAGAACTCCAAGAAGAACTAAATCAGGCAAATGAAAATATCTCCAAACTGAAGCATTATGCCTTAGTGCTTGAAGGTAAGTCATGAATCGTTTTCTAGGACAGATGAACACCGACCATAAGACATCAACCCTGTAAGCTGCAAACAAAAAACTTGAGATTGTGGAAATGACTGCTGAGTACCTTGGTTACAGTATTAAGAAAAAATATCCTGAGAAGGCTCACATTTTCGGGGAACTAACGATGAATGTTACTCAAGCAGGAAAAAATTGGCATCAAGCTGTCCCACTCAAGAGGCCTCTTAAAACAGTCATCTGAAGAGTGTTTAGACATTGTTTGAAAATGGAAAAGGAATTTGGCAAATTTCACGGAGAGTTTATATATAAAGGACCCAAGGTTTTCCAAAGCTTGGAAGGACGCATTAAAGAGGCATATCCGGACATTGACAATTACCTAGTCTCTTGCTTCGTCCGGACTTTTTTCGAATCAAATTCTCCTCTATTCTTCTCTATACGAAGAATAGAGAAGACTATCTCCAAGAAAAATGAAGGAGAAAAACGAAACACCGAAGCAGAAAGGAAAAATACTAAGAAGGTGAAAAGATTTAGTTTCCTACTTCATCTCATGATATTTCACTGTTCCACGATACATCCAATTTTATAATCTAGTCTACTAAAAGTTTCAATATTCGTATAAATTATTATGAGTGAAATGCCTTATTAATCCTGAAAAACCTCGATCTGAGTGTGCTTCATAGGAGCACGGGTTTTAAAGCTGGAGTCCCTGTGACGTCACGCCCCAGGCGCCCCTCTCCAGTGACCCCTACTGTCTACTCAAGGAACCGTATCCATTACTCGACGAATGATGAGTCAGAAACACGAGAGTGAACCCCAAATAAACGTTCACTGACGGACGTGAGCCACATTTCAGCCGATGAAATCCGATCTTCTTTATTTTAACGCAAAATAAACTCAATAATAAAATGATTGTGTAATAATTTGCAGCTTTTGAGCTAGGCACCACACAAATTCAGCTTTCTCTCCTTTGTAAAAAGTCGTTCAAACACCGGTTTAACAAATCGTCCAATCAGAAACCTCTCTAAAAGATAACTTTTCGAATCAGCACTCCGGAGCAGAGTTTTTGTTTGTTTGTAGAAAAGCATATTTTAACCAGGCGTCACAGACTGGAATCAGAGACCCAAGTGTAAAAAATTAAATCTGATCCCCGAGCCCTCTTTTTGCGAAAAAGAGGAGAGTGGTATAAACGGAAGGGATGGAGGAGAAGGGGTGGAATCAATCAATCACAACACCTGCCAAAACGAGTCTGAAGCAGAAAATGCGGATGGGAGCCAGGGCAGGTGCAAGATGGAAACCCCTGACGCTAATCCACCTCCCTCTCGTGATGGACCACCCTAGATAAACATATTGGACGTCATTCTGATCCGAGTTTAAATTTAGCTTCGAGGGATCCCTCTTTGACGTCGTTTCTGCCATTAACACGAGTTCTCAATTTTCGTCGAGAATCACGGTGGTACTGGAACTAAAATGTTTGCCAGCGAGAGAGAACTGAGAATGGAAATGGACCATGCACTATGAAGATATCTCATAAAATTGTGTAAATATATGTTTAATAAATCATCCAAGACATAATATCAAAGACCCATTGTTTCTCCAGTGACCTAGGGGCTTCCACAGTGATCAAGGGTTTCCCCCAGGGCCTAGGTTGGAGAGGGACAAACTCCTTTAAACACCCATCCACTGAATAGCTGGGTACCCAGACAGTCCTGATCTCTTGTTTTGATCACGTCCAGATAAACCTCTGCATTCTGCTTTAAACCCAATAAAAACCTTACCTACTGAGTGTAGCTGTTTTCTTGGTCTACAGGAAGTACTTGTATCCTCAGAGCCAGTTAGGCTATTTTCCCTCTTCAAGGGAAATATTTGCTCCAGGTAAGAAAAGTGGTGGATCTTCAAAGTGATGTAGCTGTTTTTCCCCTCACAGGGAAGTAATTGTCTCCTACTATTACTGTAGCTGTGTTCCGTTTCAGATAAATGCCCCCATTAAACGGTGCATCTGTTTTTCCTCTTCAGGGAGGTATTTTCCCCTACTTGGTGTAGCCCTGTGCTACCAGAGTTACCATAGTGCGAATTCGCCTTCAGGGAATGCTGATGTGGGTCACTTTGTATAGAAGAAGAAGAAGAAAACATGTTTATTGACAAGAGACAATCGGATACAAAAACTGGTTGGTATAACAAAATGGGTATGAAGGGCATTCTCAGGATGAAGTCTACTTCCTATTAAAAATTTAAAAAAACATCAGGCGCACCCCCCATTGTGATGTAAAATGTATCTCCACAAATATACTCTCTCTCTCTCTCTCTCTCTCTCTCTCTCTCTCTCTCTCTCTCTCTCTCTCTCTCTCTCTCTCTCTCTCTCTTCTTCGGGGCTCGAGTAAACCATCGTTCGAGCCCTGAAGAAGGTAAAATATAGGTATTAACCGAAAGCTCGGCGAAGAAGGATTTTATAATACAGTGAACCCCGTTCCCAATCCGTTTGACTCTGCGAAATTCATTTGTAATAGTAAACCCGTTCAAGTACTTAGAACTAATTTTAAATTTAATTAGTTTTGTTTAGGAACTAAACTTATCACACTCCCCATTCAATTTCAGCACGCATTCCAACGAAAAGCTTCGGTAGATTTGCATTGTGACTGTTCTAAATCTAATTCCACCACCACATAGATACGAGTATATAACTTGAAATTTACACCGAAATCCCCATGAAAAGAGGAACTGGAAGAACGTGCTTTGCAAAAATCGACCGTTGTATTCTCACGTCCGTTTTCTCAGGGTCGAGCTCCTGCGGAGTTGAAAAAAATAAACTTAATCCCGACAACGACGTTTGGCTGAAACAAAGCCACGAACACGGTTAAGGGCTCAGTGCCAACACAGTTCGGGAAGTTTTTAATGCCCTTTCTTATTCCCTTCGGTTTCTTTTCGGAATTTGAGTTGGGACTTTCGACACTGTAATCCGTAGAGGGATATTGAAGGTGGTTGGGTAGTTTTGCCAAGTTATACATTGAGCACTTTACGAGTTTGAAAATTCAAGTATACTACCAGTTTTTGAAGCGATTGATTGATCAGGCTCTTGAATGATTAAATTGATAATGGTTTGTTAGCTCAGTTTTCATCAGGATAACTCCAGAAAACGCAACAGGCATCATCCAGGAATCTGTATTAATCAGAGAAGTAAATTATCATCATAGGGTATCCAAAGAAAACAACAATAATTATCGCCATGCCAAACATTCTTCTTCATTTGGCACTACAACCCAGTGTGAGTCTTGGCCTCCAGGACAATTTCCATCCAACGCACTCGATCCTCTGCCTATCTTCTCCAATTCTACACTACCATGGTGCTATATCATCCTCCACATCGATCAGCCTCCGCCTCCTAGGTCCCCCTCACCTTCGCCTACAGACACCAGTGAAGCCATCGAGTACCGAAGAAGAAAAGCCAAAAATACTCGTGACCTAAGTGTCAAGTGTGAGGCCATCAAGCTCACAATCGCTGCCCACAAGACAGTAACTATGTTGCTTAAGGGTCGGTTGGATGCAGCCAGACCCCCCATAGTTCGTGTGGGCGGTGAGAGGCTTAACTATGTTACTTCATTCAAGTACCTGGGCATTACGCTCGGGGAAAGAATGGGGATAGAAGAACATGTTAAGCAGGCTGGACGGAAAGCTCTGGACATGTTCATGAAGGTGTGTCGCCTTTCCGGGTCTGGATGGGGAGTAGGCTACCGGGAGCTGGTTCCTATTTATAAGGGCCTGTTCTTCGGAACAGGCTGCTGTATGGAGTCCAGGCCTGGGCACACCTGATGAACACCAGGCATTGGACGAGTCTAGGGCAATTCCAGCGCCGTGCCCTGCTGAAGGTCAACCGTGCCTACCGGACGTCTGCAACGTCAGCCATGACAGTGGTGGCGGGGGTCCTTCCTGTCAGGTTCGAGGGATGGCGCAGATGGGCGATGTACAGGATCAGGAAGGATATTGATTTTGAGATACCTGGTCTTGTGCAGCCGGGCATTGGTAGTCCCTCTCTCACTCGCAGTGAGAGGGTTGGGTGCGGCCACTCTGTCGGCCTGGCAGAGAGTCGGCCACTCCTTCCATTCTCTGAGGGGTAACCCCCATAGAGGGGTGTTGTCAGGGCATGGGAAGGGTTATATAGGGATAGGGTGTAGGTAGGGCCAGCCTAAACATCTTGGGGCACCTCATGAAATGACGTTGTGGGTTGTTTGTCGCCTGCAACCGATTCCCCGACTACTTGTAGTTAAAGTGGTAGCACTTGTGCGGGCTTAGTATCAGGTGGAGCCTTTAAGGACTATGTCCACACCTGTAGACAAATTGGGGACCGTCTCCCTCAGTCACGCCCCCGTAATGCTCGCGATAGGATCTTATCCTAGGAGGCTGTAAAGAGGTAGGATAAGACTATCTACTAAGACTATCTGTTCCGGGCCTGTGACCAGTCATGGCTTCTGGGGCACGGGCTGTGCCAGCACACTGGTTAACGGTTCTACCCTTAAACTGGTACCGCGGGTGGGGGGAGCCCCAGGCTACCGGCACACTGACAAAAGTCAAAGTGCCACCTGTCTGCCCCCCAATTGAGGTCGGATTCGCGGGGGTCGTGGTTAACAAAACCCAGGCTGCAGTGCGGGTTCTGCAGAGAACTGAGAGAGAATTACCAAAAACTCGGGCGCCAGACCCGCAAAGTCTGGAAGCATGAGCTAGGACATGCGGCTTCCACCTGTAAGAAGTAACAGGGGGATGCAATTATGCATCGACGCTTATTGTGTGAACAATCCCTCTCCGGAGGAGCTTTTCCTCTGCTGCTTGCAGTAGAGGGGGAGAGCATAAGGCTTGGCCTCAGTTCTTCTTTAACCGATTTCCACTTTGGAAAGAGGTTATACATTAAATGACCTAAGTGTCAGACAGTTTCCCGGCAAAGGAAGACATACAAAAGTAAGTTCAAGTGGAAGACAAAATAGCACTTCGACAAGACTTTTCAACCAAGCACCACACTGACCACACCAATCACCAATTCTACAGCATTCATCAATCCCTCGTCAGTCGCCATCATTTTCTGATTCTGTACAGAACCAGATCAAGAAGGGCTGTTCTGTTGCCATCGAAATCGAAGAAATCCGATTGTTGTTAGGGAGAGGGGTGTTTAGTAGCGGTCTACAGTTAATTTGTGTTCCCAATCATGTTTTACCTGTTAATTTGTCCACTTTGATAAATTGGTTGTTAATAACAAGTTCAGTTCTCGTTTGTTTTGTACCCTTTTGAGGTATCATGCACCGAATACTTCAAATTTCTGTCCAGCAGTGTAAATTCATTTGTTGATCCTCGTAAGCTGTAACGCAATCCCAAAGTATCTATCAAACCCGCAGAGCAATAAATGCTGAATAATGTTAAATAATAAAAATTGATCAGAAATCTTGTTTCTACTCTTCTTCCACCGTATTCTGATCAGTTTTAGGGTAGTTTGAGACGTCTCTGATCGAATATGCATTCGCCATCGAGGAGTTTGACGCTTTCGTTCAGAGGCGACACAGGATTTATGGGCCATGGAAACCTACAATGTATAGCTTCATAAAACATATTTCGGATCCCAACCGAACGGCGAAATGTCGAGAAGGTGGAAAGGGGTAGGTACTTAATGGACTAGATCTTGCACAGGCTATCTCTTACTGTTACGGATGGCTGGAAGAGAATGCGATTATGAAACAAGTGTGGCGTCCCCTTCACGTATGAGCTGCTTGATAGGAATAATGCGGTCCCACGTACCCGCTCACCGAGGCATCTGCTAAGAGAAAAGACCGCTCTATGATCCTCTCGAAATTGTTGGAATGAAATACACAGAGTCGCAGAAAATCGTGTCTATTTCCACACCGTCCCTAGTTTAGTATTTTCTCCACTCTCCACCAGTCGGACCATGATTTCGTAAAATATTCCCTAGACAAGAAACTTAATTTTTCATTAATTTAGATCAAAAAGCTCTACAGTGCAAAATTTAGATTTATGGAAAATTGAATATTTTGGGCCTGCATGATTGAGAACACAAATTTAATTTTATATGAATTCAAAAACTCATTTTTTAAATTTAGTTTGTCAAAATTAGTTTAGTTTGTTAAATTGTTTGTTTTTTTCATCAAAAATTTTAATTGGCCCGAGCGACCTGCTACGACAGAGCTAGGCAAAAAAAAACAGCCCATGAAGCGGCTCTTGGATGCAATGGGGCGAGAATGATATTTCGCCCCACCGTAGATTTCCCATTTCGGTCGAATTCCCCAACAGCGTTGAGTTTCTTTATTAGATCCCAGAGGCCGTCCCTGGGGTGGTCTGTTCTATATTGTCCTCGAAGCTTTGAATGGAACTCCTCTCGTCCGTAAAACAGGATATACAGAGTTTGTCGTGAGCCACCAAATTCTTTTTGGGATTGAACCTAAGTTGGAAGAACCCAGTTCAGTTTAGGATGATTTGTTTTAGTAGATTATTCTGGAAAATATCAAAGCAAAATCGATGGTTTCAATTTTTTATGAGATACTCGGTTATGTTGCTGCCAACTGGTTATAGGTGTCCTGAAGAAATGGGTGATGTATGAAGTTGCAGAATATCTCAGGACAAAAGTTCGGGAGGTTCTGAGTGAGGATAATGACTTAGGAAGGATAATTCCAAAGACTTTTAATGGGTTTGGGGTTTATTCAAGTGCATCGTTCGATTTAGAATCTTTGAATCCCTCGAACAACCCAGAAGGAAAACTAAACTAAGGTCCATGCAAGAAGATAAAACTCTCGTCAAGAAACGTGAAAGTACTGACAGCCTGAAAGGCAATAAAATAAATTTGCCTTTTCACCATCTTGAGAAGCAAGAACTCTGGAGGCCAGTAACACCACTGAAGTTAGTGTCAGACACGAGAGTAGTGAAGACAGCGAGTGCGGAAAATCCCAGTACTACATTTACGTAATTCCAAGGAAATTAACCCTCTAACGCTACTGTGCGGGTTAGATTCAACCCAAGGGCTGGTTAGAAGCATCCAAATCCTCCCCCCCCCCACTCTCTTTCTGGAGGCCGTGAGGGCAAGGTATACCCTACCAATAAGTACTGTGGAGTGATTGTTGGGTTATTTTTGGGACTACCGCCTATCTCACGAGTGATAAATTGACTTATGTTCCATATCGAAAAGAAGTCATTTTGCTAAGATTTTACTAACTTAACAAACAGCGTAACCAGAGAGGCAATTCACAACTCCAATCCAACTTGATGGAGTAACATTGGTCATTGGATTCAGAAAGTATGATTGACCAGGCCACAAAACCACTAAAACTCCAAATAACGACAGCAATCCAGCTAAAAGTGAGGGAAATATTACAACAACGGCCGAAGCAACGACGATCCTTCTTCCAGAGTATACAGTAATGCTGACGGAAGGAGTAGTAATTCAAGTCCGCACGACAGCGTCAGAAACAACCACTAGTGAATCTTCATTTCCCTACATGGCACTGCGAGATACAACTATGCCAAAAATGACGAATGCTCCACCCACACCTACAAAAAACCACCTTGTAAATGTCTGTCAGTGCTGCAAGTAAGAGTTTAAATTAGTGTACCAAACAACATTTCGGAATCTCTCCCAACCGTTAATCGTCTCGGCTCTTTTTATGAGTAAGGGGGTCACAGGCATGTTTGAAATGACACCAGGTCTATTTGATGACTATAGGCAGTTAGGTATTACAATCCGTAAAATGATGACGTTGAAACATGAAAATACATTAGGCAAAACTTCAAGGTAAAAAGGAGAGGTTTTCTATAGGGAACAGGCTCTGGCCTTTTACTAAGAATGTGAACCTAGAAAGGATCCCCCATTTTGATTGCCTAGATCTTGGACAATCTAATGGGAGAGGAGTGGTCTTCAGGGCAACGCTCCGCACAATAAGCAGCGGTTACAGTGCGCCATAGAGGTCTTCATCCCCTCTTAGAGACTGAATAATAATCTAATATACCTTGAGAGATCCTGAGTTTTTCCCGAAGTCCTGTAGAAAGACGCGGTGTGGTTGCCTTGTTGAGGATTGCGGTGCTTGAACCGACCGCCTAGTCGTCTGAAATGTCTGTTCTCCTCTTCGCCTGCAGCCGCCACAAAACGCGCCTTCTTCCTCAGCAGCTGCACCGTCAGGGCGTACGTGACGACCATAATGACCATCGGTATGTAGAAGGCCACGAGAGAGCCAAAGACCCAGAAGGTTCGGTTGTTGATGACGCAAAGATGTGGTTCAGGCATGATGTTTGCCGCATCTGTAACACCTAAGAAAATTGAACTACATCAACTTACTTTCAACGAAAGGGGTACAAAGAACGACATTAATTTCAGCTTTCTTCTACCCAAATGAAGAATGGACAGGAACCTATTACGAGCAAAATAGGCACAAAACAATTTTTTTTTTCAATACTACCTTAAAACGGGTTTCATTGGAATTTACTTTCGTCACGAATTAGAGAATAGTCTTTAGTAATGAATGTACACGTAACGGAGTTATTCGTGTTGAGTATCCAGCTGGTGTACTCCGTGGTATCACCAACCGCTGTCATCATTCAAATTAGAGGTCATTCTACAATAGCAATCCCATTCATTCCCCTCTCTCATCCTCATCTACCTCATCATTCTTTTCGCCAAGGACCGGGGTAATTCTGCAAATCAAATTTGGAGAAATGTTCTTAAATTTGACGATAATATATTCTTAGTCGTAATCGCCGCAGAATTCCTTAATAAGGAATATATTTTTTTGATATTTCTCTAATAATATTAAAGCTTAAATTCTTTAGATAATGTTTTAAAACCATCCTGAATAGGTAGAAAATTTAGTTCTTAAATGACTCATTTCCTAAAATACTTGGAAACTTTTATATAACTAACATCGACTCGTTTTCTTATTTCAGGTTGGCATACCTCAAGCCTTACCAAGTTATCCAATCTCAATTATGTAATAATGTCAAACACAGATGGAATGGAACAGTGGCAAACAAAACTGAACCTTTCGAATTATTATCGTAGAATTCCTTTTGTCCAGACTTTCAGTTGACCTTCATCGAACATTTTTCAATGTCTTATCTGGAGAATATCTACCCAATGCTTCATGATCGGTAAATTTAACGGAAAAGTAATAAGGGAAAGAGAACGAGGGTTTTGGATATTAGAAAACCAGCAGAATTGTGTCTGACAAGATGAACTCACAAGGTAGAGTGATACTAGAGCGACTCAATAGTATTCCCAACTTCGCCCATAGATCCACTAGGCGACGCTGGGGAGCAGGTTTTTTCCTTGTATACATATGCACGTAATGGGTAGACAACTTTTTTTTATCTTCTCCACTTGATAGTAACAAAAAATTCAACTCAAACCAGGGTAACCAGCCATCAGCTAATGTTATGGCTCTAAGAGGAATACATCGGACGATAATTTATTTCATCCCTTTGGTAAAGGAAAAGTTTCCTCTAGGTTGAAAAATTGTTTTAACGGCCAAATGTATAATGAGGTATTCCAAGCATCTGCCGGTTCACACATTGACCTAACTGACCTCAAACTTCAGCAGAAATGATAAGCACCACTTCGACTGGTAGCATCAGCTTGTTTCTATCGAATACAGAGGTCCTCTTCAGATTTCACTACAAGGAATAGTAATTACGTTACCACTAAGTTGAGATTTCAGGCTAAAGTACTCAGTGGTCTAAGAATCGAAATAATCTAGGTACGATGCACATCGATAAGCACGTAGAGCTGGATAGAAACGTCGAACTTCAAAATGGTATACGCTTACGACTAACTAAATTCTCCCGTTGTAATGGCTCCACTCGAAGTAAATATTGATTACCCCCAGGAGCAGCTCACACAATCTCGATTATCTCGTCCCTTTACAAGCTGTTTCCGTTGTTCGAGGATATGCTACATGAAAGTGAAGCGTGGGTCCATTATGAATTTATTGCTGAGGTGCCCATGGGATCCTAGAGTGGAAGCGAAAGGCGCACAGACGTTATAAATTCACCATTTTCGAAGTTCGATACCCACGCAAGTAGTTAAGGGCAAAGGTTCTAACGAACATTCATCATTCGAATCATCCAATTACAGTGGAACAGGTACATAGGTGTTATCGTATCATTTTTATCATGTTTTCCGATATCGAATTTTGTGCATGCAGCAGGTCAAAGAAATGTGAGTTCCACAAAATCAAAGTTTTCTCCTGGATTTTGCATTAGAACTAGTATGGTTCTACAGGCTGTAACACTACAAGAACGTCAACCCGAAGAATTTCGATTCTACTACTAATTTCGGATCAAACATTCCTCCTAGCAATTTTCGTTTAACCCCTTGTTTTTCCAAGTTTTTAAAATTTAAAGATTTTTTCGGTTTTTTTTTTACCTTATGTCACTAAAACATCCGTAACTCCCTTTTGATACAGTGAAAAATTGAAACTAATCATACCGTTGGAAAGAGCGTTAAATTTCCCATCTTTCTGTTACAAAATTTTTTAAGTACATAATAAGAGGGAAAATTGGCCAGAAGAGTAAAATTTTTCAAATCTTCTAAATTTGAGGTTTTTTCAATTGTTTGGAAGAGCTAGTAATCTTACTCGATTGTTTCTCAATGTAATCCCAAAAGTTGACCAAAAAGCTGAGCTTTCCAACGGTATGGTCAGAATTGTTTCCAATATTTTTATTAGTGGAAAAAACCGCGCTTCAATGCGAAAAAACGTGATGTTTTTTCAACGAAATCGACGGTAGGATTTGGGGGTCTCCTCCGCCGCCGCTCCATCCAACCCCGAATCTTCCCCTTCAAAAAATCACGAAAAAAATCACGTATTTTCGCATTGAAGCGCGATTTTCTCCCCTGATAAAAATATTGGAAACATTGGACCATACCGTTGGAAAGCTGAGCTTTTCGGTCAACTTTTGGTGTTACAGCGGGAAACAATCGAGTAAGAGCTCTTTCAAACGATTGAAAAAATTTCTAATTTAGAAAGTTTGACAAATTTTGCTCTTCCGGCCAATTTTTCCCTTTTATTATGTACTTGAAAATTTTGAATTCTGTAAATATGGAAAATTCAACGCTCATTCCAACGGCATAATTAGGTTTAATTTTCACTGTATCCAAAGGGAGTTACGGACGTTTTAGTGACATAAGGTCAAAAAAACGAGAAAAAAATCTTAAAATTTAAAAACTTGGAAAAATAAGGAGAAAATTTCGGTTGGAAATTAGTTGTAGAATCGAAATTCTTCGGGTTGACGTTTTTATAGTGTTACATCCTGTATAGTGGTCTTTCAGCACAATGGGTCTTAGGTATCCTTGGATTCCTTGGTTTGGATTTCCCCTCTTGCTGATGAGATGGAACATGATGCAGTTGGTAATAATTACCAATTGCATCAATATCAATTATTGATATTGATGTCCGTGAAGTAAAGTTGTGTATCTACTTCTTCCCCTTCTTTATAAACACTCATAACACTTCGTTATTCGGTTGAACATTTTTATTCTTATACTCTGAACTTTTTAATCTTACTCGTGAAAACTCAATGACAACCAATTCATGTAATCACATGAAAACTAATTTAGGGCCACAATTATTGCAAGAAGAAATAAACCTTAAAATTTGAGTATTAAATTTTGATGCCAAAAACTATTTGAATATATTGAAGTATCGCTTTCGTGACAGTCCGTATTGGTAAAGGACGTCAATATTCTTTGGAAGTGTCCCAAGAACGGCTCCCTCGCTGATATTGAAGTTGGGCTCAGGAAATGTCTTTGTACCTTGGAGGCAATGAGGAACAGGGTGCAATCCTTATCAGCAAACTCGTTCGAAGCATAGTACAACTATCCTTACCACTTTATACATTGCAGCTGGGTTTTGGATATATATCTGCTACCTCAACATCAAATAGCGATCATCTTAACTAAGAATTAGCTTCAGAAGCTGCAATAGAACTTCAAGAAGCTTGCTATAAGAAACACAGACGACTTGGAAAGTTTTTATTCTATTTCAGTTTGATTTTATAGTATGTAATAATTGAATAGGTGGCTTGAAGGTTTTCAAAAGGGCCATAACTCAGACTCAAAAGATTCAACATAGTTTCCGGGTCGAGTAGACGTGAAATTGAATCAACCGAAACGCGGAGTTGAAATTGGATGAAGGAAGTCACATGAATCAAACTGTTTGCCTCCACTCAGTCGAGTTTCCGTCTAATTAACTGGGAATTTCGGCTCACGTGGGGGCGCCCTTTGTCGGCAACCCTTCATAAGATCCTGCCCACATCAATTAGGTACATCTTCAGGTACGTACAGTTCATCTCGGTATTTGCAGTTGGAATTTATGTATGAAGGGCATTGTTGGTTTAGTAGTCTGTGGGTTGAACATTTACACGGCTTACTAAGATTGTAATGAGTCTGGTCAATGAAACGTTACCCAGAGGTTACGTAGGAACGGGATTTTGTGTAGGTGGAAAAGGTACCTACTAATATTTGGTCAATGATACAAATATACTTACTGGTATAAGAGAAACAAAAGGCTCGTGGGGGGGGGGGGAACCAGGTAAGTCGTTTTTTGGTGAAAATCGAGATATCTTCACTGTAGGCGTTATTTTGTGTCAGCTTTCGTTTGCGAGTATCAGCGTAAGTCTACTATGCTTCCTATTGGCTGGGGCGTTAGTGATCATTCGGTTAACTCTCATTCCCGAAATTTCTGTTTCGAGCACAGACCGGTAACTGAGTTTACCTACTTTTTCCCAGTGTACTAAATAGTGCTTAACCCGGCAAGTAGGTTTTTTTATGGAGCAGGTAAGTCTGCAAATTTGGTTGCTCGTAACCAAGTAAGTATGGAAATTAGTCTGCTTGTAACCAGGTAACTTTAAAAACCCATTGAATTTACCATTAAAACTTAATTTGAGGGGCAGTTCGAGCTATCATTTCGGTTTTAGAATACTTTCGTGAAAAAATGGCAGGGTTAAGTGTCAATTATTGTGGATTCCTGAGTTAGGAATGAAATTTGAAACTTTGAAACGCTCTCCTGTAAAATTCAATTTTTTGTACTTACCTGGTATTCCCCCCTGCCAGCCAAATATATGGTCAAAATACCTTTATTTCCGCGATAATTGGAAGTAGTTCTCACAAACTGTGTTTCAATAACGTCACTATTGTCTTGTCTCCGAAAGGAAGAACTACACTAATGATCTCTTCAACAGGTATTTGTGTAATTATGCAGTGGGAATGATACGGTAGTAGATAGATAGATTACATCAAGTTGCGAAAAGCGCGTAGACTCTCTCCTCCAAATTCATCGAAAATACTGAAACTCCCGCCCACTTGAACTGGATCTCGACATAACAGGCCGATAAATCATGGTTGAAGTACCAATTGGAATTAACATAATATAATTATTGAATTATCTACCTCGGGGGATCAACGGAAATCCAGGAATACCGCTATCTATCCGAGATAATTCTTGATAATTCGAACTTGTTCACCAATTACGATCCATGCGTAGAATGCAATCATGCACAGTCGAACAAATAACCCACCACAATCAGAGTTCACATTAATGAAATCCGCTCGTATTTGAATCGGGAACGTACATCCCACTTTAATCCGCGTGGTGGGAAGCTTGAAGCTCCCCACCGCATCAAATATTGTGGTAGGAGATGAACCTCGTCGATAACGTATGACCCTCACTCACACCGCCCTCATCACAGTACCAACCCTCTGTGGTCATTAATTACAGGTGATCCTCTCGTTAAC
The DNA here is from genome assembly GCA_009739505.2 of Apolygus lucorum. Lineage (NCBI taxonomy): Eukaryota > Metazoa > Arthropoda > Insecta > Hemiptera > Miridae > Apolygus > Apolygus lucorum. Next base: position 40,155,654 of record CM019168.2, on the reverse strand, counting down.
GTGAAAACATTGAAGGGCCCGGACCTCCATGCAAAGTAGCCTTTGTCATGGGACTGAAGACGTGAAGACACTAGAATTAGGTACTCGCAGTTAAATAATTAGAGTGATCCTTCAGTTCCTCCGTAGAAAAGTGAGTTACCTAACAAACGTTTGTTCAACTTGTGTACCACCTGGAAGATGATAATTTATCCGTGCTTCGATTCTACAATAATGATTTTGCTCACCTTGAAATGACTTCAAATTCCAGCGTTACCAACCCTACAAATTTTCCCGTAGATCTACGGGTTTTTTGATCCAACTACGGGTCTACGGGAACGTAGGTGAAATCTACGGGTTTTTTGCAAATAATATCTGAAAGCTTGTAATTAACTCAATCAGTTGTAATTAATTTATGTTCTTCAAAAATTTTCTGCTTTCTCATCTTCCACCGACCGAATAACATACGTTGGTTTTCCAAGTCTGATGACTTGGCTGTTTGAGGTCGCTGGTCAAATGGCGCCATTCGATTCCTTCATACCCTGGAAGGCTTTTGACATGGTCCGTCATGAAGATCTGTTGGAGGTGCTTAGAAGCTTGGGTTTGGATGGCCGCGACTTGCGTATAATAGGTAATCTGTATTGGCAGCAGACAGCGGATGTGCGAGTTGACGGTTCTTTTACCGAGGAGCTCGCCATACAGAGAGGAGTAAGGCAGGGGTGTGTATTATCTCCCCTCCTTTTCAATCTGTATTCCGAACAGATCTTCCAGAGGGCACTTGAAGAAAGGCCGGAGGGCATCGTGGTGAACGGAATTATAGTTAACAATATCCGTTATGCTGATGACACTGTTCTCCTAGCTGCGAGCCTCGCAGATCTCCAGATTTTGGTGAATGCCGTTGTCGAAGCCAGTGTAGAGAGAGGCCTGAAGTTAAATGTCCGAAAAACGAAATGGATGGTGATCAGCAAGGACAATCGCGTTCCCCTAGGGCCATTTGCAGTAGGAGGTGAAGTGATTGAGAGGGTTGAATCCTTCAAGTACCTGGGTTGACTTCTTAACGCCAATTGGGATGCTGCACGGGAAGTAAGTTGTAGAATAGAGATGGCAAGATCTGCATTCTACAAGATGAGGAAAGTTTTAGTGAGCCGTGACCTTAGCCTTGCCATTAGGGTGCGCGTACTGAGATGCTATGTGTTCAGCCTCCTACTATATGGTGTGGAGGCCTGGACGTCAATTGAAACCCTGTGCAGCAAAATCCAAGCATTTGAAATGTGGACGTATCGCCGTATCTTGAAGATTCCCTGGGTGGACAGAGTGACGAATGACGAGGTGCTCCGCAGAATGAATAAGGATGTAGAGCTTATGGACTCCATCAAAAGGCGGAAGCTTGAGTACCTCGGACACGTCATGAGGAATGACAAGTACCATTTCCTGCAACTTGTCATCCAAGGGAAGATTGCTGGTTAGCGGGGTGTTGGTCGGAGGCGAACTTCGTGGCTTAAGAACCTACGCCAGTGTCGGGCTCAGTACACCCTCGCTTTTTAGGGCCGTAGTCGACAAGGACCAGGTCTCGCTACTGATCGCCAACGTCCTTCGAGGGCAGGGCACTTAAAGAAGAAGAAGAAGAAGATACCCTGTCAGCCCCACCAACAACCGAACAGCTTATCTGATAAGCTTTATCAAGTTTTTTTTCCGCTCGTCACGAGTTTTAAGTTGTAAAAAATGAAATTGTCAATGTGCGATTTTAAGGATTGAAGATTGTGAAATCATTTTGAAAAAATCAATGTTTCGTTTTAAATTCTGTGATTAGATTCTATTCACTAGTCGCGTTTTTCCAAAATACAATAAGGAAAAAGGATTGGTACCATTATTTTCTATGATTCCCACTCAAACCTCTTCATTATTTACGATAGGTACTCCTATTTTGTTGTTTGAGACTGGGTTAGTAGGTATACGACTGAGTTGTAGGTAGGTACCTACCTAGTTCTAGGTGTTCTAGATACTTACCTAAATCTACGGGGTTTTAGGACACCGTCCTACGGGTTTTTGACACGATCGGGTTGGTAACACTGTCAAGTTCGTAAACATCAATCTAAACCACCTATCACTCCATCTTTGTTCTCCTGCAAACGATTTTGGTACCAAATTTTTAATAATGAGGGAAAAAAGTATCGAATTGGATAGTTTTCGTTTCGAGGTATGTAGTATCCAAAAATCTAATACAATTTTTCCGTCCGACCGCCGTACGCAAAAATTTAGTAGGTACATCGACTCAATTAGGGGACTAGTTTTGCTCTGAAAGTTTGGGACACGTGGGCCCTGCGAATCCACCCCCTTAGATCCGAACCCCCCTCAAATCGTTATTGACCAGTTAAATGGCAGCTGGTTCTCTCCCAAGATTAGTTGTCTCCCTTTTGAAATTGATGAAATTAGATTTGGGGTCAAGTTGTGCCACGAAGCTTTTAGTTGCAGTCAGTCACGTCTAATGAGTGTAAATAGGGGTTGTATTTTTCAAAACGCCCCAAGCTCGAAAAACTCTTGATGTAAAGTTATTGTTTTTTTCACGAATTGAAGTAGAATTGAATTTTTGAAGGCAAATGATACCTTTTTGAAGGTATTTGAAGAGAAAATGATGGATTGTTTGATGGTAGAGTTCAATAAGCTCGAACTACCCTGGTTCGCCATTCAACAATTTTCAATGAAAAGTAACATAGAAAGAAAAAATATAAAGACGAATCGAAGAGAGCTCACTCCCGAAATTCATGTTTAATTACAAGTTATGGAAGATCGCACTTCGCTGGTTTTGAAATTCCTTTTGAATTATAGATGAAGAGTGGAGGTTGCCATTAAAAACTTTGTTTCCTTCCATTTGAAACTGGAGCATTCGTTACCTCCTTGCTCATTCCGTTTTAGAAAGGGTAGAAGTGAAATTCCGTGATGATTCCAGATGGTTCGGGTCCCACTGAAAATCTCGTCGTCTCTGCGAGGAACTGAGCCGATGCATACAGTATGGTGATGGTGAACTCACAAACCAACACTCGAAAATACTGTTCCATCATTTTGGTTTATCATTTTCATTGATGAAAATCAAAATTTGACGGTTTACGTTTCAAGGAAGGTGAGTACATAGAATCCAGAAATCGAATAAAAATGTTTCTGTCGGTACGCAGCACCTCTTTTTTACCATTGAGTACTTTTTTTACCATCTTTCAGCTACGATGGACCGATTTTGATGAACTTTTGATAAATGGGCTCCATTTGGAGTCTAGTTGTGCTGCAAAGGTTTTGGTTACAGTCAGTCACTTCTAGGGGTTGCAATTTTCAAAACGCTCGAAAACTCTCGACGTAAAGTTTTTAAACAAACCTTTGTTTTTTCACCTATTTAAAAAAGAATTTAATTTTTAGAATCGAATGAGACTACCCAGAGCTCTGTAGGTCAGACGTTCGCTCCCTATGAAATCTCAAGGGTTAGAGTTAAAATAAATCAGAAACACAAGTGTGAATCGGAAGAGACTTTTCACTAACGGAAATTGGCCTTATATCCGGTCAAATTTCTGCTGATAAAATGTGATCGCTGTTCGTGTAGTTCTCAGTTGTTGTGCTTCCTTAGCAACCAGGAACAAACTTCGTAATGAAGGCAGCCACAACCCTCAGATAGCGACTTCATTGCTGGTATTAGAAAAGCCACTTTCTGACGGGTGATGTATACAGTAAAATAATTAACCATTGTGTAATAATTTGCAGCGTTCGGATTGTGAAGCAATGTATTGCTTAAAAGCAAATACAGAGCATTGCTGTTCATAGATGTGGTTATTAGTACATTGGATGTATTGAATCTCATCCATTGAAACTTATTCCAGCCTATCTCCAGCCACGTTCTTATTCTAAAGGAGCCAGCTGTGGGGCAATCATCGCTTTGGCTGAACATACTCTTATCCTAGAATCTCCTCCTTATTCTCTTAACGTCTGGCTTCGGCTGATGTATGGATCGTAATGATTGAACGATATCTCCATGCCAAAGTACATCGTTATACATTTTGGATGAAGGTTATGTACTGCGGTTTCTCGAACGAAAGTCTAAAGAAGGATGTAGACATATTATCCCATGAAAAAAATGCAATATATCTAGGAGTGACCCGGACGTGTTAGCGAGTGGATAGCAAATAAAGTGAACAACGATTTCAGGTTGAATTCTCATCCGACTTCCATTCCTGACGACGTGGATGTCATCAACTAGATCCAAAGGAAATATCAGATTTGGATCTGATGATTTTGCTTATGGCTGCTCATTGCCTCATCCCCTTAAGTGGATAGGGGTTCACCAATGCCCCTCTCGAAAACGTATAAGGAAATGTGATCACGCCCGCGAGCGGTCAATAATCTAAATAATATCCTGAGCGATAATCAAACAATTCTGTAATTGATAAGTAACTCAGTAATGAATTTAGATGGCATATACTATTATGTGCTCCTGGCCTCAAGAATGAGTTGGTATATATAAGATAGGAGCACCAGCCTATGATTATTGTCTCCTCAGGAGTGGAGGAAATGCAGGATTCCTGTTATGAAGTTGTCATACAACTGAGAGACGTCATAAAGAGACAATTCCTTACCAAATGTATCCTCTACGATTTACATGACATCCCCACTTTACTTGATACTAAGTAGTTGTTGATGCTAGATGTTTACACCCACCGCCTCCGCACGCGACGGGAGACTCCATTATTTTCATATTAACCTCCCGCCCACCCAATAAATACGTGAGGACGTGAACTTCTTCTCATGAATCACACGGAGGAGACGTTCCACCATTTGTCACAACATTCCTCGCAGAATAAAATATCAATCTTGTGTTCCTTGAAATATCTCACCTGTTCTTTCCAACCTTCACATTTAATACAAATTATTCTATTCGCTCACGTTCCTAATAGCTTGTTTCAATCATAGAACTTCAACAACAATAGGGAGGTGATACGATGTAATCTTCAACCATGCGATCTCAAACGGAATTGAAAGATTATATCAATGGAAATGAATTGAGGAAATTTTATTTTATTAATTTATTAATTTCATTTCCCATGAAAATAAACTTTTTTGAAATGTTCGCCAGGTATCCGCAAGACAGGATTCGCAGATAAATAACTGAAATTTAACTTCTTTCTATTATTAGGAACATAATCTTGTTTGAAAAAAGGTCTGCCTGATAATTCACTGGCTGCTGTATCAATAGACCTCAAGAACTACGCGGCTCACCTGACGTTGGGATTTTGAAAAATAGAAAATCATGTAGGTTTGGCTCGTAGCTCGGACAGATGATTTCAAACGTTCAATGAAAAAAACTCTACGTAGGCGCATGCGTGAACAACCACCGAAATCAGCAGAACGGTCAAAAGCAGTAAAAATACCATAGCAGGAGTATCGACATCAACATGGAATCGAGAGAAAATGTACACAATATAAAAATTGAGATGCAATGGAAGCCAGATCCATGTTGTCTTTCATAATCATATTGCACCTATTTTTCGAGCGTCGTAACTAATACTATAAAATTCCCAGGAACTAGGATTTGAATCTCAGAACATTCTTCATTCGTACTCAACAGTCTCAGGTAAGCTATTACAGCTTCAAGGGGCCAACGAAAATAAATTTAGAATTGATTTACCCGGACGATCATCAGCAAAGTGTTCAGCTCGTCATTCGTACTCAACAGTCAATAGTCTCGGAGAGGCTCATTCACCTTGGTAGAGCCAGGAGAGCGAATTTAGTTACCCAGTCAGAGATCAAGAATTTGTTTAACTTGTACTTAGTCAAACGCCTCAGAGAGGCTTCTTAGAGACAACCAGAGCCAATTTAGTTCACTCAGTCGATGATCAGAGTGGTCATTCACTAGCCATTTGCACTCAGTCAACAGCCTCAGAGAGGCTTTTTCAGCTTCGTGGGCCCAACAAGAATGAATTTAGCTCACCCAGTTGATGATAAGGGAGGTTTTCAACTTGCACTCAGTCAACAGCCTCAGAGAGGCTTTTTCAGCTTCGTGGGCCCTACGAGAATGAATTTAGCTCACCCAGTTGATGATCAGGGAGGTTTTCAACTTGCACTCAGTCAAAAGCCTGAGGGAGGCTTTTCCAGCTTCTTGGAGACAACCAGAGCCAATTTAGTTCACTCAGTCGATGATCAGGGAGGTTTTCAACTTGCACTCAGTGAACTGCCTGAGGGAGGCTTTTCCAGCTTCTTGGGGACAACCAGAGCCAATTTAGTTCACTCAGTCGATGATCAGAGTGGTCATTCACTAGCCATTTGCACTCATTCAACAGCCTCAGAGAGGCTTTTTCAGCTTCGTGGGCCCAACGAGAATGAATTTAGCTCACCCAGTTGATGATAAAGGGAGGTTTTCAACTTGCACTCAGTCAACAGCCTCAGAGAGGCTTTTTCAGCTTCGTGGGCCTAACGAGAATGAATTTAGCCCACCCAGTTGAAGATCAGGGAGGTTTTCAACTTGCACTCAGTCAACAGCCTGAGGGAGGCTTTTCCAGCTTCTTGGAGACAACCAGAGCCAATTTAGCTCACCCAGTTGATGATCAGGCAGGTTTTCAACTTGCACTCAGTCAACAGCTTGAGGGAGGCTTCTCCAGCTTCTTGGGGACAACCAGAGCCAATTTAGTTCACTCAGTCGATGATCAGAGTGGTCATTCACTTGTGATTTGCACTCAGTCAACAGCCTGAGGGAGGCTTTTTCAGCTTCTTGGGGACAACCAGAGCCAATTTACTCCACTCAATTGATGTTCACAACCCTGAACAGTCAACTTCTCATTTGCACTCAGCCAACAGCCTCACAGAAATGGCATTTCCAGCTTCGTGTGGCCGAATTTAGCTCACCCAACCAGTAAGCTGGAGACATTACCATAATATGGTAATATAATATTATTATATTACTCAAGTAACAAATTACAATAACAATCATGGTCAAAAACTGAAGTCTTGTGACTGAGATCAAGCAAAGAGCTCCCTTAATTACGGGTGCTACGTAGAACTTGAAGGAGAAAATCTTCAGATGTTGAAGTTGACTTACGGTTTGACTCAGGGCAAGGACAGGGCTTGTAAACACATAAAAAGACAACTGCTGGTATTCGATAGTATAGATAATCCGGACAACAAGTATATAGTACCGAAAACCTCAAGTATGCTACATCGTCCTGGAGAAGGGGAACTATACAATTCACGTTTCAAATCGTAGGTCATATTTTCGGAACCTTCAAAACACCAAGCTCACAATCCGTTTCGCCGAAGTGAAGAAAATACTGGCACTGGAGCAATCTAGAGTGTTCATCATTTTGCGGATATTTCTGCTACTACCGAGAAACCAGAGAAGGAAACTGAGCAAAGATTTACCCCCTCCAATCGTAACTTCCAACTTTCATTTTCTCTTACTTTTCATTACAGTTTGAATGGTACTTTTTGTTAGGAATCTCGACGATATTTCATAACGATAACTTTAAAATAAGATCCCAGAGAGGAACCCTCCATAAAAACCCACCTATTCGTTTAACTCTTCAACTTGTTTATTTTTTGAATTTTTCACTGTCCCTTGGAGGAACGAAAAAAAACTAATATCGGCTTCCTTTCGAAATCCTTCCCGTTTCCATATTTCACGGTTGATCGAGTTTCATTTTAACCCTTTTATGATTTTCCGTTCTTTATACATTTTTCAAAGTTGACGCGTTTTGGAGATGAAATGAGGGTCAGATCGATCACGATAAGCTTTATTGGCAGAGATGATTTTTTTCGTACCAGAGGCTCTGGAAAAGTTCAGATCATTCGTATAGTGGTTTGGTTAGGAAAGAGCTCTTACGCCTAATTGGTGGGTGAGGGTAAAGAATCGAAGCATGTAGCAATCGTTAGAGCTCCTTTGGAAGACACATCCTTTGAGCTTGTACATCTCCATGTAAGTAGATAGGCAGACTTCAAAGATTTCCACATACGCTACTGTAATACTTCTATATACGTTACTGAAATAATCTCAACTGCTGGTTCTGTTACATCATAATCTTTAATGTTAGCTTAGCTTCTCTTTTGTGAGGAAATTGAGATCCAGAACATCTTGAAGAAATGTTGACTTTCCCTTTTAGTTTGCCTCTTTTCGCTCTCGTTTCTCTTTAAAAACAAAAAATATCGTCCTCCAAAATTTCGACGTGAATTTTTCGTTTTACTTATACCTTTGTGAATCAATTTTGGATGCGCGACTGTTTGCCTTTCTATCGGTCTGTGGGTTTACAAATCCTTTTAAAGCTGAAACTACAACGCTTAGAATCAAATTTCAATTCGATTCTCAGAGATTGTGCGAGTTGGGCTCCAAATGGCTCATTACGATTTCACTTGTTCCAAGACCAATGGTAATGATACGAAAAGAGCTTTATGATAATTTAGGTAAAGGAAACTACAAGAATGAAGACTGTACAGGGTGTCCGAGAAAGATACGGCCAAACTTCAGGGGTCGATTTTACAAAGCATTTCCAACAAAAAATGTCTCTTAGCAATTTTCTTTTAACCCCTTGTTTTTCAAGTTTTTTTCAATTTAAAGATTTTTTCGTGTGTTGAACCTTGTCTCACTAAAATGATTGTAACTCCCTTATTTTACTTGGAAATTCAAATATGATCACACCGTTGAAAAGAGCATTAAGTTTTTCGTCAGATAAGCTAAAATACACATTTTTAACCTTACATCTAATTAGAGTTTTTCTAGTCCAAACTTAAAACTTTGCAAATTTGTGTTTGGCCCTGAAGTTTGGCCGTATCTTTCTCGGACACCGTGTAGAGGAGGTTTTGACGTTCACGTGAATTTCCCCGCAACGGGATTGAGAACACTTCTACCGATTGGTATTAATTTGGTGGGTTGGCAGGTCTTGGTCCCATTGTGGTTGCCTGTGCTTCAGTTCCTTCAAGCTTCTCGGAGATTGTCGGGCTGTGCTTTACTTCTGGTGTTGGCGCGAGATGGCAAATGGAGACGGTAGTTTCGGGTCTTTTGATATGCTTGATGTCGTTGATGTTCTTCTACCTTAGGTTATAATTTCAAGTCCGGTAGAATTTCTTCAGCCAGATTCGACCTGGGTTCAACAACCAGAATTGAATATAATCTCCTTTTGTAGAGCACCTACTAGTAACGCACTACCCATATTCAGACTCCAAAAGGCAGCAGTGAGGATTCTGGCAGGAGCCGCTCCTGATGCCCATTGCCGACCCCTGTTCAAGGACCAAAAAATCCTAACCCTTCCAGCATTGTACATCCTGGCATCGCTGCTGCGAGTGAAGAGGGGAGCACCCGACATTCCCAAGCTTGGTGATACTCACCAGTATCAGACTAGGAACAGGGAACTTTTCAGCCTTCCTCGTCACCGTCTGGCCCTGACCCAGAAAAGGGATCCTGATTTCTTCGGAGTCAGGACTTTTAATCACCTCCCTGAAAGGATCCGCCTCCTCTCTCCTGGCTCCTTTGAAACATATATCAAGAACGCCCTAATCTCCCTGTCGCCGTATGCAGCGGAGGAGTTCTCGCCGGAACTGTGGATGCAGGAGATGTAATTTGTGCTGTGCGTTGTTGGCTGTGAAATTTTGTTCTGTTAAACCAATGTTCCTATTTTTAGTAGTTGTGTTGTTCGTCGTTGTCTTGTCGTTATCCATTTCAAATTATTTATTCTCTTAATCGTCTTCCCTGTCCCGTTTTTTTTTTTTTTTTTTAATTTATCTTTTGTATTGTTGACCTCTGACTGACGATTGCTGTTAACGGCATTGTTTCTATATTTATTTGACTTGCTATTTATCTAATGGCAATTGTTGATATTTACTCATTTGATATTACTCGTATTTATTATATCTCCTGACGACTTGTCATGTACAACTTTTGTATGGCGGCAAAATAAAAACATTCATTCATTCATTCACCGTTGATGATATAATCGAAGTAGGTACATAAGAGTGAACGGATGGAATGGAGAGTTTCAAAAAATCGCCCACATAAAATCAGAAGAATTAGAAGTAATTGATCCCAAAGATGATAAATCTGCAGAACCTGGAGAACCTGCGTTCATGATGAACAAGATTTCAATAAGATTTCAAGATTTCAATAAGATTTTCATTATTTCAACAAGATTTCGGCCACGACTGAGGAAAGTTGTTGATGGAGTAGCAGCATCCTCGGAACTTATGATTGAAAGAATGAGGACAAGAGAATCGGGACCAAGTAGAGCATGGATGCCTGTTGTCTAAGAGCCCTTATCAATTATCTTATAGATTATCTTATTATGATTATCATATTTATTAGCCATTATTATCGATTATCTTTTCTTATTATTCTGTGGCACTTTTCAGCCACTTCTAAGCTAAAAGCGATTTGATGGCTACGTTGATCTTCAACTCTAGATTGTGAAAAAAAGTAAAAGAAAACAAATTGTGATACGATCGGACCCACCTCCACCATGAACTGGAAGATAGCCAAGTTCATGAGTTTGTTGAGGTATCTTATAATAACTATTCTTCCAAATTTCTCTTCAATCTTACAGAAAAACAATTCAAAGTGTTGAGAAAATGACAGTTTTGGGTGGAAATATCGACGAATAACAGAAAATTTCGATTTGAAATCAACGCTGTCTTTTTGGATATCTTAGGAACAGAAGGTTCGGATGGTGAATTATTGGAAACGTCAGGAGGGGTGAGGTGATATTTGGGTAACAATTTTATTTGTGTTATTCAGTAAATTTGATTGACTTTAGAATAATAAACCGCTGGTTGTGTTCAGCCGAAATTGGATAGGTCCCAAAAACGTAAACTAAGGTACCTTCTCTAATGTGAACTGCCAAAATCAGTAGCACTGACGAAGATAATTTTCCATTTGTTCATATTTTGTATTAACAAACATAGGTAATTCTTGTTCATTTCATCACGATTTCATTCTTTGCAAGTTCCCAGGTCCTGAAGTATCTCTTTGAATAATAACAATGACCAGTTCCTCATTGCATGCTCCCCTCCTATCCAAAAAGATACCGTCTAGTTTTCATCGAATTGAGAAAAATCACTAACAGCTCGATCAACCAGCTATTCTATGCCATTTAATTTGTCAAAATATGCAAACTTTTTTTTAAATGTTAGAAAAACGAGCTTCTTGAACAAGTGGGAAATTGAGGGTTATACATCTTTTCAAACTCTTCCAGACGTGTTTAAATGGCTCTAATTATTATGTGAAGAGAGCAAGTGCCGCCTCATCCTCCAAAGCGTCCCCGAAGGCAGTATTTTAGGATCATTCATATACTTGGATACTCATCTGACCTTCCAACATCACACGATATAAACGCGAACGTTAGACCAGGGCGAAAAGCTGATTCAGTAGGTTTTAGGCGATACCTCATAAGTGGAGAGGGACCCCTCAATCGAACCATTGCTTCTGAAAGGATCTGAAATCCCGGTAGTACAAGAGTGAAATACCTTGGACACTTCCTGGATGGATGGTTGACTCTCTGAACATATCCTATAGATTTTAAAAACGAAGTACACCAGTTTATAAAGCAGCTGAGATGTCCACAACATTATATTTCTATGATCGTGAGCTATTTGAGGGATTCACCATCACATACTCGTGATAAACATGAGTATCCTCAGATTTGTAAGAGAAGCATGTCATCTCAATCACCAGGATATCACAGCTTCCCAACTAGACCTGTTCGAAAGCCTTTTGGTAATTCTCAGAAACCGTTGGGTATCTACTACCCTTTATTCTTGATAGTTTTAAATAAGCTTAAAACCAAAGAGTATTTTACCGCCTATACGAACGTTCAAACTTTGTATTATAACAAAATGCAAATTTTCATTTTTCTTACCTAAAACGGTGATTGAGCTTGACACGGTCATCGACAACAACCAGACGAGAGCGATTTTGTAACCAACCAGGCGTTTTGTCGAGTACGATTGCCTCGTTTTCAGAGGGTTTCTGATCCCCAGGTAGCGCCCCAGTGAGATGCAGCACATGTGCATGATGCTCGATGAGCAAGCGAGAACATCGCATGTGACGTACACGTTGCACCAGACGACGCCTAGTGGCCAGTAACCTGAAACAAAAGGAAATATGCTTATAAGTAGGGATCAGATTCTTATGTTTTTACATAATATGTAAAATAATTGTAAATATGTAATTACAGCGAAATACGTGAAAATATGTAAAATAAAAGTTCGATTAACAGGTTTAAAAATTGCAGATTTGAACATTTCTTATTGAAGAAATAATAGAGAATAATATTCTTTTCTAGGCAATATATTGATGTTCTTCAATAAGAAATGTTCAAATCTGCAATTTTTAAACCTGTTAATCGAACTTTTATTTTACATATTTTCACGTATTTCGCTGTAATTACATATTTACAATTATTTAACTGATTAAACCACTTATTGTTTTAATTTTGAGCGGTTTTTCATAATTTTGAGGAAGAGTCCCTCGTTTGAAAGATGATAACTTGTAGAGTGAGCACAGATGGTTGTCATAGCTGAGAATCACGGATCAAGAGCTGTGAACCACAGTCGAGGCACCTCACCCTCACTATTTCCAGCCTGTGATTTACAGTTGCGCTGACACCGATAGAAGTGTGTGAGAATCACGAGAATTTTCATTAAATTACTCTTGTGACGCGTCGTTTTCATTACGATCTTTCTTGGTTTTGTTCCTCGGTTCTTCTGCATTAAATTTCGGTTTGGGGTGCGATTTTTCATGTTATGAAAAAAAAAACATCGAAGATCAATCTCGGACAGACAATTGATCGTTAAATATCTGCACGGAGGGTGGTTGACCATACGTCCTATTGCGGATATTCTCAAAGGGTCTGAAAGCTCCAGTGATTGTGCTCTCCTTCACCACCAACGATGTCACCGCCTTCAAGAACGCACCGATAACTCTTGTGGACGTTGAATGGTCGTTCAGTAAATATAAAGCGATTTTTCGTCCAAATCGTTGTCGCTTCACTTTCGAACACTTGATGCTCCATATTGTGGCAAATAATTTTAAATAGTGAATTCCACATTTCTCCCTTCTTTTTCAACAAACCAATGTTTTCTTCTTGAGAACAACTGCTCATTTTGAGCTAATAAACATTTTCGAAATTATTTCAACATTTTTACATATTTACCGCATATTATACAAAAATAAATAAATGTACTTATATGTTAAATATTTTGTATTTTTGAATAAATAAAAATCCGATCCCTACTTATCAGCATCACTACTACTTCCTGTTGTCATCATATTTGGAAGTTTAAGTTTGATTCCTAGGCAAAAAGTCTGAAGAATTTAGACACTTCAAACACGAGAGGTTTCGTTTTAGAGTTCTTATCTCACTATTTTGGATCTTGCCTGTCTATCTGAGGTTCATTTCTTGATTTGGATAAGAAAACATAATAATCAGCTGAATATCTTTCAATCCAATTCTTTCTTAGCTAAATTCCCAACCTCCTCTCTATTGCTTCATATTCACCTCTTCATTATGGATTAAGCAAATCAAATCAACTCAATAATTCTTATATTAGATTCAAATCTATTAAGTAGAGTACACATGGGACGCTTCTCCTCAGACGCGATTCACTTGAGAATACATTGTCGATCTCTCGCCTCAGACTTCCCAAACGCGATAGAATGTAAATCCGAGAGCTTTTTGAACCCGACGAAAACTGTAAGGTCACATCGGAATAGCCCTTTATCAGTGGCCTATTTGAATCTTCTCGGGGGTTCTTGAAAACGAGTCACGTCCGAAACAGCATTCCCAAATCCACCCAATTCATAGCTTCCAATCACTACCCATCTGAGACTCTACCCCATCTCATTGGCAGAGTTCCGTTTCGGGCAGATAAGTTCTTTTCATAAAATATTCAAACCCCCCAGGCGTTTTATTGGCGAACTTTTCTCCGCAATTTAAGAAAGATCCAAATTTTTAATTCAACATCACGTTTTCGATGTGGGTTTCCGTAACGAATATGGAAGACTTTTTCAACATTGAAGACGATTGAATCATTTTTTGATAAGCGTTTGCAGTGCAACAATATCTTAACAAGTATACGGGGTATAAGCCTAACTGGTCTGCCATATTGCACGAGTCTATTCTATAACTAATTTGCAACAAAAAATGTTTCATAGCAATTTTCTTTTAAAAGCTTCTTTTCCGAGTTATTCTAATTTTAATATTTTTTTCGTTTTTTTTCGTTAATATGATTTTGACCTTACGTCATTAAATTGGTCATAACTCCTTTAGTTTGCTGTGACTATTACAATCTGATGATGTCGTTGGGAAGAGCATTAAATTTCCTGTCGGATAAAGTCCTTACCTTTTTTTGAGTCAAGGTTTAAGACATGAAAAAGCCCTCTGGAAAGAGAATTTTACGTAAATTGGAAAACCTCGAATCTTTTCAATTGCAAATTGAACTACGAGAAACAATATTTTTTCAAGATGCAAGAACGATAAAAACTGCGCCAAAATTTTAGCTTTTTGATGGAATAGTCAAAAAATATTGTACAAACAAATTTAGGGGAGAAATTTGTGTTTGAACGCGGAAAAACGTGCATTTTTTCAACAAAAGCGCTCCGGCATCCTGTTTCCGGAGGCTTCGCAATGTGGCGGCGTCCCATCTACTTCCATCGTCCGACCTCTCAGATCGTCAAGCGGAAGCGCGGATTCTGTTGAAAAATGCACGTTTTTTCACGTTCAAACACAAATGTCTCCCCTAAATTTGTTTGTAAAATATTTTATTGATTATACCATTAGAAAGCTTAGATTTTGACGCAGTTTTTAAAGTTCCTACATCTTGAAAATGATTGGTTCTCGTAGTTCAATTTGCTTATGAAAAGATTCGAGTTTTCCCAATTTGCGCAAAATTTTCTTTTCAGAGGGCTTTTTTATGTCTTAAACATTGACTCAAAAAAGGTAAGGGACCTATCCGACAGGAAATGAAATGCTCTTTCTAACGGTATCCTCAAATTGTGATTGTCACAGCAAATTAAAGGAGATATGACCAATTTAATGACGTAAGGTGAAAATCACGAAAAAAAATCTTAGAATTAAAATAACTTGGAAACGAAGCCTGACGTTGGCTGCCCATGACGCACACGTGTGCTTCCTGATCGGTTTAGCCAACAGTGCCCATGACGCACAGTGTGAGTCAAACACTCTTCGTGTTTCAATGAGAGTTTACAACGAATGACATGGCAGGTAGGTTTTTCCAACGAATGCATAGTGGCTGGGACAATCTCTGGTATGAAGAAACATATTGTTTAGTAATGCATGCATTCCAGGGGACGTCCCATTGGATAAGTATTGGATCAGTTTAACCAGTTGGTAAGCGATAAAACTGTTTCACTCGATGTAATTTATTTATTACTTTAGGCAAGAAATACTGACCCCCCCCCCCCCCCACCATTATCCACCTTAACATTTCTAACGGCATGGGAGCCTCGAATCTGAAGAGCATTTTAAAATCCATGATCTACGATACCCAACATGCGAATTAGAGTTCACCCCCCCCCCCCCAACAAACCACCTCCCCAACGCCAACAATGGTGCCAGTCCGGCACCAAAGCGGAAATACGTCGTAACATTGAACTTTCAACTGTTAGTTTTGGTAGGCAGTCCGTCGAAGTTCACATCCGTATTCAAGGTGAAACACAAAAAAAAAACGCTGCAAATTATTACACAACGGTTTATTATTTTTATATAGATCACTCGTCTACAAAATCACCAACAAACAGAGAAAAAGAAACAAAGAGAAAAAGAAAAAATAAATAAAAAAAAAATAAAATAAAAAAAATCAAAAAAATTAAAAAAAAAATCAAAATCACCAACCATTGATCGCATTTTGGTCAGCTCTAATTTGAACGGAGATTAGGCCTCTTTTGCTATTCACACTCGTGTTTTGATTTACATATATATATATTTCAATATAAACCCTTAAATTTTCGTAGGGAGCGAACGGTTTGTCCTACAGAGCTCCGCATGGTCTCAAAAATTCTATAGAATCTTAAATTGAAGGAAAAACAATACCTTTATATCGAAATTTTTTGAGTTAGGGCGTTTTCAAAATTTCAAAACTGATTTTGGAACCCTTAGGAGTGACCTACATCAACCAAAAGCTTCGGGGCACAACTAGACCCCAAATGGAGCCTACATACCAAATTTCATCAAAATCGGTCAATGCTAAGTGGCAAAAGTGCCGCGTACGGCGGACGGCGGAGCGTACAGCGGACGGCGGACGGCGGACGGACGGCCAAATTTTTATTCGATCTTTGGATTCTACGTACCTTGAAACGTAAACCATCAAATTTTGAGGGGGTGTTAAATTTTTTTTTTCTTGGTCGATTCCAAAGGTTCATTATTGAAAATAATAAACCAAAAACACGAAATAAGCTGATTTATGGCATCATGGTGGCACCACTATTAGTTCCATGGTGGTACAGAGAATAATTCATGAAAATCCGGAGGTATAAGGAGAATTTTTCCTCAATTTCAAAGCTTGGGTACAATTAGTAAGCAGTAAAGGAACCGAAATATTGAAAAATCGGATATTTTGTGAATATTATCCCCCCACTCACTCCCTCCCCTTGCGAATTTTGGTACTCGGGTAAAATCATGTACAACTCGGAAGTTATTTGAGTCAAACAAAAAAAAGAAACACGCAAATCGGTTGGAAATTGAGGCCTGGGCAGAGTTTACAAGATTATGCACGCAAACGCACGTTTTTTAAGCATTAACCCCCCCTTTCCCCCTCTTAAAAAGCAAAATCCAAAATTCCGGCGACGTAGTGCACAACTAGATAGTATTTCGCGTCAAACGAAAAAAGAACCACGACAATCGTTTGAGAACTAAGGCCTGGGCAGAGTACACAAGATTATGCCCAAAAACGCACGTTTTTCGAGCATTAACCCCCCCTTTCCTCCCCTTAAAAGGCAAAATTCGAAATTCCGGCGCCGTAGTGCACAACTAGATAGTTTTCCGCGACGAACAAAAAAAGAACCAGGAAAATCGGTTGAGAACTAAGGCCTGTGCAGAGTACACAAGATTTTGTTACACACACACACACACATACACACATACACACACACACCTACACACACACACACACATACACACACACACACACACACATACATACATACACCTATGGCTTTTTTCGCGGATTTGGATTCAGAATGGTCTAAAACGGATTACTGTGTGGTTATTTTTTTCTTCTGTTGAGTGTTGTCCAACTTTACCCCAGATCGACCGCATAAGGACGCCCAAGTCTTACTGTGGGACGTCCTAAAAAGCTGGTTCAACCTTCACCCGTTTCTAGCCCCAGCTTTGCAGTTCTTTTCGTCTCAAAGTCGTGTTGAGGTTAGAGACCCGTGGGCCCTCTGAGTAATCCCTCGATTGGGCATAGGCAGCCAATGTGCCAAGAAAATTACTAGGAAACATTTTTTGTTGCAAATTAGTTGTAAAATCGATTCATGCAGTATGGCAGACCAGTTAGGCTTATGCCCTTTATAGTAAGTGTCAACTGAATTTGGATTATTCAGTCTACGTATTTTATATTTAATCGATGGTGTTGTTTTCAAAACACTGGAAAATCTCTTGAGAAGGTTATAGGCTATAGATTACACATAAAACCGCCTCTCTCAATGTGAAATCGGCCTTCCTCGGTAATGTTCTACGAGTAAACACGTTCGTAAAATAGGGAAAGTTCGAGCAATTTCACTTCTTTTCACGACCAAATAGAAAGAGATGGTTTCTATCAACGATAACTTCCCTTCGTGGCCCCAACGATATCATCAAGTATTTTGTACAGGGTACTTAAAAGTTCTTAAAAATCGTAACTACGAGTATTTTATATTGATGAAAAAATAATTCCTGTATTTCGAAAATCTTCGAGCTAGGGCGTATGGAAAATGTTTTTCCACACTTTTCACCTTTTAGAATCACCAAAAGTTTCGTAAGTAGGCCCCAAATAGAAACGATATTATTTTTTTTCCTAGCTCCATTATAAAGGTTTAATATTGAAAATAAAGAAAAAACCAAAAGAATAATGGCGAACCATGTCATAGTTGTGACAAAGGGCTTCACAATGACCGCAGGAGTTTTAGGAATGGTATTTAAATTTCAATATGTTCAAGAGGGCCACCTATTACATGAATTAAGTTCAATTATATCACACAATTCATTGCCGCTTACGATGGGTGGAAGTGGCAGGGGTGGTTAGGGGAAACCTGCTCAATTCTCATCCTTTCAGATCCACAACCAGAGTGCAGATTGTGCTGATTCTCTGTAGGAGTGCAGAGAATGACCAATGCTAACACGACTGAATCCTTAAGGGGGTATCAGTCGATCGCCGTTCGTTTTTAGTATTTAACCAAATCGAAGGGGCAAAAAAAAAAGTTGTACTTAAATTGGAAATTTTAAAGGATTTCAAATTATATTTTATTAAATTTTATATTAAATTATTTATGTTATTTTATTTATATTTACATTATTATATTTTATATAGTACATTTTATTATAGCTTAAATTTCCAATTAAAGTACAACTTGCGCCTTCGAGTTGGCTAAATACTAACCCGGAACGAGGAACGAACGGCGACCGACAGGGACCCCCTTAATCAGATTAAAGAAGCTCTTCGAATTTTAACACTCTACAGTATTATGAGGAAATCTCAACGTTTCTTATCATGTAGCAAAGTACAGGTGTCAAAGAGCTTCCAACTCGTTTGTTGCAATTTTAGACGAAAGAGACCTTCCAAGGAAATTACTTTGGTTCCACGAAGCAGATAATATGGCGAAATCGATCTCCCAAGAGTCAGAACTCGGGAAGGGGGAAGCTAGATGAGAGGCTCCCCGGGACTTGGCCAGCTGGCGACGTGGATTCGAAATCCCAGGCCGTTCAAAGGAAATTAATCCTTCCCTTCCGGTAACTGCTGTCAGCGGGAGGGCGGAGTAACGACCGGCCTCAAAGCGCAAACTCTCACCACGGTAGTAGTTAGCGTTACAGAGAGTCGGTACTTTATAATTAGAAGGAGCTTTGCATTTACTATTCGTAATATTGCCTTGCACTAACCACTCTCCACGTCGATACTCCCAGACAAGATAGGTACTATAGTACAGAGTTGGAAGATTTTTCCAAAAAAGCACAGTGTAGAACAGCTGAACAGTATTGAACAAGTCAAAACTTTCACGTTCTTGCAAAATATGGTAAACAGCAAATTTTCCTTTTAAAAAAATAAATCTAATAAGAGATTTTTTGCACTTATTAAACTCGATATCTTTCATATGATATCGGTGATTGGTATTATGACAACGAACTTCTGGGATCGATTTCGTAACCAATTTGTAACAACTTTTTCCTACATTTCTTTTTTTTTCTTACTCCACCACCAATTTGACGTTGATACATAACTTGAAGAATACAAGCTTGTTAACACATTTTCTTTCTCGTGTTTTCGATTTTATGTCACCAAAATGGTCATAACGTCCTAAATTAATGATGTAAGCTAAAATAAGAGGATACCATTGAAAATAGCGCCCATTTCATACACTACCT
This sequence comes from Apolygus lucorum, assembly GCA_009739505.2. Lineage (NCBI taxonomy): Eukaryota > Metazoa > Arthropoda > Insecta > Hemiptera > Miridae > Apolygus > Apolygus lucorum. The sequence continues at coordinate 40,136,095 of CM019168.2, read as the reverse complement.
ACTTTCATACACTTTTCACCTAAATCACGTCGAACATTTTTTTTTTTTTTTTTTTTTTTAGCACGAACTTTAATTTTCTGCTTATTTTAATACAACAATAACAATTACATTAATTAACAATTAATCATTTTTAATGGTGATTTGATACCATAATGACCTTCTAAAAACTCCTTCTCAAAACCTTCTAAAAAACTCCAGGGCCAAGCCCCCTGAACCCCCGGGGGTCCATTTTTTTCAACCTTGAAAAGTGAAAACAAAGCTTCCGCTCCCTTGGTAGACTCGGAAGCAAAACGTAGAACAAAAGTTGTCGTAAATTATGTATTATGTTGTTGCAGAATCAACCCCTCAAGTTTAGTAGTTCTTATACCTACCCTGTATAATAAATATCAGCGATTATTGTTATTCTCCCGTGAGCTGTACCGAACATGTTTTTAAGATGGACATAGGTACTTTTCAACAAAACTCAAGAAAGCCCATTTCTATGTGATATTGACCACTTTTTCTCAAAATTGAGGTCAATAAGTTTAAAACTTTCTCCAAGTTAGTGTCTCAATGAAGTGATGTTTTTGTCAGTCTCTTTTCAGGCGATTTCGATGCAATTTTTTTATATTTTGGTTATTTTCAAAAATGAACCTTTGGAATCGACCAAAAAAAAAAACATTTTAACACCACCTCAAAATTTGTTGGTCTACGTTTCAAAGTACGTAGAATCCAAAATCGAATAAAAATTTGGCCGTCCGTCCGCCGTAGGTACGACGTACGCGGCATATTTGCCACTTAGCATTGACCGATTATGATGAAATTTGGTATGTAGGCTCCATTTGGGATCCAGTTGTGCCCCGAAGATTTTGGTTGATGTAGGCCACTTCTAAGGGTTGAAAAATAAGGTTTGACATTTTGAAAACGCCCTAACTCAAAAAATTTTGATATAAAGGTATTGTTTTTCCATCAACTTAAGATTCTTTAGCATTTTTTGAGACCACGCGGAGCTTTGTAGGACAAACCGTTCGCTCCCTACGAGAATTTAAGGGTTTTACGTACGATAAATCAGAAACACGAGTGTGAATCGCAAAAGAGGCCTAATCTCCTTTCAAATTAAAGCTGACCGAAATGCGATCGATGTTTTTCTTCATGTTGGATGGTTGGTGGCTTTGCAGACGAGTGATCAATATAGAAAATAATAAACCATTGTGTAATAATTTGCAGCGTTTTTTCTATATTTAATTCTGAACGCAAACAACTATTTCAAATTTGTGACTTTCAAGTAGGTATTTGAGTAGTATTAAGTAGTAATTTCAGGTAGCTATTTGAAAATTTATATTTTTGAAACATGTAAATCCTATTCTTAGCCAAAAACAGAAAATTTGTATTTAAAAAAAATCCGAGCTCTCTAGCATATTGTAATCCCGTTGTTGCACTCAAAATCGTACGTAAGATATAACAGTGCTGTAGTTTTGACAATTCATCAATCAATTTAAATCTATCCTAAATTATTATCCTACCCACCGCCTACCGCCCAACGTTGAAGGCTCACTTTCACCCATGCACACAGAAATATCTGACGGAGTATAGCTGCATGTTCCGCGATTCGCCCCATAATACGAATAATAATATCATTGTATTCGATCAAGAGAAACAGTAGAGACATCGATTAAACTACTTAAAGATAACAAGTATATATAATCGATTTCCATAGATATGAAACAGATACTAATCAAGCTGAAAACCAATCGGTGAACCAATATTTACAGCAGTGTGTAAGTAATTTGTCGTACTAATGTTGTCCTTAGTGGTTCAGTATACTTGCATAACTCGTAATATTCAATGCCCACAATAGGATCGTACTACTAGCTTGAATTTGTATCAAACCAATTAGCAAGCATATCGATTCCTCTGTCAACCGAGGGTTTATATGTTAATTGATATCCAAGTTAGATTCCTGATATTCCGTCTACAGGTAATTTGATCTAACGGTTGGGAAACTGCTTCTCAGCTAATCGACCTTGAAGGTTGTTTATTGATTTGTAACTCCAAGGGGAACTAAACATTGCACCGTGTCTGGACTTTCATTATTCAGTGCTTCCTTCTCATATGTTTTCAAAAAAACTAATGCTGGCAAATTATTATTGCATTTAACATCGTACCTACACTTGCCTGATTTTTGGTTTATTATTTTCAATAATGAACCTTTGGAATCGACCAAGAAAAAAAATTTTTAACACCCCCTCAAAATTTGATGGTTTACGTTTCAAGGTACGTAGAATCCAAAAATCGAATTAAATTTTTGGCCGTCCGTCCGCCGTACGCCGTACGTGGCACTTTTGCCACTTAGCATTGACCGACTTTGATGAAATTTGGTATGTAGGCTCCATTCGGGGTCTAGGTGTGCCCCGAAGATTTTGGTTGAAGTAGGTCACTTCTAAGGGTTCCAAAATCAATTTTGAAATTTTGAAAACGCCCTAACTCAAAAAATTTTGATATAAAGGTATTGTTTTTCCTTCAATTTAAGATTCTATAGAATTTTTAGAATTTTTTGAGACCACCCGGAGCTCTGTAGAACAAACCGTTCGCTCACTACAAGAATTTAAAGTTTGGACGTACGATAAATCAAAAACACTAGTTTGAATCGCAAAAGAGGCCCAATCTCCGTTCAAATTAAAGCTGACCGAAATGCGATCGATGTTTTTCTTCATGTTGGATGGTTGGTGGCTTTGCAGACGACTGATCTATATAGAAAAATAAAAAATAATAAACCATTGTGTAATTATTTGCAGCGTTTTTGACATAGATATTGTATTTTGGTGGGGGGTCAAGGAATTTTTTGCGACACTCAATTTTGCCACAAAAAAAGCAAAGCGATAACAGTAAACAAAATCGTAGCTACATATCGGTAGCTGTGAAACAAGGTTTTCTAGAATACCGCGATATATTACGTGCGATTGGAGAGTTTTTTTAACATGTTTAATGTTTTATTAACATGTTTAATGTTTTAGGGCTGGGGGTCATTCTGTGAATTCCGACACGCAAATTTGCAACGGGCAAAACTATACTAACCTGTGGTCCGATTTTGATGAAATTTTCAGGGATTGTGCGGGTTAGGTCCTAGACGGTCCCCTATAAATTTCAGCACCTTCGGACCAATAGGAGCGAGTGCGCATGCGCAAACGTGAATTTCCTGGGACCTCGGTTTCTCGGTTTCTAATGAACCGATTTTGGAGGTTAGTTAGGGACTAACTTCTAAGAGACACCCTATAAGTTTCAATCAAATTGGTCAAGCAATAGCCGCTGCGCATGCGCGAACTTTAAATTTATTGTTACAACCAAAACTCCGCAACTATTCAACCGATTTCGATGAAATTTTCAGGGATTGTGTGGGTTAGGTCCTAGACGGTGGACCGCTAATATTTTGGTATTCAGTAACTCTTTGAATCATAATTTTTTCGCCAACTGATTCTATACGTCCATGTTACAATGAGTGAGGAAGCTATACTGCCCACCCAACTTGGCAGACTTTTTTCTCTCCTATTCAACGCAGGAAGGTGAAATTTGAGAGGCAGGGTCAATGGAGAATGCTGAAGGCGCCTGAGTGGTCACTGATCGGCTGAGTGAGCTCCAAGGCCATTTTCTCTCCTGTTGAACGCAGGAAGCTAAAATTTGAGAAGCAGGGTCAATGGAGAATGCTGAAGGCGCCTGAGTGGTCACTGATCAGCTGAGTGAGCTCCAAGGCCATTTTCTCTCCTGTTGAACGCAGGAAGCTGAAATTTGAGAAGCAGGGTCAATGGAGAATGCTGAAGGCGCCTGAGTGGTCACTGATCAGCTGAGTGACCTCCAAGGCCATTTTCTCTCCTGTTGAACGCAGAAAGCTGAAATTTGAGAGGCAGGGTCAATGGAGAATGCTGAAGGCGCCTGAGTGGTCACTGATCAGCTGAGTTTCTCCCTTGCGAGGGAAAAACATTAAACATGATTTAATGTTTTTCCCTCGCAAGGGAGAAATTGAACATTATACATTATGTCTTCGTAGTAAATGAATAACTCACTTACTTTGTGATTTTTTGGTTTATTATTTTCAATAATAAGCCTTTGGAATCGAGCAAGAAAAAAAATGGATACAGCTTTCGTACAAGTACGCAACCACGAGAGTCATTTTATGTCTTATGTTTAATAAATTGAGAGCTTTCCAATGAGTGGTGAACGATTTTTGTGGGGTGGAAAATGAGGAAGTTAGTTTTCCCTAGGAACGATTGGTTGTACGTGAAAATCATCAGAAATTTCCGCGTAACGCTCCCCTCATAACGCTCCCCGCGTAACGATCCCCGCGTGACGATTTTTCATTTATGTGCCATAGTACAGACATAAAATGTCAAAACATTTTAACCCTCCCTCTGATTTTGGGAAAGATTTCTGCTCTCTCGATCTGGAGATGATGTGAAAAATCTTGGAGAGCTATGGTCTCCCAAGATAGATCATAAACCTTAATAAGGTTTTTATTATAATATAATGAGCGTATTACGAGGGGTATGAATGTCGAGTCGCCCACGATTGAGCACTGCCGAACCCAATAAGGATTGAATCAGGCCAACTCTCTTTGTTGTCGTCAAAAGAGGTAAATATTTTATTGTAATCATGTTTTATTTTATTCAATTTTCGTCAATAAATTGAATTGAGAGTATTATTTTTTGTGGATGGATGGTATGACTCCTCGTGGCTGTTATTACCGAATAGAATAATACCAGCCATACCTCACTCTCCAACTGTTTGAGCTTATGTTTCTCTACAATATTTTCTATTTGAAACTACTCAAACTGTATAGTGAATCACGTCATGGGACAAATTTGTTGTACATTACGGATTATAAAGCATGTGAAAGTTGAGTGGAACCACCCCGCTCTCCCAAATTAAATTATCGATGCACTGAATTGGATTGTGCCGAAGATTCAAAGGTCGCTCTCCACGCCCCAATTCCGATACAATCGGTAATTCGTGGACTAGCATCTGTCGAGCTTGTCTTAGAGGTCCATTAAACAACTAAGTTCCAATTGTGAATGAAGGGACGGTGAGTGCGCTGGAAGCGTTTAATTTTCGAACGGCGACTGAGTTTGTTTATTGGCACCTCAATAAACATTTAACTTCAAATACACTTATAGAGGAGCGCTGAGCGTGGACCTGACATTCAAATCAGCGAGTGGTAATGGTTCTAATATAGTTCGTGCAATTTTAGAGTTCTAAACGTGGCTTATTTTTTAATGACAGCATAATATCTGTAACTGTGTATGGCGAACAGACTTAACAAACATACCCTTTTAATAAAAAAAAGTCTACCAAGTGGGTGTGGCACATGGCTTCCTCGTATCCATAACTGGATTGTATAGATAATCTGATACATAGTAGTTAATCTCAAAACATTCTTTCACTGCCCTCATAGGGGACCATCTACACGCTAATCTGAACAATCCTGAGAAATTTCGTCGAAATCGGATGGAAAATGTAGAAGTTATGGCAGTTACAAGGAATTCACGTTTGCGCATGCACAGCAACTACTATTTGTCTGGGGGAGATGATTTTCAGAGGGGTCTTTCTACACGCCAATCTGAACAATCCTATTCATCAAATTCGAATTTCATCAAATTCGGATGAAAAATGCAAGTGTTATGGCTGTTACAAGGATTTTACGTTTGCGCGGGCTCAAAGAACTGTCAACTTGGCATGCGCAGAGGCTACTGTCAATTTTAAGGCCTTGGTTTTCATGGGAGACCATCTACAACCCAATCTGCATATTCCCAGAAAATTTCATCGAAATCGGATTGAAAATGTGGAAGCTATGACTGTTACAAGGAATTCACGTTCGCGCATGCGCACTGGCTACTATCAGTCCGGGGGCGATGATTTTAATATGGGACCATCTACACGTTAACCCGCAAAATCCTCGAAAATGTTATCGAAATCGGAAGAGAAATGTAGAAGTTATGGTTGTGGCAAGGATTTCATGACAGACAGACGGACAGACAGAAAGACAGACAGACAGACACGGAACCAAAATTGTTCAGGAAGGTCTGAAACGTAAAACGCGAGTGGAAATTTTGATTTTTGAGATTTTTTTTTTTTCAACCTTGAAAAGTGAAAACAACGTTTCCGCTACCCTGGTAGACTTGGAAGCAAAACAATACCAGCATTTCAAAAGTTGTCGATCTTAGGCGTTTTGAAAACGTTTTCCCCCACATTTTGCCCCTTACAAGTTACTGACAATAGCCAAAAGCTACGGGGCACAACTACGGGAACTGGGCAAAGTGCCGCGTACTATGTGGACCCAAAACATTCGGAAACCTTCAGAAACCCAAAAAAGAATTTTGGGACCTCTATTTTATAAGGATTTTGGAAACATTCATCCCAAATTGTTTATATCACGCCTCTCAACAAATACCTACACCATGGATAACAACGATTTTTTTTTCTTTTTCGTGATTGTAAATAAATAATAGAGAATTCATTTTACAAGCCATTAAATAAGGGACAACTCAAAGTGGCCTCGAGGCAGATCCGATTGTATTTCACAAAGTTCAGAATTTCGTCCATAGAACATTGGGTTGAAAAAATCTCACGAAACCCGCGGAAACCAGTTAAGTGGAAGAAGTCGCTCTTCAAACAACAAATTACGGCCCACCAGATTCCTCTAGAAACATCGTTCAGGTTCAAAAAAGTGAAAACAAACTTGACTTCCCCCTCCACAGGCAAAATTAAGATCAAACACTGTCGGGACGAGGACTCGATGAATATTAACTTTTCGCTTGGGGGAGGAGAGAAACCGACCGGAACTCTTGACAATAATTCTTCTCTTTTCGTTTCAAAAAGCTCTTTCCGCTCTACAGTATTTTTTGTTATTGATTTCCACCAGAAACCCCTCACCAAACCACTTTTGTAGATGACTGATAATGTGATTTGCCCGACCGGCGAAATGACTTACCTGTGCTTTTCTTTCCATGAAGCACTTAGGTATCCATTCCGGAGAGAATGGAAAACAAAAGGTGATAGTGGTTAATTTAGTACACGAGTAGTTTGGCTAGTTTTGACTTGATTCACTATTGATACTAAGACTGTGAACTTTCACAATGGGGAATCAACAATTTGACTCAACGTTATGAGATTTGCGAATGTGAAAATTTCCGTTCTGTGGATTCTTTCTCATTTTGATGTTCATGGGAACGACCTTTCAGACGAAGCTGTCAAGAGTGGCGCTACTGGACAGTGCACAGTTATTCCTATTCCAGATGCTAAAAATAAGTCTACAGTTTAGTTGAAAAAATTGGAAATTTTAATGAAAGGGAATCAACAAATTTTAATACGGTATTATGGTCCAAGGAGATCTCTCTGAGCAAGTTACGCCAGGGATCAAGCGAGATTGTGTGCTCTCGCCTGTTCTCTCCATCATTGTTCACGATGCTGTGAGCGAGGGATCACGAGAGGTCGGAAGCTTGCAATCCAATGGCCATCGCAATACCACTTGGATGACTTTTTCATGGTTTCATAGCTCTTCAGTTAAAGCCTATGTTCCTATGTTCCTGCCATAGCCTAGGACAGGGCCGTTTTTAGGGGAGGGGGGGCGATGGGGGCGGTCGCCCCGGGGCCCCGGGTCAGGGGGGCCCCGGATTTTCAAGGTGGGAAGGGGGAGCACTCCTCAAAAAAAGGTCTTTCTGCTTAAAAAAAAAAAAAAAAAAATTATTGTCCAAATTCTGATCTAGGTGTGTCCCATGAAGCTTCCACCTTAGCTTCTCAGATCAAGGAATTCCATTTCCTTGTTGCTCTTACCACGTGGTACAATATTCTATTCCAAATCAACCTAGCCAGTAAGGTAATGCAAAGCCCGAATTTGGATCTTCTGGAGGCAACCAGTCTGCTGAGGAAGTGCAAGGATTTTTTTTCAACTTTCCGCAGAAATGGGCTAACAGAATGTGAAATGGCAGCAAAGGAGCTAGCGGAGAAGCTCAAAACGGATGCTACCTTTGTCAATAAAAAGAGACTAACAAAAATTAAGAGGCAATTTGACTACGAGAGCTCAGAAAACATCGAGATGGAACCTAAAAAACTGTTTGAACTTGAGTTTTTCAATCCTCTGGTCGATCTCGTCACTACCGAGATTGAGTCGAGATTCGAGCAACTCGATAAGTTCAAGGATACGTGGGGATTTTTGTTCGATCTTGAGAATATACTCGACCACCCTCTACTGCTGGAGAAATGTAAGAAATTAGAGGAGCGATTGACTCACAATAGCACTCAAGATATCGATGGAATGAATCTCTGCATGGAAATCGAGGCCCTTCATCGCTCCGTAAATTGGAAGGAGAAAAATCAAAAACAAATATGCTTAACTACATAATAGCACATAAAGTTGAGAACCTCTACCCAAATACTTGGGTAGCACTCCGAATTCTATTGTCCATTCCTGTGACTGTAGCAAGTGGAGAGAGGTCGTTTTCCAAACTTAAACTAATCAAGACTTACCGGATAAATTCATTGTCTCAGGACAGACTCTCTGCACTCGCCACATTGTCCATTGAAAATGATGTAGCCCATCAGTTGGATTTTAATGACCTGATTCGAGATTTTGCTGAAGCGAAGGCAAGGAAGGATTCTTTCAAATAGTTTTTATTGTTTTGCCTAGTCTACCTAGTCTTTCACAAAAGCCTCCGATTTATTTTTCAAATTCAAGTATTCAACACATAAACCTTCCATGTGGAAAATATGGAAATTTACTATATTTTACTCAATTATTCTTCATCGTTATTTTTTCTATTTTGTATTAAGGCACATACTTAAATAACTATAAAATATAATTTTACGTTTGTTGAGCTAGTGTTCTTGTGATTTTCTAACCATTTCCTACCTTACCTATCAATGAATAAGATTACGTAGGTGGAGGGGGGGGATACTCCTCCAGAGGGGGGCCCCCAAAGATTGCTCGCCCCCGGGCCCCAGAGGGGCTAAAAACGGCCCTGGCCTAAGGATTGATTCTACAACTAATTTGTGACTTTTTTTGTCTCTTGACTTGTTTTTTAACCCCCTTAAAATCCGATTTTTTTTCACTTTTAAGATTCATTCCGTATTTTCGACTTTGTATCATTGAAATGTTAATTACTCCTTCAACTTACTGGATAAACTGAAATTTGACGATACCGTTGGAAAGAGTGTCAAATATCCTATATCTCTGATGAAGAAACAACGTTTTTTAAATAAGCAAAACGGGTGAAAATTAACTTGAAAAGGAAAAATGTTTAAATCTTGAAAATCTCAACTTTTTTCAACTGCTCTTAAGTCCCTACTTTCCAGCGTGTGAATGCTTGCCTGTAAGCCTAAAAGCTGATCCAAAAACTCAGCTTTCCAACGGTATGGTCAGAATTGTTTCCAATATTTTTATTAGTAGAGAAAACCGCGCGTGAAAGAGAAAAAACGTCAATTTTGTTCAAAGAAATCGACGGTTTGATGGGTGGAATCGGGGTTGGATGGAAAGTGAAAGGAGCGGTGGCGGAGGAGACAACTTGAATCATCCTGTTGAAAAAAAATCACGTTTTTCTCTTTCAAGCGCCATTTTTTCCACTAATAAAAATATTGGAAACAATCCTGACCATACCGTTGGAATGCTGAGCAGTTGGGTCAAATTTTAGGCTTACAGGCAAGCATTTACACGCTAGAAAGCAGGGACTTTTGAGCGGTTGAGAAAAGTTGAGATTTTCGAGATTTGACCATTTTTTCAAGTTCATTTTTCACCCGTTTTGATTATTTAAAAATCTTTGGTTCTTCATTAGACCGATAGGAAATTTAACGCTCTTTCCAACGGTATCGTCAAATTTGAGTTTATCTAGTGAATTGAAGGAGTTATTAACATTTCAATGATACAAGGTCGAAAACACGAAATAAATCTTAAAAGTAAAAAAAGTCGGATTTTAGGCTATGGCAGGAACATAGGAGTTACGCCCTGTATAGACAATGATGACCGAAAGTTTGGTCTCGAAATAAACTCGAGAAATATTTAAGAAATGATCACTAAAAAAAAAGACTAGACAATATGGAGCTGGATGTTGAAAAGGTCGAACCCTTTGTGTGCGATTGTTATGTACTTAATGAGTTCAAGCTCAGGATTAACCCTCGGGCACCGGCGGGTCTTGGACGAAGCAATTAACCTGCGGAATTTACTCTTAAATTGATAATAACCTATTCTATTCAGTGTTTTGAGGTCAAATAAAATATACCACGCTAGTCAGCATTAAAAAATCTATGAAATGGCTTAGTTTTTGTAAACTTTTTGAAAATTTTTGTAAACTTTTGCTTAGTTTTTTCCTCCTAACTAGTTCCCCAAAAAAATCACGAAACAAAATCTGATTTCAAATGATTTCAATTTTCATTGTGATTGATATTTGCGGTTCTCAATGCATAGTTTATTACTCTGAAATAAATACCGAAACCTCAGAAAAATGGTCCTGTTCTTTTCTGATGAAAATATCAGGGATATGAAAGAGACATTCTTGAATGTGACCTATTCACTTCACGTAACCGAAAACAACTAATAGAAGTAAAAGAAAAATCAGCGATTTCGGGTATGGGTGGTCAGGTAGTTAATGGAAAGGTACCTAGGCCCAATCAACGGGAAACGATGTGTAATAGTGAATTACGGGAATTTTAGAGAGTAGCGGCATGGAGTGCCGCCCCGCAGGTGCCCGAGGGTTAAGACAGCGAATGTTGTGTTTGCCCAATTATGTCCAATTAGGAAAAGTGGACGCATTTTCAGGCTGGTAAAATTTCTTAGTTTGTCTTTACAGCCACAACCGATAACCAACCGATTGGAAGTCTTCGTGGACAAGTGTCTCAGGTGTATTCGAGTTATGTGAAATAGGGGAATTAAGACTGTTCAGAACCCAATCGCAAAAGTACTCTGTAAAAAGTGGCAATGGTCATTACCTCAGGAAAACCGGTGCCATTGAGAAGGATGCATTTGAACCCCCAAGGACGACGCAGACCAGGACAACCTCACACAAGATCGATCCAGAAGGAGATAGAAAGTGGCGGAAAGGAGAGAGGTGAAAAGGTAGAAACAGGGCAGATATTAATGCAGGCTGTTTATGGATGCCCTATGTTCTGCGAGGAGTTCAAGGCATGACATTATCTATAATCTAAATTCTTTGAGTGATTAAATTTTTGTTAGATGAAGCCTTAATGCGAACAAAACCAGACGTGATTTTTATTAGATGTTTGTTTTTTCCCTTTCAACAAAAGGTTGCATAGGTTTTGTCTCCGCATCTGCGAGGTACAACGTTATCTTCTTGTAGAATCAGATTTCACTCGGATTAATTTCACGTTTCAAACTTTAAGTCTATCAGGTTTATCTGATTACTCATCCTAGATACACAAATACATAATAATATTAATATATAATAATAATAATTAATAATATTATGTATATAATAATATTAATATATTATATTGCATTCGATGTCTAAGACAGCGTTAGATGGAGCATAACACCGTTAGATCGAACGTCAACATGGACTACTACAGTAGTGCAACTACGTTTACAATCAATTTCATGGAAGTATACACTTGATCGTCCCGCCTCCCGTTGACCTTGCATCTACGTACGTTTGATGTTCAGATCGCTTTACGTATTCGTTCAAAATGTAATTTTCCTTGTCAACCCTTCGCTGGAGCACGAACCCAATGAGCGATATTAAACCTCGAGAATTTGCTATTAGCAACGTGAGAGCATTTTTGTGACGTCATCATGGAAGATTGAGGGCCTCATTAACCGCTGAACAATTCCAACTTCCCGTAGAATTTTATTGTGCCAGAAATACAAAACGAAGGTCTGTTATTTTAGGACATAAGTAACACTTGCTGGAGATAAAAATTATCTTCCATTTGAATGAAACTTCCCTCTGCAGTTAATATTTTGAACTTTCATGTGTAAAAAAGGGCCTACTGTGAGTATACTTCTCACTTATCGTCTCGCTCAGATAATTTCTAGTGTCTTAATCTGAGATTGTACAACTCTCAAAAATATGATTCTGGGATGAGGGATGGCACGTCCAAATTTCCTCCCACCCTAACTACAGTGAATGAGCGGGGAGAATGTTTTCGAGTATGTTCTTTTTGGTTTATTATTTTCAATAATGAACCTTCGGAATGGACCAAGAAAAGAATAGTTAACCCCCCGTCAATTTTTTTTGTTGGTTTACGTTTCAAGGTACGTGCAATCCAAAAATCGAATACAAATTTTCCCTTCCATACGCCGCAGCACTTTTCTTAGTTACCATGGACCGATTTTGATGAAATTTTGGTACATGGGCTCCAAATTGGGGTGTAGTTGTGCCCCGAAGCTTTTGGTTGATGTCGACCACTTTCAAGGGCTGAACTTTCCATTCTATCACAAAAACTGTTGATGTGAAGGTATGGTTTTTTCATCAATTCAAAATAGTAATGAATTTCCAGACTTGAATGAGACCACCCAAAGCTCTGAAAGACCAACCGTTCTCTTCTATGTGAACTTTAGGTTTGGATCGTACGATAAATCAAAAATACGAGTGTGAATCGCAAAAGAGATTCAATTTTCGTTCAAATGTGAGTAAGTTTACCAAAATGTGATCGTAGTTTGTTTCTTCGAATTGTACTCAGTTTTGCGTCCTTAGCAATCTGTTTTCAAATTTCCTAATGAAGCTACGCATAACTCTTTATTTATTCAAATTTAACTTTATTGTGAAGCAAAAATGTGATAGGAAAGTCGTAAAAATGGCGGATGTGTCATTTGCAGGGGAGTGATCGATACGGAAAATAATAAACCTTTGTACAATAATTTGCAGCGTTTTTGTATCTTTCTTATCTTCGATTTGATATTAAAAATTTTTTTTCTTGCTCGATTCCAAAGGCTTGTTATTGAAAATAATAAACCAAAAATGTTAGAATGAATGGTGATTGTGAGAAGTGCCGAGCAAAAATTTAAACAAAAACTCAGCGCTTCGCATCTTGCCAGGGTGGCTTACCCTCTGGACTCCACAGATGCTATCTACTTAGAACTTACGGCGTTAATTAAAAAACCAAGGAACATGTTTTAGCCAAATTTATTGCAGAGCCATTAGTCATGGTTAGGTATAATACAAAAGTTATATCATCCCAAGCAACATATCAAAAATGCATTAAGAAAAACTCGCGCTTCGTGCCTCGAAAACCGGAGTATCGAAAAGGCGCGTGATCGTCGCGCCCCCTTCCGCGTTACGTTTTTCAGGTAGTTACCCTATGGCAATAACCTTGGCTCTGGAAAGTTCTGACTACAAATCCAAGAGTGAGCTGTCATGGTGCTTAGCAAAGACCAGACATACATGAAGAGAGTTTTTAACACGACATCAGATATCTGCTGCGTCATGAAGCACTGGTGTGCACAAGGTGCTGCGCATGGAATCCCTAGTGGCGGCCAGGGATACCAAGTGCTCTCCATGGTCATGACTGGGAACTCTAGCAGTACTCCACAAATCCCTGGTTGAACTAGCCTAGTCCCAGTTTCTTCCAGTACAACCGCAACTGTACGTCCCTTTATGCTTCCTCCAATACCTCCAAACCCGCCACCGCCACGATCGTATCCCCAACCTTCGGGAAGGTTTCCCCACAATGGCCACGACCTGACCCTCCTAATTCACCAGCCTCTCAACGGGTCAACGAGAGAGATCCTGCAGGTAGGCATTTTCGTAGCCTTCAATATGGACTACCTGCCCCCTAAGTCTGGAAACACCAGTTTCCGAATCGGCTATGAGACTGAAAGTCCCAGGGGAGAAGCGGGAATACGAGAGAAGACCCACCTCTATTTGCTAGATAGCTTCCCAGACAAGCTGCTTATAAAAGGACCTCTTGTGAAAGGATTTGATGGCAGTATGTGTACGCGTGAAAACGTTATTTGAGGTGCATATTAATCTTTCAAACTCCACTGCGCATAGCAACATTGTACAAATCAATTCCTATTTTGTCAATTACCTAGTTTATGAAGTCATAATTATAGATGGTAATTTATACATTTCTTCCTTTGTCGTCATCAAATCGTAGACCTCCATACTTTGCGATCCCATGTTCCAAAGACCTCTTGGTCTTGCAAAAGCTTTTTAACTCCGTTTATCCGAAAAGTGTTTTAGTTGAAGGATCGCTCCCTCCGCGCTCAGAATCACAACCCCTAGGGCATGAGATAACTAGCAGAAACCTGGTTCTCGTTTTCCAAGGGCATCCAGCGCACGACGGGGCTAAGCGAGTTATCTCCGACTTCAAATTGGTTCGTTTTCCCCGTTGTTCGTGAGAGGTAACGAACTGAGCCGTGTAGGGTGTGCAGAGAGATCAAGGGTCTAAAACCTTGCGTCAAGAGGTCAGTTGTCTACCAGTATGGATTGTGATTGGAAATATGAATCGATTCAGTGGGTGTGGTTTCGATGATTGTGATAACATAAGGTAATCTAAAAGTGGTGCTAGTTAGTTCAGACCTATCCGCGTCATACACATTACATTTCAATACTCTCAATAATGTGCACAATATCCTTTAAAAAGAATTGTATTGTGTCTAAACCGAGAATCGAACCCTGGCCATCGAAGCGACTTCTAGCACAGTACACCACACACCCACCAGTGGCGACGTCTTTCCTAAAGCACTTTCTTCCAGCAAGTCTATGAGATATTAATAAGTACAATTAAGAGAATACGTAAAACTATTTGAACGACTCATGAGCAGATATGCAAGGTCTACTACAACCGCTTTTATTATTCCGACAGTGATTGCAGTGTGCTGATCTATCCAGTCGCATTCCCTGTTTTAGTCATGATGACGGAGAGTTGCGCTAATTAAACAGAAGTCCACTTTTTGAACTAGAATAAGCAAAGCAAAGGCCACTCCTGATCCACCTCTTCGATGGATTGACAAGTACTGAAGGTTATTCAGTTCACCTATATCGTAAACAAGTTTTCTCTCCCCAGCCACTGCTCTATGTTATTACTTACTAGGTACTTACTCAACACTTGGCATTTTTGAAGTCCTTTTGTTAAACAACTAATTCCTTGAATGAGCTGACGGCACGAAAATAACATGGTTATCATTCACAGATCAACAACATCAACGTAACCATCCACGAACTTCTCAGCAACGGTAATTCGGTAAACTTGTGCTGTGTTCCAGTACATACAAGGTTTACCGGAAACGAAGAAGCTTATTGGAAGGAGCAAAGAGCAAGTCTCTCTCTTTGAAAAGTGGCATGGAGTAGGGCATCTCGGCAGATGCACTCCGTGGTATCACCTTCCGCGTTCTCCTTGGCTCATACCTGAACAGGTGGTCATTTTACAGAGGCACTTCCTTGCACCCTTCTATCCTCATCTTCCCTTATCCCTACGGTAGGAATTGGATAAGTCCTGGGAGTTCTCCTCATCAATTAAATTGTATTTATTTTTCTGGCGTACCTCCTCCGTCATTGAGGGGAGTTTTTTCAAACCTTTGAAACCTTTCTCGACATTTTTGAAGGCAGCCACAAGTACTTCGATATTCTCCTGAAAGATTGCTTAATACCTCCTTAAGAAAACCTTAAGAAATCCTGGGAAACAACTCACAAGAATTTGAAGGCCTCTTGAGATCTCTAAATTAATTTAATGTAATTTGAATAGACCGATAGATTGTAATCAATTGCTATTATTACTAGTAGGTATTGATATGGCGCTCATGACCTTAATGGTAGAATACGCCAAATGTTTGTTTAAAAAAATAGCAACAAACGTTTTAAGTTTACGCAACTCTGTTCATTAAATCCCTTCTTTTCAATAAACATTTTTGAAAAAAAATTGCAATAAACCAGCCACTTTGGGAAATTCATATTCACTCTCTCGCTTGTCCGTAAACAAATAGGCGAATGGAGAAAACTTGAAAAGTAAGTCCTTTGGTGGCGAGCTCCCTGCCACCATTATGGAACGTTAGAAAGTTAAGTCGGCTCGCAGAAGTTGGCGCAGAAATTGGGTTGGCGAAGTAGTTGAAAGAGGAAGGAAGTGAAGAGAAGTGGATGGACGGAAAGGGAGAGGGGGTAAACAGATTCAGCGAAAGGTAGTTCTCGCCAAACCGACTTTTCCGGGCAAGCGACACGACAAAAAGCGTGAAAAACTGTTGCTTTTTTTAAAAAAAAACCTTTTCTCCCTGTTTTTATTATTTCGTTTTTGTTCTCTCTGTCTTTTGAAAATCACAAGGAAAAAGGTTTCAGAGTTGTTGAAAGAGGTTTTCGAAATACGAGAAAGATTTTTCTTTCTTCCGAAGAGATTAGCTGGCGAGAGAAGTTACGGCAACAAGCCTCCTTTTGAAAGTCTTGATAACTGAGTGGAAGTTGAGTGAATGTTTGCTTGTTGAGCCGAGCTCAAAAATTACTTGGTGAATAATAATAATAATAATAATTAGTTTTCATAATTATTATAAATATTATCAATGGAACATTAGACTTATATCATATATTTAGCCGTAATATCATCATAAGTCATCGTGATACATCATAAGTCATTATTCATCATTAGCGTCATTGATAATTATATAAATACGTCAATCAGAATAATATAGTAATATATATAATCAGTATACATTACTGGTCGTCATTACATAATATAATTAATCATATCGTATATCTTAGGTATGTACTTTTGTATAACAAAAGTAATCACAATATTCAACAGCTTTTGTAGTCGTCTCAAAGTAATATCATATAGTGTATAATACATTCAGTATTGTAAAATGATAAAAAATTAGTCATCATAGTGTGCTTATGTTCCTAACATCATGATATAATATCATGTTATGTACATTGCATCATTAGTGTATCACTAGTCATAAAAACCTAAACCAATATGTAAATACTAATAATAATCATCTGACACTAATATAGTTCTAAGTATCTTCATGTATTGTGTTTCTTCCTGCAGCAATCCCCTCACAATTATCTCTCATTGTAGAAGTGTTAATTTCCAAATTGTATTGGCGTTGTACAAAACTAGGTAGAGTTTACATTAAATTTTCTTTTCAACTTCATGATGGGAGGTTATTGGAGTTGAAGCCACGTATACAAGATTTTCTAGGAGTTCACACGTATTTTGTATTGAGTGGATGTTGGGAGACCTTTATGGTAGGGATGGGTATCGATACTCGATATTTCAAAATATCGATACTTTCGTACCGATACTCGATATTTTAGTATCGATACTGCAATATCCGATATTTTTTGATATCGATACTTTGGATCCGATATTTCTAAATATCGAATATCGATACTGTTCTCGGGGAAAATTCAACATAATGGCTAAAAAATGAAGAAAGTAGAGAGGCTTTTAGGTCATTACTCTTTGGTTGCACAAATAACGTTTATATCATGGAAAAAATCACTCTGCTTGGACTCTTAATAGTAAAAAATGAATAAAAGTTGTTGAAAAAATTATTTTTCTTGAGAAAATTGGATGATATTGATAGTTTGTGACACTAAAGTATCGATACTCGATATTTTAAAATATCGATACTCATGCCCAACGATACTTGGAATATCGATACTCGGATACGATGCAGTATCGATACAAAATATCGATACTTTTATAACGATACCCATCCCTACTTTATGGATATCGATTTCGAAAATCACTGTCTGGTAGCAGATGATATGACATGGATGTAGGAAATTAATGGGGTCTTTCGCACCGAGGAAAGTTGAGGTATATCTGAAGAGGAAAACATACCGATGGCAACCTTGTACAACGACTAGACTCCCTCAACACCTTCAACGTTCGACGGTTTCAAAACGTTGGTCATTGGATGGGTAACCGCCTAAGGAGGAGTGACTAAAGAGTGAGAATCAATATCATAATCGAAATCATAGAACAAATTTTAACCACCCCTATAGTGGACACATGACATCTCATGGAGCAAGAGACGAACGAAAATCCAGCTTGAAAAGTAGTATTGATTATTGAACGGTAGTGAAGAACTGCATCTTTTACTTTCTTAAAGCTAAAGATCATTGACTAATAACTTACTATCGATGCAGATTACAAGTGCAGATGTCCCAATCAATACTTAGTCTCTAGCTTGAAAAATTAATTGCACCACTCTTCTCCCTATTGACGTCATGGAATTACACCTCAGCATTTGTAACAGTTGGTTCTACCCTGGGATAGATGAGGTTGGCGAGGAGTGTGGAGTGATGAGAACCACTCAGCTTCCACCCCCGTCGACTCTGAAGGTACAGCCGTGTAGCGTGATGGGGAAACGCTGTTTTACGACCCCAGGCTCATAGCGGAGCATCATTGACTCGCGGTGCGTCATGTCCTCCCTCATCCTGCACAGTGGAAATGACAATTCGAGGCAGGGTTGTATTATCGTGTCGAGCAGTGGATCATTGAAAACAACGGCCGTAAAACGGAATGCGCTGGACAAGCATCGTGTTCCCTATTATTTACCTTCCCAACCATCAATATAATCATAACAGCTGCACAGAAGACGATCCATTTAAATCAAATCCATGTTAACAATAAGTCGTCAAATAATAACAAGAAGTCGTCAACTACCATAACATGTCAAACAGTCAACCTTCAGCAGGGGGCTAAAGCGTAGCATTACACATAATTGTCATACACTCAGGCAGACAGACTTATTTTGTATAATACTTATTATAACAAATAACTATTACTTATTATATTACTTATTATAACAAATAACTATTGACTTCTTCCCCGACGATAGAATGATATAATATATCAATATTATTGTGAATATTGTATTATATTATTATATCAATGTATATTATTATATATTATATATTATCAATATATATTATATTATTATATCATTATATATTATATTATATTATTATATCAATATTTTTATATTGTAATATAATGCACAATATTATTGTGCATTATGTAATTGGGCTTGCCCGTCAAATAAATAAATAAATAAATAAATAACCCATTATCAAATAACATTATAGATCAAATCCAACAGTTAAGTATACGTGGTGGACATTAGGACGTCAACCTCAATAATCGAATTGCTCTTGAGCATTACTCTTGTTTGAATATTATTCTGATGTTCATAATTACTACGAAAATGTTATGATGTATGTAAGGAAATCTTAATTACGCAAATCACAGAAACGATGTATATTGTTATAGATTCTGGCATTCCGTGCTACAGAGCAAGCGTCAACTGGGTTCTCACCAGCTGAACTTAACCTTGGAAGGGCTCTCACACTCCCTGTTCATCTTCTGACAGGAGGGGTTCCTGTAGGAAAAAGCTCAGTATCGTCATATGCTCAAGAACTACAGACGAGATTGCAAGCAACCCGTGAATTCGCACGACAGCACAAAGTCGCGGAAAATAGCAAACAACGCTATGATGCCCACTCCGCGGCTTCAAGCTACGAAGTAGACGACCATGTCTGGTTCTACTGGCCTCGAAGATCGGTAGGGGTGACCCCAAACCTACAATCAGCGTGGTTTGGCCCTTGCCGGGTATTGAAAATTCATTCTGATGTAGTCCACAGGATTCGTACGCCGAATGGAATGAATCGAGTCGTACATTCTCCCATGCTAAAGCACTAAAGAGAAGTGGGGAGATAGTGTTATAGATTCGTGAATACTTGGCTACCTCAATTACTATTTTAATTGTTGTTATCTTAAAAATTTAGGTTGCTAATAAATCTCTCAGTTCGTGTTCTGCCATCAACCTTGTATTTCTGCAATACAATCTCATTTTGTTAAACCCCTCTGGACATCCACAACAATATATTTAGCTTCTATGCGAACCATTATGGTTCAAATCTAAAGCCCAATTTTGCCAAGATGTGAAGAGTGGTTTGGAGTTGACTCAGTTATATCGTCCCAATCCAATCAATAAGATTCCTAATTGTGAAGAATACATAATAAGGCACAACTTATTGATCAGGTTGATTTCTGTTATCAACATTATCATGATTACCTACCTGTTATTCCATGAGAGAACTATTCCCGACCCAAGTTGGTAGACGTTCTTAAATCCTTTTAGTTCTTCTCTGTGCATAAAGTGCTTTGGTTGACTTCTCTAACTAAGAAGATTGAGAAAAGAACGAAGTAAATGTTGAATAAAGGGAGAAAGAATGATGGTTTTCTAATGGGGTGAGTTATGAATAATTCAATTAGGCTACTTTCACTGCTTACTTCGATTTAGACGAGAAATTAATGGGCTCCTTTAGTAGCTAATAGGATTAAAAAATTATTATATTTAAAATAGATTCTCCCTCGAGGACGGCATATTTTTTCAGAAAATAGCAGAACTTCCTCACAATGCACCAAAGAAGTGAAATTAAATGTCGCATGACTTTGATGAAGAAGATTCCGAAGAAGACTTTTCTGTTAAACTTTAAAAGGTATTAGCAAATAACTTCACCAGAATGGATGAGCAGCTTGGATCCCTAACATAAAGTAACAAACAAAAAAAGTTTTAGTTCTGATTTTTGCTTACGTGTGTATTCGATGGTATTGATGTTTCACAGTAATTCAAACCGCTTGTGAGTTGGAGGTGTCCGTTACCTGTGTCTTGTTCTTTGTTAACATCAAACCAACCTGCATTGGAATTTTCGGAAGCGATAGACATCTCGTATTACGTCTAACTTTATTAACACGATTGAATAGTTGCACTGTGAAATACAGTAAAACACGCACGTGCCATGTGCTACCAAGTAAGAATATTTCACAGTACCGTAGCACATTGCTCAGTACTGAGTAGTCTACCCGGGCCTCAATTTCCCACCGATTTGCGTGGTTTTTGAATTACTTGACGCAGAAATCTATCTAGTTGCGAGCCTTGACGCCGGAATTTAGGAATTTGAGTTCAAGGTGGAGGAATGGGGGGTTATTTAATGGAACTAAGGTTCATTCAGACAATTCCCTTGGGCACAACATCTAGTCCTCAATTCTCAACCGTTTCACGTCTTTCTTTTGGTTCATTATTTTCAATAATGAACCTTTGGAATCGTACAATAAAAAAACAAGTTTTAACCCTCCCTCAAACTTTCTTCGTTTACGTTTCAAAGTAGGTACGAAAAATCCGAAAATCGAATACAAATTTTGGCTTCCGTCCGCTGTACGCGACACTTTCCCTAGTTAACATGGACCGACTTTGATACAATTTAATATATATGAGCTCTATATATCCCCGAAGCTTTTGTTTGAGGTCATTTGCTAAGGGTTGAAAAATAACGGTTGAAATTTTCAAAGCGTTAAATTGCTGTTTTTTTATCAAAATCAAAAGGTTTTTTATTGCCACAATCCCCCAAGTGACATCACAATCGTCAAAACAATAATAAATAACGTTAAAAATAATAAATAACAAATCTAAATGGTCAAGGCAAACAAATCACCAGATCAGATTTAAAAAAGACTCATCGACTCAAATCGAGTTCAAATTTCAGCGATCGTTGTTCGTTTCTTCGAGTTGTACTCAGCTCTTCATCCTTACCAATCAGCAATCAAATTTCCTAATGAAGGCAGCCACAACTCTTTATCTTCAAAATAAACTTTTTAACGAATTAAAAGAAGAATTAAACGAAAGAAGAATTAGAAGAACTAAGAACGAATTGAAAACGTTTGAATACGAGTCTGCAACACATTGGGACGTTTTATGTCTTTTATATAATTTATGTTCAAATTTAGGGCTTTCCAACGAATGGTGAACGATTTTTCTACGAACACGAATGACGAAGATAAAGTTCCGTAGCAGCGACTTGGTTGTAAGTGGAAATCATTTAAAAAACTAACTGTACTGCTTTTTCGTGACCAATTTTGTGACGCTTTTCGTAACGTTTCTTCGTTTATGTGACAAAGTAAAGATATAAAATGTCAATAAGTTTTCAGTCACAATTTCTCGATTTCAGAGAATGGAGTGCAAGTGATGGTGAATTAGGTCGAACAGAGAGTCAACTTTGTTCGTAAATATTTCATTAATGACAACTTTTTTTTCAGAAAAAATATAACAAGGCAACGAACAATAGTAACTACTCAGTCCTGAACTTACACCTTTGGATTACTACATCCGGGGAAATTTGAAATCTTAAGGTAGGGTCATTATGAGGTCAGGATTGAGTCGAGGGATCGTTTGGTTTACCGAATTCTCAAATGCTGGGATCATAATAATTATGATCCCAGCATTTGAGAATTCGGTAAACCAAACGATCCCTCGACTCAATCCTGACCTCATAATGATACCTTAAGATTTCAAATTTCCCCGGATGTAGTAATCCAAAGGTGTAAGTTCAGGACTGAGTAGTTACTGTTGTTCGTTGCCTTGTTATATTTTTTCTGAAAAAAAAAGTTGTCATTAATGAAATATTTACGAACAAATTAGAATAATTATTATTCTACACCCTTAATTGAAGAATTTTTAACATCTTAAAACTTATTTTATTCGTTCCTATCTAGGTATTTGCCTTTTGATTCAGCGTGAAAAATGACGTGAATCCGCTCTCAACAGACAATGTACACCAGTAGAAGTGTACTTGAAAGAGCAGCATGTGAGGTTGATATTTTTTTTTAAATCGAATACCTTGACTGGGAAATCATGAACCTTTATAATGACACTTTACATCGATCTTAGGGTTCGTCTCTTGGTATTATGTAGCCAGTCTTATCATCCTTCAGAGACGTTCTAATCCCAACCGAGTGGGAGACATAATTGAGGAAACGCTGAGGATTGTCAGCCAATAAAGGGACACATCGTAGCCGGATTAGACGGAAACTTCCACACCTTCACCCTACCCGCCAAACTACACCTTCAGACATCGTAATCAACGTTCCCCTCTCACCTTAACCCATGGGAATTTAATGAAGTTCACGCCCCAGGGTGGAGTTAGGAGTTTGTAGTTTTACTGAAGGCAAACAAGGTAGTCGAATTAGCCGGGAGTTTGGAATAATAAGCGTTTGTTATGTGAAGACTCGAAAAGGGAGGTAAGGAAGAATGACACGTCAAGGCTCCATCCGAGGTGACAAGGAGGATATGAGAGCGTTGGGATCAATTCTAATCGGGTTTGACGAGTGAGCGATGGTGCGACACCGGCTACAATGTCGCTCTCTATTTGCCTTTAGAGTCCTAAGACGTGCCTTCACCGTTTTCGGTAAAGTTTAAGCCCGCTCTTGTATGTTGTAGGATGGAAATCCCCCTCTTTAGGACATGTAATTTTCAAGAATAATTTACGTGATAGATTGGATAGATGGGATTTCGTAAGAATAGTTCACTCGGTACTTATTTATTTATTTATTTATTGTACAAACGGGCGAGCCCAATTACAAAGTAAGTAAAAAAAAGATCGGAAATAGCAATCATGCATTTAGTGAAAAAGAGGAAAAAAATAGTGATAAAAGGAATAACGTCTTGTAGGTTCGCAATTACACAAAAAGGATGAAACAAAAAAGGCACTGTGAAAAAGTAAAAAAGTAAAACTCACTTAGATGGGGGGGGGGAATATGACAGATTTGGGGGTGTCTAATAAAAAGGTGAAGAATTAATGACAGGTAGTAATTAAATATTAAATTTTGTGGTGCCTTCGTTAGAAAATTTGAATACTGGTTGCTAAGGACGCAAAACTGAGTACAACTCGAAGAAACAAACAACGATCGCATTTTGGTCAGCAACGAAGCAACTCTTTTGCGATTCAAACTTATGTTTCTGATTTATCTTAAGTACAAGTACAACCCTTATGTTCTCTTGAAAGGTTGGTCTTATAGAGCTCTGGGTGGCCTTATTCGATTCTAAAAATTCGATACTATTTTAAATTTATGTAAAAACAATACCTTTATGACAAAAGTGATTGAGCTAGGGCGTTTTGAAAATGTCAGCCCTTTAGAAGTGACTGACATCAACCAAAAGCTTTGGGGCACAACTAGACCCCAAATGGAGCCCATATACCAAATTTCATCCAAATCGGTTGATGGAAAGTGCCGTGGACTGCGGACGGGGGATGGCGGACGGACGGCAAAATTTTTATTCGATTTTCGGATTCAACGTGTCTTGAAACGTAAACCAACAAAGTTGAGGGGATGGGGGGGGGGGTGCAATATGGTTTTCTCGGTCGATTCCAATGGTTCAAAAAAATTAAAATAATAAACTACTTATATAAGTAATTGAATGGACGGGCAGAACAAGGGAGTAAGCCACAAAATCGGCATGCACAGATAATCAACAAAAAATTTGTTCCGAGTAGGGTTACCGCCTGCACCCCTCCAAGTTCCACCCTTCCCAGAGTTTAAAGGGAAAAAAATATTCCCTCATTGTAAGATTTGTTGTCTGGTACGATAATCCGTGCTTACCTCCATTTCTTCAGAAATTTCGCTTACCTCCTTGTTCTGCCCGGCCATTCAGTTATAAGATAGTAATTATATAAATGGTTAATTATTTACAACTCAGTTTCAAACTACTGCCAGTTGGCTCCATGAAGGTAGAGATAAGTGGCAGATATGTGGATTATCGTATTAACCCGTCGACACTAAGTGTTATCTATGAACTGTCAGCGATCCCTTGCGAGGGCGGATAGGAGCACTTATAGGTACGCAGAGATCTCCAGCCTGGCTCCAATGACCCTCTTGATATGACCAGACTCCAACGAGCAGGTTCTGAATTAATAGGATCGCTCTTGACTCGCTAATGAGCCTTTAATAGGTCTGATAACTGACCCATTTACACGGGGGACCAGAGGTGAAATACCGAACTTTCGAGAAAATATCCTGCCTGAACTATTCTTATTTGAGCACTTCATAATCCCGTTAGGTTCATTATAATGTTTCCAGGTACCTACTACTTGACATCTTAAGAAAATCATTATCAAAGAAAAATATCAAATAGGTGCATTTAGTTAGGTATTTACATTAAACTTTTCTACATGGTTTTCTGAACAGTCTTCCGGTAGTGTAGGGCTCTAGTGATAGAAAATGGAAAAATTAAAATAAATTAGGTAACTCTAAATACTAGAATACTCGTAAAATTAAAATCATCATACGTCAACAATTAAGTGCTTTTACCAAAATTGACTTATTGCGCCACGCATTTCCTTATCTCCATCTGCTTCATCCCGCTAGAGTGTAGGAATCGTAAAAGCCACCATCCGCATATTAGGAAGTGCACAGGAAATGGAGTAAATCCTCTCTCTGGAGGATATATCACAAGGAGCACTGTTCAAACCGTTCGGTGATTTATGGCTTTCCGTTCAGATTAAGCAACTAACTTCTAAGTTTTGATACCTACACATGAAATAGAATTGAGATCCGTTTGTGACTACACCTTGACGAGACTTGCTGCCTTGACCGAAAGATCGAGTAAGTATCTTTAGAGAATTCAGTTTTCTGAGCTTAACCCATTTTCAATCGAGTTTTTTCTTCTTCTTTTGTGACTAGTACGTTGGAAAAATGAAGATGAACGGGTACTATACGTTCATCCTCAATTTCATACCATCCTTAAGGTACGTTATACTCCGCCGCAAGTCTATCCAGATACTCCGGCCATGAAACTCCTTCTCTTTACCACTTGGAGGGTCACGGGGGAAAAGGATCAAACTCCTCTTTTCCTATTTCCGAGAAAATCGAAAAACAAAGTTTGAAGTCGTCCCAGACAGACGCTTTTCATTTAAAAAGGTGAACTGTATGGGCCACCTGACCGGAAATTTAATTATGTTCAAGTGACAAGAAAGAAAATTAAGTAGGTCAAAGATAATTTCCAGAATTATTTTGAAATTTCAAACAAGGTAATGACTTTGATCTTTTTCCCACACAAATATCCGCGTTTCGGTCAGCATAATACCTAAAATTATATCACCATGTTACCTATTGTTTATTCAAATCTCGTAATTCACTTCAGTAAATTTACTAGGGTTTGTAGGTACCTTACTGTCACCTCCAGAAAAATGTAAGGCAAAAAGTGGCTTTATTTTCCAAATTAGGTATAGTTTTGTAAAGAACATTAATTGCAAAAAGGCAAAAAAATCAATAAATAAATCATTCATCTAAAGGATCGTCGCAATATGAAATGGCATCGTCTCCCACATTCCCCAACCTTTGGGCAGTGACTCAGAAAATGTTAGCATCGGGGTTGACGAGAAACTGACACAAGTGTTTTAAATCCTCTGATTTTGCTGGTTTGATAGGTATGGGGCCGTTGTAAAGGTTCCCCAATGTTACAGCTGCTTTTGGTACTGAAGTCAGCATGCTGCATCTTCAGAAGTAGGAGCTTTTGTGCTTGATGAATCTTTGGTGTGATGCCGTACAACTCATGCAAAGGCGAGGGAAGGGGTCCTTAAATCGGACACTGATCTTTCTTCCCTGCGAGCTTCACGGAATCTGATCCTTTTTCTCCGGAGCCCCGTATTTGTTTTAGCTTTAAAAAGAATGAATGCGATCTTTCTCTCACAAAGTGAAACAACCCTTCGGTTCTACTCCTCCCAAGCTATACGATGGCGTGCCTATCTCAATTCGGCCAAGAAATGGAGTTTGATCCTTTTTCCCCTTGAAGATATCAAGTCTTGATATCTTCGAGTGACTAGTCTTAATAACTTGGAACAAGACACCTGTCAACCGTAGAAAAAATATCACTACAATTTCGTTTCTGCACATCCTGTGGATCTAATAGTTCATTTTATGAACAACAGTTCATTATAGAAAAACTGTGATATTCGCAGATGGGTTACTGGGGATGAACAACTATTTTGGACAAATTATAGACCGTTGTGAAATAGTGACCTGTTCTTGGTGCCTTTGGGTATCAGTTAACGATGATTATACCATCAGAAGGATGGGTGAATTTCAGGTTCAAAGCCACAGTTCTTGTGCCTGTTTGATGAATGAATCTCTCCTGACTTGATGAATCAAACCTTGACTAGATTAGTAATCGGATAGTCCCAGATATATATACAGATAGTCCCAGATATATATATATCACGTTGACGATCATGTTGACAGAAATCTAGATGAACTGAAATTTATGAGCGACCATTTCGGAACAGCAACAACTCATAACAGCCCTCAAAAACTCCCTCGCCTCGAAGAACAACAACACAACAACAACAACCAACAAACCACAACAACAACTACTAACAACTACAACAACAACAACTTAACAACAACAACCTCAACAACTAACAACCGTAACAACTTTTAAAAACCTCAAGTTTTGGACGATTTCAACTGAAGTGCTGGCCAATTTTGTCCTATCAACAACATTCTTAGAATATTGGGTTAGAGGTCATTTCCCAAAGCTATGTTTGTCTCGCAAACATACAAGCCCAAATAATCCGAAAATTCAAAATGCTGCCTCAACTTTCTCATGCGTTGTAACTGCCGCCTCACCTAGCTGCCTATCGAGGGCAGTTACTCCGCTAAAACTCAATGGTAGGAAGTTGTATTGTCTCATCGATACGGGGAGCTCGCTGAGTTTTATCAATAAGTCTGTGGTGAAACGGTGTAACCTTGTTCCGAAGCCATTCTCGGGCTCAGTATCTATGGCAGCTACTGGATTAACTGCAGGTATCCACAGTTCTTGTACTGTAAATCTGGAACTACTAGGACATACCTACGAGGACGTACAGCTACTGATACTCGATGATTTATGTGCCGATGTCCTTATTGGCCATGATTTGCTCAACAATCACTCAGCAGTTGAGATTTCTTTTGGTGGAGAACGGCCCCCCCCTCCAAGTGTGTGGTCTTGCTCACGCTGCCGTACCACCAGTTTCTCTGTTCGCCAGTCTCGCTCCAGGGATAAAACCTATTGCTACTCGCTCACGTCGACAGTCTCCGGAGGACGTGGAGTTCATTAGGGTCGATGTGGAAAAGCTCCTCACTGAAGAAATTATAGAAAAGAGCAACTCTCCTTGGCGAGCTCAAGTGTTTGTAGTCAATGGCCGCAAGCGTAGAATGGTAATTGACTACTCGCAGACCATTAACCGCTTCACATATTTGGATGCGTATCCACTACCTCGCATCGAATGCGTTGTCGAAAAAGTTTCAAAACACTCCGTCTTCAGCACAATCGACCTTAGAAGTGCCTATCATCAAATCCCCATATTGGAATCAGAGAGGCCTTTCACTGCTTTTGAGGCACGCGGGAAACTCTATCAATTCCGTAGAATCCCGTTTGGCGTCACGAATGGCGTTCCCTGTTTTCAAAAGACTATCGATGCAATCATTGAGACTGAGAAGTTGGAGGGTACGTACCCTTATCTTGATGATGTTACTGTGTGTGGAAAAGATCAGCAGGAACATGATCTTAACCTAAAGCGTTTCATGGATGCTGTAAAAAAGTATAACCTCACACTGAATGAAGATAAATGCACTTTTTCTAATTCATCAATAAAACTATTAGGTTATCTGATTTCAAATGGTGCTGTGCGACCTGATCCAGACCGTATCAAGTTGTTAATAGCCCTCCCAGTCCCAGATTCTACCCAAGCACTACAACGGGCTGTTGGTATTTTTGCCCATCACTCTCGATGGATCTCTCGCTATTCAGAGAAAATCCGGCCACTGATACAGTCGAGATGTTTCCCCTTACCTATAGACGTAGTACACGCATTCGAAAACCTAAAACTGGACATTGCCAACTCAGTTGTCTCAGCCATTGATCATACCATTCCTTTCCAAGTAGAAACAGATGCCTCTGAATTTGCTATCGCTGCAACACTTACCCAAGCGGGCCAGCCAGTGGCATTCTTTTCTCGAACCCTGTCTGAGAGTGAACAGAGACACTCATCTGTTGAGAAGGAGGCATACGCCATCATAGAATCAGTTAGGCACTGGAGGCACTACCTGCTAGGAAGGCATTTTTGTATTCTCACCGATCAAAAATCTGTGTCCTTCATGTTCAACCTACACCATTCAAGCAAAATCAAAAATGAAAAAATAATGAGGTGGCGCCTCGAACTTGGCTGCTATACCTTTGATATTGTGTATCGTCCAGGAAAGGAGAATGCAGCTGCTGATACTCTATCTCGAGTCAAGCCTACAGCACAAGACCAGCAACTCCTTGGAGTAGCAGTGTTACTCTGTTAGGAGACTTGCAGACTCTTCATTCCAATCTGTGTCATCCAGGAATCACACGTATGACCCATTGGGTTCGAAGCAAAAATCTTCCATTTTCAGTGGATGACATCCGGAAAGCTACGGCTGCTTGCACAACTTGTGCCGAGTTGAAGCCACGCTTCTATCAGCACAAAGGAACTCTCATCAAGGCAACGTCTCCTTTCGAACGCCTAAACTTGGATTTCAAGGGTCCATTGCCTACTTCAACAAATGGAAAGAAGTACTTGTTAACTATCGTTGATGAATATTCGCGCTTTCCATTTGCTTTCCCTTGCGCTGACCTGACTTCAACAACCGTAATCAAACACTTGAAAGAATTATTTTTCACATTTGGTTTACCATCCTTTGTTCACTCCGATCGTGGTACCTGTTTCATGTCTGCCGAGCTCAAGGAGTTTCTACATTCAAGTGGCGTTGCGACGAGCCGTACGACAGCGTACAACCCACAAGGGAACGGCCAAACTGAAAAATGTAATGGCATTATATGGAAAACAGTTCAATTGCATCTACACTCCAACAAACTCAAATCCTCTTACTGGGAATTGGTGCTAGGGGACGCTCTTCATGCCATTCGTTCACTCCTATGCACTTCAACGAATGCCACTCCACATGAACGTATGTTTGTTCATCATCGCCGCTCTGCAAAGGGATGCTCTCTACCCAGTTGGCTCTCTACTCCAGGGAAGGTTCTTCTGAAACGCCACATACGCCACAGCAAATATGAACCAGCTGTCGATGAAGTAGATCTGATAGAGGCCAACCCCAACTATGCCTTCGTGCGATAGCCCAATGGTCAAGAAACTACCGTTTCTCTTCGACATCTGGCCCCAAGGGGAGATACCCAGGAGATTGCTCTTCAAACTTTAGAAGTAGAAGAACCTACAGGCACGTACCCAGCGGAAGATTTTGAGCCAGATATTCAAAGCCCTTTTTCAACAGCCCCTGCGCTTCCACCTGCTCCTGCTCCTTCTTCATCAACACCCTCGTCATCAGTTCCTCCTGAAGTTGTAACAGAAAATGAGCTCCGACGTTCCTCAAGAGTTCGTGGCCCACCGAGTTACCTAAAGGACTACGTGACCAAATAAGGGAGGGGAGAATGTGGTGAACATTACTACATCTTTGATTATCATGTGATCTACTTAGTAACGAATTGTTTAGCTGATTTTACCTAATTACCAAAATTCATTTCTTGTCGAGTTCTTGCCGAATAAAGCCTTAAACTAGAAAGGTTTTTCTTATCATTCATCCCCTACCATATCTCTTCCTTTCAAACAACGAAAAACAGAGATTTCGTAATTCACAGTTCTCAATATTCAAAAATCTTTTCAAATAACATTCTTCTCCAAACAGCGCATTTGCAAAATTTTCAGATATTGACAACCAGTAGGTAGGTATGAAAGAAAAATCCAAGAAACACGGTAACAATCAAGTTGGGGATCACATAATGTACTGATACATCAGATTACTGGCAGCCAATTTAAAAGCATGATGACTTCTCCAGGGACTCAAATCAATAACAAACTCAAAATTACCAAAAATTGAGGTATTAGAGTATACTCTGAGTGGTACCTATAAATGAGGAAAATCGGACCAAAACACCGAGACGTCAGACCTTCGCGTGACGCGGAGCAATTTTATACTCCCGGATCACCTTTGTTTCATCAGCCTCCCCCAATGAATCCCGAACATTGTCAAGCGATGCGATTTAATTAAAAGTAGATTTACGGCCACGAGCTACCGGGGAAAACAAACGTTTTTATCCTAGAGCCCCGCGTTATTTTCCTCCGCCCTCCGAAAGTGGAATTAATACCGGTACCTACCGAGAAGCGTTCGGTTGGCTTTTCAGATAATTTTTGCGAGCTGAAGAATAAATTTGCATCCTCAATGCTTCATTGATACTTAACTCAACAAGTGGAAATGAGTCAACATTGTATGAATAAATTATAGGTAGTCAAATAAGGGAAACCCTCAACTTCTTCAAATGAATAACATGATTCTACCATTACCGTTAACCAATCTGCATGATCATTTTCATTTTAATCTCCTATGCATCCATAAAATTAATTGAGAGAAATTTGAATTTGCTGACTACTACTGATTCGATCTCGAGGAAACTAATAAGAAATCATTTGTCCATTGATTTGCACGAACCCCAAAATTTTCATAAATAGCACTTTCATATCTAATAGGTAGTTATGCCCTACACACGGATTGGACTATTGGCAAGCAGACACATGCGGAATCTAAGTTGTTTAAAATACAGGTGAAGATTCAGACTTAGGAGGACGCTCATTTTTTTTTTTTTTTTAATCTAGAGTAACTAGCAGAATTTCAAGGAGTCAGAAAAATAATGTCAATAGGACACCTCTCACACAAGCTGGTAGCCAATCGCACTATTTTTGGAAAACGCTAATTTTTGGACTTATTCAAGTGTTGCTACCTTGTTTTTTTTTTTTTTTTTTTTTTTTTATTTAAGCGTTTATTAGTCAATATATCAACTAGTTACAATTGAGGTATTATACATCACGTAACTATCTAGATATTTACTTCACATATATATTACGCGTTTCTCATGTAAGTGTTAGTCCAATGACTTTCACTACATTAAAGTTACACTTCAGCATCCAAGGTCCAGTGGCTTGATCCTTTTTAGACGTCGGATTTCATGAGTGTTGTCCAGAAGCTGGATGGCTTCTGGGTTTGTGTGTGCGTGAAGCCTCTTTTCGTAGTTTCTCGCGTATCTTTTTGCTACCTCGCTAATAGTCTCAATTTTGAGGTCCTTGTGGAGGTCATCATTACGAATGTACCACGGAGCATTCACAATACTCCTCAGTATCTTATTTTGAAACGTTTGAATAATTTTCATGTTACTTTTAGCTGTGCATCCCCATAGCTGTATACCATAGGTCCAAATTGGCATAAGTACTGTTTTGTATAGCAGCACTTTGTTGTGTAAGCTAAGTTGTGAATGTCGGCCCAGGAGCCAATACAGTTTTCTGAATTTGATTGTTAGCTGTTCCTTTTTCTTTTTGACGTGTTCTTTCCACTTCAGCTTCGCATCTAGTGTCATTCCCAGATACTTAGCTGAGTTGGAATATGGGACTGTGCATTGATTCAATATCAGCGGCTTATTTGTAATTTTTTTGTTGGTGAAGTTCACATGAGTGGATTTGGTTTCGTTTAATTTGAGGCGCCATTTTCGAGTCCAATCTCCAATAGCATTCGTAGCTTCCTGTAGCTTTACTGTAGAGGTTTCAACTGTGTCTGCAACTGCCAAAACAGCTGTATCGTCTGCGAATGTGGCAATAGTTGTTCCCAATGTGCGAGGAACATCATGTGTATATAGCAAGTAAAGGAGGGGTCCAAGAACACTTCCCTGCGGGACACCTGCTCTAATTTTGTTGAGATTTGAGTATTCATCTTCGTTTTTAATTCTGAAGTATCTATTGCTGAGGTAAGATTCCAGAATTTGGCAATATTGATTAGGCAACATCCCTTGCAGTTTGTTGTTTAGTCCATCGTGCCACACTTTATCGAAAGCTTGTGACACATCAAGAAATACAGCACTACACACTTGTTTATTTTCCAGTGCATTTTCAATTACATCTGTTATCCTATGGACTTGTTCAATCGTTGAATGTTTTGTTCTAAAACCAAACTGGTGTTGTGGAATTAAATTCCTTTCTTCTATTATGTTTATGAGTCTTTTCTTTAGTAGCTTCTCAAACAGCTTGGAGAGAACCGGAAGCAGTGAAATTGGTCTATAGGACTTGACGTCCGAAGGTTCTTTGCCTGGTTTCAATATCATGATCACTTCAGCAATTTTCCAAGATTGCGGAACATGATATAATTTAAACGCTGCATTTATGAGGTGTAGTAGCTTACGCAATCCTATCTCCGGAAGTTCTTTTAACACTTGACCAGTGATCAGGTCATATCCTGGCGCTTTTCTTGGTTTTATCTCATGTTTGACGCAATTAGCGAGTTCGCTAAATTTCACAGGTTTAATTGGAATACTATCCATTCTGTGGGGTTCATTCAGAACTTTCAGAAGGTCTGGGAGAGATAGTTCGCAAATATTGTCACTTTCTCTTTTGCGTTTCTCGCCCAGTTGTTCCCAACCCTGATGGGTCCTAGAGGTTTTCTCGACGTTTCCGTGCCTTTAGCTGCTTTGTACAGAGAGTAATCCGTAGTTGTATCTGCCGTTAGACTTAGAATTTTTCTTGATAGTGTTTCTTGCTCTATTTCATCGATAAGTGTGCCCAATTTTTTTGATAATCTGTTAAGTTCTGTTTTATCTCCAGGGAACCGAGTAACTTGCCATCTCTTCCTTGCTTTGCGTTTCTTCCTCAGTAACTCCCTAACGGCAACTGGGTAGTTGATTGTAGTGCCTCGTGTTGATTCATTTATTGTGGGGGTTGAACGCCACGCTGCATCTTGAATAAGTTCAGTGAATTCTGAAACTTCGTTATCAAGTTGTTCTACTGTTCTAAGAGGTACATTCAGCTGAACTCTTGATATAATATGAGTCCGAAAGTTTTCCCAATTAGTGTGCTTGCTGACAAGACGGGGATCTTGTTCCTTCAGTATTACGTTTTCACTTAAAGTTAGAATGATGGCTGAGTGGTCACCAGACAGTTCAAAGCTTCCCGATACATTTGCATATTGACATGAAATTCCCCGGAGAATAAAAAAGTCAATGAGATCAGGTATTTTATTAATATCTGAAGGCCAGTACGTTGGCTTTCCTGAGGACATGAATTCACAGTTGCACACTTGGCCTGCTGTAAACAACTCACGACCTTTTGTTGTGATAAGTCTTGAACCCCACGCTGTATGTTTTGCATTGAAGTCACCCCCTAGGATAAAGCAGTTTCCAAGCAGAGTGAATAGATTTTTATAGTCAGTTTCTTTCAGATTATGCTTTGGTGGACAGTATATCGAGGAGATGTTACAAGCCTTCCCCTTCAATGTAATGTTGACAGATGCAACTTGCATAGTTTCCTCTTCCAACTTGTGGTTCTCATAATGTTTAATAGAGTCTCTGATCAGTACTGCTGATCCGCCTCTTGGTTTATTAGCTGGGTGTAAGGCATGGTAAAGATTGTATCCCTTGATATATAGATGAGATTGTCTAGTGAGATGTGTTTCCGATATCAAACATACGTCAATTTTATTGCTATGAAGGAAGGCCTCAAGTTCAGCGACATGATTGTTGATCCCATTGGCGTTCCAAGTTGCTATGCGGATGTTAAAACGTTCCATCATCTTAAAGTTTTGCTTTTTAACTGGTTATTTTCCAGTCTTTCAATACGTTCAAGCAATGTCTTGTTGTTAGAACACTGTTTTTCCATAAAATCCATTATTTTAATGAGAATTTCTTCCATTTTAGGAGATTTTCCAGCCAGGTTTCCCTTTGGAGTTTGTTTTACACAGCTGGCGTAGGACACTGATGCCCTTCTCGCTTGGGTAGGCGCTTTGTTTGGTTGATTATTTGGGACACTCACAGGTTTCTTGGAATGATCCCGGAGTCTTTGCAATTCTTTTGCTATAATGCAACCTCGGAAATTTGCGGGATGCTGTTTCCCACAGTTTACACATTTAGGTGGTTCATCAGCACTAGTAGGACAATTTTTCGCCTCATGCCTTCCAGCGCATTTCACGCACCTTGGAGTTTTTTCGCAAAACGACTTTGTGTGATTAAACCCCTGGCATTTTTTGCATTGAGGAATCTGTCGACCAGATTTCCTCATTGGTTCTATGTGAACCACTAAATTCAGAATCGTTTTAATGTTATAAATCTTATCGATGTTCTCATCGTTGTCAAAGGATAGCATGTAAAGGGGGAGATCCTTCATGGTTTTCGTCTTGGTGCCATTTTCTTCCAACACCACACGTTTTTTTAGGTTTACTGCATCAAGTACTTTAAGTCCTTGATTCAGTAAGTCCGTCACAATTTCATCCTTTGGGCACGTAGGATGCAATCCTCTAGCCACTACTTTGATGGCTCTTGCATTCTTGTCCTCATAGCTGAACCACTCTATTTCTTTTTCTCTCAGTTTGGCTGAGACTTGTCGGTATATGTCCCCATCAGAGACATTTACCTTCCACTGGTCGCTATTAAGGGCTGTGACCTTACATGGCTTGTCTGTGGCTTCTTTCAAAATACCCAGTAGCACAGGATACTCTTTGATTCCAGAAATTGTAATAGGAGGTGGGGGGTATACCTTCTTTTGTTTGGAACTTATACGAGAGGGTTGGCTTTTCAGATAATTTTTGCGAGCTGAAGAATAAATTTGCATCCTCAATGCTTCATTGATACTTAACTCAACAAGTGGAAATGAGTCAACATTGTATGAATAAATTATAGGTAGTCAAATAAGGGAAACCCTCAACTTCTTCAAATGAATAACATGATTCTACCATTACCGTTAACCAATCTGCATGATCATTTTCATTTTAATCTCCTATGCATCCATAAAATTAATTGAGAGAAATTTGAATTTGCTGACTACTACTGATTCGATCTCGAGGAAACTAATAAGAAATCATTTGTCCATTGATTTGCACGAACCCCAAAATTTTCATAAATAGCACTTTCATATCTAATAGGTAGTTATGCCCTACACACGGATTGGACTATTGGCAAGCAGACACATGCGGAATCTAAGTTGTTTAAAATACAGGTGAAGATTCAGACTTAGGAGGACGCTCATTTTTTTTTTTTTTTTTTTTATCTAGAGTAACTAGCAGAATTTCAAGGAGTCAGAAAAATAATGTCAATAGGACACCTCTCACACAAGCTGGTAGCCAATCGCACTATTTTTGGAAAACGCTAATTTTTGGACTTATTCAAGTGTTGCTACCTTGTAAGGTACAGAGGGGCTTGTTATGGATATGAAGGTATTGTTTTTCCACCAATTTAAGATTGTATAGAAGATAGTTTTAGAATTTTTTGAGACCAAGCGTAGCCCTGTAGGACAAACCGTTCGCTCCCTACGAGAATTTAAGGGTTGGACGTACGATAAATCAGAAACACGAGTGTGAATCGCAAAAGAGGCCTGATCTCCGTTCAAATTTTAGCTGAACGAGAGCTGATCTTGTTTTTCTTCATGTTGGATGGTCGGTGGCTTTGCAGACGAGTGATCTATATACAAAAATAATAAACCAGTGTGTAATAATTTGCAGCGTTTTTATTTTTATAAGTTTTTCTTAAAGTGTTGTATCAACAAATGTTAGAAGATAAGCAATAGTACCCAGACTTCCAAGGACCACTCGTCATTTTGCTGGATTGCTACTGCTACGCTCAATCTCTCCACAGTTGCCAACTTCCCCTACGTAGCCTCGTTGGACATGAGCTAGCATCCCACTGGTTCTTATCTTTCTTCTTGCGAGAAGCTTCGGGTCTTCAAAATATCAAGTGATGTCCCGATGTAATACCCACGTCGCAGAACAACCAGCAAGTCACAAACTCTCAACTGATCCCATCTGAGAGCCTCACGACTCCTGTTCTACCTTCCATACTCGTGGAATACATATATCCACTGAGTTACTTGTATCAATTACTGAATTAATTTGCATGGTCATTGTGAGGGGTTCAGCTGTGGCCGAGCGAGTTCCGGCATGTGTCCCTGGAGACGAGACTCAGACCGGTGGCGGGGCCGTAAGTTCGAGGCTCGCCTTGGGAGAATATTTTCGGGTAAGCCGGTCGCAGTTCCCCCTCGTTTCAACCCAGGGCGTTGAGGCGAATGGGAAGCCATGAGCGAAATCATCAGAACAAATTCTTATCTTCCCTTAGGAGGACAGCTGATGACGTCCGCGACGCCAGGAATGGCAGTCGGACGAAAATTCAACCTGAAATGGTTGTTTACTCTACTCTACTACTGTACTACATTTCTCCACTGCAGGCATCTCCGCAATAACAGATTGAGAGCATCGAGCATCAAGACGAAGATCATAATAAGACCTGAGGCTGTGTAACAACGGGCAGAAAATTCATTTAGGAAGTTCAAGATGCCGTCGTAGAGTTTTAAGTAGGCATTTCACCTACGACATAATCAATATATAACCATGATAGGAAAGGAGCTCCTCATTATTTTGATATTTCTCTGCATTTCAACCAAAAAGAGACTATCTATTGTAACATAAATACGTGTTTTTTGTCTTAGTTGTTCAGAATTTCATTTACGAAACCGCCACCTCTGTGCTATTCCAAATTGGGGCTTAGAAACTCAATAAATAGGTTTGGTAAAAATATCAACACGATCGTGAACCAGGAAGCTGTCTACGTGCCACACCCACATTCAATATATCTCCTTCTTAAAACCGATACTGATGTAATAAAATTTCATAATCAGGTATCCATGATCAAACTATTGATGAAAATCTAGACAAACTTCATAATATAGCCGTCAAATTGATTCTCACGAGTATCCAAATACCGCATTCGTGGCTGAAGTAATAGCCTCCGCCCCCAACTATTTTATCGCGGAACCATGTTTGTTTTCAGGACTTGGGACAAGTATTTGCCGCATGCCTTCCAAGTTTCGAATTTCAGCCATCCACTGCCCCGACACCAGACCTCTGGTTATCGACTTTACGCTTTACGGCGTCACTGCGGATTTGGCTCAAGTATTGATTTCGCTTATTCGGTATGCCTTAGAGAACCAAGCTCGGGAGGAATTTAACTGCAAGAAGTAGCTAATTATTGGTATTTCATGTCGTCTTAAAGCAATACTTGCAATTTCCATGTAAGCAGTCCAGCTAATCCAAATCCAAATCCAGAAGCTCAGCATTTGAACCTTGAAAAATGCTGCAAATTTTTATACAAAGTTTTATTATTTTGCTGTATAGATCACTCCCTGCAAAAAAAAAACAGCATTGCCATTGTCACCAAAAAATTTTTGCTTCACAATCAAGTGTATTTTGAAGGAATACGCGCTTCACACTCCATTCGAAAAAATAAAGAGTTGTGAGTGCCTTCATTAGAAAATATTATTACTGGTTGATGAGGACAAAATTGAGTAAAGCTCAAAGAAACGAACAACGATCGTATTTTGGTCACCTAAAATTGAACAGAGAGTAGGCCTATTTTGCGATTCACACTCCTGTTTCTGATTTATCGTTCGTCCAACCGTTGAGTTCTCAGGGGGAACGAATGGGTGGTTTCATTTGACTCTACAAATTCAATACTATTTTAAATTGATGGAAAAAAACAATACATTTATGTCAAAAATTTTTGAACTAGGACGTTTTGAAAATTTTAGCCCTTATTTTTCGACTGACGGAAACATTTTTATTAAACGACTATTAAACGATAAAATTATTAAACGATTTTTGGACTCTACGTACCTTAAAACGTATGTACGGGGGAGGTATAAAAATCTCTTGGTCGATTCCAGAGGTTCATTATTGAAAATAATAATGCTTATGAAATCGATCGGAATTAGAGGAAAATAACGATAGCTTCCAATACAACTGGCGTCATTGTTTCCATAATTATGCTTCGAAGATACCTTACTAGGAAGTAACTTGGAAAGGGCAAAGAAGCCTAGCTCAATCACAGCTCATGTTTCACTCAACTTGATGGAAACCGACGAAGCCTTCTCCTAACTTCGGAGATGGTGCTCAATTAGTTATTTTTCTCCGAGTGCCTCGGCTGACCGGCAAATTCTCAGTAGAAACTATTAATTTATTGCCAACCAAACAAGGTACAGGTTATTCTTACACCAGATTCCTGAGTGGGTATACGAAGATTACTTAATAATTTAGTGTTTCCCCATAAAAGGGGAAAAAGAAGGGTTTCCTCTCATATAACTGATTGTTTTAATAACTGAATAATGGGATACAAGGACAACGTTTCGATTGTTCAAAGATTCAAGTAAAATCATCCGAGCACCCAGTCCAGAGACACTAGGCATATTGCTGGCAGAAGTAAAATCCAAACTATATGGTGAGCATTACAAGCCATACCCTGCTAAAAAGAGCTATTATAGTATTGCGCCGATGTCAGGTGAGTATACCCCAACGGTTCTGAACCGCACCAAGTGGCATAAGCACGTAATTCCTATCGAAGTTGGGGATTTAGTGTTTATTCTTGACCCTCGAACCGGAGGTACATTAGGCAAAGAGGGGTAGTTACGGTGGTGTTCACATCTGACGGACCGATGAGTTACGCTGATGTGAAGACAGCTTTCGAAATCCTAAGAATTCTCAAATTTTGAGTTTTTTGATCATTACAGTTCACGAGCTTAATGAAGTTAATTAGTACTCCTAATAATATAATTAGTAACCATTAGGTACTTATTGGACCATCGATAACACTCTTCATAAATCAAGTTTAAAATTATGTCCAAAATAGAAAACTGAGCCTAATGGATTGCTAATAAATTAAGTTCAGAAAAAATCCTCTTGTTCAACGGTTGAGGCAATTGTCCGGAAGATGTTCTTCGGAGCTTGAAATCGGTTGAAATGGGGTGTGGGCAATAATTCGGCACCATCGAGGGAGAAAAGAAGAAAAACACATCCTGTGATCCAACTCCCAGGAAAAAAAAGGCTCTAAAATCCCCCTGAAAGAGGATCCGATAAGGTTAGCGTACGGGGTGGATAGGAGGGGGTAAAGAACCACAAACAATTTAAAGTTGGAACAAACAAGGGGGGGAGAAACCATTTAGGTCCCCATGACACGGTTTTCCATGGGTTGGGGAAAATAGGTGAAACGAGGAGTAAAAAAAAACGGGCGGTGAGGGAAATAAGGTAAGAAAAGGATAGACGACTACAAGTGTTCTCTTGGGACATTAATCTTGTGAGATGGATGTCGAACGGGGCAATAAAAGTTTGTTCAGAACAACCCCCCTTACTCCATGCTCTCCCTACCTTTCTACTTTGTATTTATACATTGGCCGAGATACCCAATTCTGAGGGGTCGCCTTCCCTTTATTGTTTGGTTTTCGTGGAGCGAGGTAGAAACTCGTATTCCCACGGGGAGAAGTCCAAGATTCCCCTTGTTTGAATTCTTTTTTTATAAATTAAGTAAATATTATAATATAGCCACACGTGTTCCGAAGCATCAGTTTACTTTTGTTCCCCTGAGTAGCATAAATACGGTGCTTTGCGAAAGAGAACCAAATGAAGTGGACTGCGAGCGATAAATTTACAAAACCTAAACTTCGATTGAGACGAATTGGGCTAATGCTACGACTATCTAATTCAGGAAGCCATTTTTGTAAAATGCCAATCATTTAGTTATGGTAGATAATGTATTATCATTGGGAATTTAATGGTTATTCGGAACATACTTAGCATTAATATTTTAGACTATCATTTCCTCATAAAACCATGAAAAGCAGTTTACTTTTTCTATTCATAGAAATTTGACTACTCAGAGTTGCCCAAAAATTCTGGCCAGCGAACTCATCTTTCTTGATCCCAGAGATGATTATCGTGTACTATATATTTGAAAATATACATAACAATATGTCGGCGGCATCGCCAGTATTCAAATTAGGCGCCACTATACCAGTGTATAAGTATACACTGTATCAGTGTAATATATATCATATTAAGATCTCTAAATCGGCTTCTCGATGGATCGAATGAAAGAGAAGCCTTTTGAATCAGCTATCGATACTGGATGGGTGCATCGATGTATTGAGAGGGGGACAGGCAGTTCGAGAGAGCCCCGCGAAGGGA
The DNA here is from genome assembly GCA_009739505.2 of Apolygus lucorum. Taxonomy (NCBI): domain Eukaryota; kingdom Metazoa; phylum Arthropoda; class Insecta; order Hemiptera; family Miridae; genus Apolygus; species Apolygus lucorum. The sequence continues at coordinate 40,095,298 of CM019168.2, read as the reverse complement.
GGTCGGCCTGGTAATGTTCCACAAAGTTAAATCCAATCGTTGTTATTGAAGGGAAATGAAATTCGTGTGATAATGTCGAGTTATGATTAGGGAATACGGCCTCTACCTCATATATTATGAAAAAATGTACATTTTGTTTGATTGGTTAAGTTTGAAACCGGAATAGTTTTAGAATGATCCAAAACGGATTTATAATTTTAAAATCTCTTAACTTCCAAAAAGTCTTGGAATATTTATTAATAAGGTTTACCGTATGCTAAACGGGAAAACGTACTAAATTGATGCTGCCCCTTAGCTGTTCAATATCTTTCCAGTTTACGCTTGAGAAGCTTTTCAAGTATGAAGATCAACAAAGCCGTAATCCCGGGAGTAATTTTGTCATTGTTGTTCGTAAGATATATTTTTCGTTCGATTCCAATTCATCTAGAAAGTAAAAAGCTTTTTCTCATTCTTCCAGACGAAAAGAGCGGAACCGTTTCTGCTCACCGCTAACTGATTTACGCCGCTATCCGAATTTCACCCCGTGGGAATTGATCTTTCCCTACACCAGGTGCTCCTCGAACCTTACTTCTCCCGTCATCTAACGAACCCAATCAACTATTGCCAACTTACAGCTTACGGGGTTAACTGGGGCGGAACCTCACAGTAGGGGATCAAAGGTTTAAGACTCCCTTTTGCATCGAGTTGATTTAGTTAGCTTTTCGTCTTCTGGTTCCTGTGTCCACCACTGGTGCCAACAGAGCAGTAAATTGGACACTTCTCACGCCTTCCACGGCCACGTTGACGATGTTAAATTTCCACTTATGACTTCATCTTGTACGAATTTAAGGGAAATCATACTATCTAATTCTCTATTCATAACTTTGCTTTCTCTGTTCGAGGTGCATTCAAGGTTATGTCTGAGACTAAGGATTGACCACAGTTAAACAGTCCGACAAAAATAGGGAACCATAGTTGTTTATTAACCAAAGAAAACTTCATATTTTACTTTAGTTTTTTTGAGTGATTTAATAAATTACTCCACCATTTCATTCGATGGTATAGCAAAGAGTTCCCAATTTTTTTGCGAGCTAGAGACACCTATCTAAATCGTGTCATTAGATCGTAGGAAATTCATGTTCATAGAAAATCAAACTCCATTGAACATTTTTAATTTTGAAGGGCACAATTTTTTCTCGGCTTTCTGTGAGACTACAAAGATTTTAATATTTAAAGCCATAATTGCCTTGTGAAACTGAACTGTCTTTTCCAATAAATAATCTCCCTTCATTATGTTTTTCTCGAAAGGCCTTCTAAAATAAAAGTTAATCCACTTCTTCGTTAATTTATTCCCCTCCATTCCAGTCTAAAGGGCTGTTGTTGAATCCTCGAACGATGATGAAAACCTGGGGTCCACTGGAGGGTGACAGTGGTTCCATAATGGGAGGGTGGTGCCAAATCTTTTCAACACCACCGCGAGGGGCGCTGTCTCTAACCCTTTTCTTAGAGGCTTTTTAATATCGTATTATAGCCTGGTTTTTCTCCCTTCAGCTCGCCCGTCTTAAAAAAGTTTCCCTCCCCATAATTTCGGAAGCGTTTTTCCTTTCACGGAACGAGGAGATCCTGACTGAAGAAGATGAAGCTTTTGACGGCAGAGTTTGCTTCGAGACTCGATTTAGGTGGAGGATCAGCGTCAACTTAAAGGGCTTCAGAAATAACATACTTAGCTTCAACAGATAATTTTCTCTACAAAATTGCTTCTTGTGAGATATAAATTAATATCAGTTTTCGTTTGCAGTTACAGTAGAAAAGTAAATTATGCAACTATAGCGCAAGATAAGAATGCATGCTTACAAAAAATATACGAAATTAGGAAAGGGGACAATAGTTGAAAAGATTGGGACTTTCCCTTAGAAAATGAAAAATGAAATGAATGGGAAGTTAGGTTCTAGCCAAATAATGGGAAGTTGCGGGCTGGCTCATAATGGAAACATTCAGTTATCCCTGGTTGGAAAGGTGAGAACTACCCCAATTATGAGAAGGAGGAGACTGCATTACAGTCAATTTCACAATTTATGACATTATCAGTGAATAAGACTCTAAATTTGCTCACCAAAGAATCCGGGAATAGCTCCCAGAGGCATCACGAACAGACTGACTAGAAGATCAGCGACGGCCAGAGACAAGAGGAAGTAATTGGTGACGTTCTGCAACCGTCTGTCCAGACAGACCGCCAAGCAAACCAAGATGTTTCCCAAACCTCCGGCGACGATGAATACCAAAACAAAGAGGAAGCTCCAGTCGCGGTTCTCAAGGGTGTTCCAGTTGTAAGCAGAACCGTTCCAATTGTAAGCGGCCCTGCTCCAGTTCAGGCCAGTAACGTTGTCCCAATCAGCCACGACTGTACCGCTCATCCCTACCCACCGCTATTCCACCACTAGCGGTGATTTTGGATTTGTCGCTGACATTCTTCGTCCGCCCACTATCTTCAAGAGAACAGTCAATAGTGGTGCAGAAATAGAACACACTTGGGGTAACTCCTTTCCACCTGGAACAAAATAAAAATTCCATCTGTCAATTTTCCAAAATGAAGGCGCTAAGAATTAATGAACAAAAGAGCTTTTCCAAATAAAATGGATCTCTGTATATGGAGGAATCATCCTATAGCCAAACCTGACCAACCATTGACAGCTTTGGTTATCTCAATCTTCAGGAGATTTTTAGATTCATGAATAAAGAGATTTAACAGTATCAAAATCCTCATCAAATCATTGATATCGAACAAATTTTTAGAATTATTATTATTATTATCATTATTATTATTATTGAATTAAATTAAATTATTATTAAATATCTCACAAGATATTTAATTACAATAATAAATTTTCGAACATTATAAATCAAACTGAAGAGGGAACACGAGGAAAAATAGTAGGAGTGGAGTCAAATAGACTCCGGCAACAAGAATGAAGGATGATGAATGATCCCTAGGATTTCAGGGTTGAAATAAAAATACATGTTTGTGAAGTAGTCTTGAGAAAGAGGAGTATGAAGGAAATTCACTTATCGGAATCGTCAGCCCGTATAGTACAAGGAATAATCACCCTGGTTTACTGAGAGCTGATTAAGGTGAGTTGATATTCGGAGTATTAAAGCCAGCTGTTTCAGAACATTGGCTTAAACATCAGTACGCCCTATTCGCCTCTCACCCGAGTATCAGTTGACGGTTGGAGCTTCGGGGGTGAGGGTGGGACCGACCCTGTGGGCGCCTAACGGAATTTCCCGTTACAGCAGTCACTCCTTGATGAGAGAGGACTGGCTACGTTATTTCAAAATACAATTTGTGTTGTTTTAGCCACCACAGGCATAAATACAGTATAATTTTGGTAGTTTTGAAATAAAACTATCTTCATTGGCAAGTAGAATTTTGAGACTACGAAGTTTGTTTGTAACTGTGGATGAAAATTATTCGACAACTTGGATAGAGATCGTTCTAAAAGGCCAAAGTAGCTTAACAAATCCGACCGATTTGCCCGAACGGGTTTCAGCTGTTGTAAGAACCGGAGACTGAAGAGTTTATCGGTGAATTTACTTTGCTTAGGGCCGAAAAACGACGCGAGTGTTAGTGGATTGGTGTGTGTGGTTGTGGCCAGGGAGAGTAGGGGTTTTGGGCGTTCGAGGTGGTGCCAAAATACGGGAGTAAATCATCCGAGATAAGCCCGGCACTGTGTCCCCCTTCAAAACCGCCTTCCTTCCTCAGGCTGAAGGTTCCCACTCAGCTCACACACGTAGAGCACGATTTTTCGTTCGGAGCCATTCCGTAGCTAAGGTCCCCGCTATTTTTCCTCCTCCGTGGCACCAGACGTCCTCCGCTGTTTGGACCTTCAGAGTGGTATTAACAACAGCAAAACCCAAAATATCCAGAACAACTTTGGAATATAATTTTATTTATTTATAAATAATTGAAACAATTATTTCGAGAGTTACGGGTTTAGAATTTACGTTTTTGATGTCATATCATATATTGATTTATTCTGCCGACAAGGATTTCCATCTAGGTCCACAGTAAACCATTCCTGGACTAAATACCAATTCAAGTTGAAGAAAATCGAAGTACTATATCGCTATAAAGCTGGTCATAATTGGGTTTACTTATTAAACTGAATGTATCTGTAATATTTTTGAGAAGTTTATGTTAATATTTTTTCTCGTCGTGTAATTGTAAATGTGCTCAATATGTAAAATATAGGTAATTTCTCATATACATTTCAAAGCTTGTGTTTTCGAATTTTATTTTTCCCCTGTTCGTTTCTACTTGGAAAATTTGCCGTCACATTGTTAAGACAGAATAAGCATTACAGACTGATGACCGTGCACCGCGCAGCGGTTGGACGGCGCGATGGTTCTACTTTGCCCTCAAGACCGAGCAGTCGTGAGGGTTATTGCCTACCCTCTAGCGCCGTTCCCGAACACCCCTCCCAGCCGCGATACGCGATTAAGTTGACTTTTGTCTGTTTTGCGTGTTCCCTGGTTCCGACTAATGTGCATAGTAATGAGGTCAGTGTGCATTCGTTATGGGCTCAACTAGAGATGGGTTGTGACAGGTTTTTCGAGTCACAGGAGCAACTTGTTCCTGTTACTTTTTGGTACCTGATACTTGTCACAAATGTTCCTATGAGCCAAGTTTTTTCAAAGACTGGGTCAATTTTTTCTGATCGTCGTTCGCGAATTTCAGCCGGGGGACCATCCTCCAATTCATAGGGGACCACTCTCAAATTCATAGGGGACCACCCTCCAATTCATAGGGGACCACCCTCCAATTCATAGGGGGCCATCCCTCCATCCATTTCGTTGAGGACCATCCTCCAATTCATAGGGGACCACCCTCAAATTCAAAGGGGACCACCCTCCAATTCATAGGGGATCGTTCCCAAATTGCTTGGGGACTAACCTCCCAATTCATAAGGGACCATCCCACCATCCTAATAGTTGGGGATCATTGGATGGTGGGACAGTTCCCTATGATTCGGGAGGGTGGTCCCCTATGAATTGAAGGATGGTCCCAACGATGTGGATGGTCCCCTATAAATTGGGAGGGTACTCCCCAAGGAATTTTGAAATGGTCCCCCTTGAATTGGAGGATGGTCCCCAACGAAATGGATGGTGGGATGGCCACCAATGAATTGGGAGGGTGGTCCCCAAGGAACTCGGGAATGGTCCCCCTTGAATTGGAGGATGGTCCCCAACGAAATGGATGGTGGGATGGCCCCCTATGAATTGGAGGGTGGTCCCCTATGAATTTGAGGGTGGTCCCCAACGTAATGGATGGAGGGATGGCCCCCTATGAATTGGAGGGTGGTCCCCTATGAATTTGAGGGTGGTCCCCTATGAATTGGAGGATGGTCCTCAACGAAATGGATGGAGGGATGGCCCCCTATGAATTGGAGGGTGGTCCCCTATGAATTTGAGGGTGGTCCCCTATGAATTGGAGGATGGTCCCCAACGAAATGGATGGTGGGATGGCCCCTATGAATTGGAGGGTGGTCCCCTATGAATTGGAGGGTGGTCCCATATGAATTGGAGTGTGGTCCCCTATGAATTGGAGGATGGTCCCCAACGAAATGGATGGTGGGATGGCCCCCTATGAATTGGAGGGTGGTCCCATATGAATTGGAGGGTGGTCCCCTATGAATTGGAGGATGGTCAACTTACTGATTGAATGGTGGTAATGGGGAATTGGTTTTCCCATTACCCATTACTCTTCTGGAAGTGGAGAAAATCAAAATAAGCGCTGGCGGTTGCACAGCGGAAAGGGGCAAAGGGGGAAGGTGATGGTGGAGGGAGGCCCGCGAAAGAAATGAAGGAGAAGAAGGACGGCAGTGGAGGGGGGAAGGGGGGAATGGGAGCAGGACGCGAACGCAAGGACGGTGCGAGGGTGGAGGCGCATTGGCCGAAGATGTGACTGCTCGATGCGATTGTGACTTGAAAAGTGGTTGTGACAGGAAGAGGAAACTGAAGAGCCACCAGGAAAATACCTGGGACTGGACCTAAAATGAAAGGTACGAGGGAACAGAGCAAACGGTAACACCTACACGATGTGACCGCAGTCTCTGATACTTTCGGCTTGTCACATTTGAGAGTACCTGCTACTTTCCAGTCACTGGGACAAAGTATCAGATTGATACAGAACAACCCATCTCTAGGCTCAACCACAAACTGACCACTCAGTTTGAGGTTAATGGTTAATATTATATTATTATTGTATAAGACAATAAGGAATCGTTGTTTCTTCTAAACTCTGAGAGAAAAAAATTCCGTTCGTGCCGCTTAATTTTCAAAGAAATAATTTAACCGATTTTATTTTTAATAATGAATCTATGGAATCGAGCAAGAAAAATGAAACTCCTTTCCGTCAAAATAAACTTGATTGTTAACATTGCACAATACATTAATATGGTGCACATAGATTACATTGGTGCACATTCATTAATATGGTGCACATACATTGCATTGGTGCACATTCATTAATATGGTGCACATACATTGCATTGGTGCACATTCATTAATATGGTGCACATAGATTGCATTGGTGCACATTCATTAATATGGTGCACATAGATTGCATTGGTGCACATTCATTAATATGGTGCACATAAATTGCATTGGTGCACATTCATTAATATGGTGCACATACATTAATATGGTTGGCTTGAACAAAAATGTTCAAGATTTTCCATGTTAAAAATTCTTGAGCAATTCCAATTGCTCCATTTTCTTATAAGGCTGTACGGAGTTGATAGGCCAATAGCGTGAGCCGTTTGTTCCAACTTCTTGAGTTTCTCGAAATCATTCATTATAAACAGCCACATTCTACGTTGGAATAGACAAATACGTTTCTATTTTGAAAACACTGTGAAGCTAGGTTTAGCTTTCTACAAAGTTTAGGTAGATACGTAAGAGGTACAAAAAGATTTATCTGGGAGCGGAAACACATAGAACAAGCGGTGAACCTTTTTCTTTTGATTAGAGAAAAGAGGAAATCGTCTCCGGAATTCTCCTTACTAGAGGGCGAAAAACTCTATTGAAGGTAAGTAGACGATAGGAAATGAAGCGGAAAGAGGGAGTGGAGGAAGATTGTCAATAAAATGACAACGTATCCCGTCGCCAACGAGAATGGAGGTGGAGAGCAAGGAAGAAGGGTCCGGAGCCCTTGACATGCTTTTTTGAAGGGACCCCTCAAGGGAGAGGATATTTGACAGGTAATGGAAACAAATCGATGAGGAACGACCCTCAAAAAAGGTCTTGGGAACGTGTCCGAGGTGTACCACAGGGATGGATGTTCAGGCCGGTATTTGTAACGGAAAAAATCTTTTTTACGTATTCTGCGCTTGGGAAGAAAAGCTTTTCCGAAAAAATATTTATAATGCGAGAAAGGATGTTTCTTTCTAAAAGAGAGGCCCTTTTCTGAAGTGATAAGCAAATATCGACGCCTGGGTGTGATATTGCGTCTTCCACACTTGGAAAAGCTGTATGCATAATCCGGGGATCTAGAGAGGTCCCGAAAGATCCGCCTCTTACGATATTTCAACCTTGTGAGGACGGGAGGATGAGAAAAGGTGTCAACTGAGGGAAAGTTTAATACATGGCCAACGTATCTGTCAGCGTGGTCTTTTGAGCGTGGTCTCAGGCCATTTGGCTTCGTTGCAAGTCCCATGAAGCATTGTAATGGAAAGTAGTGGATTGAATGAGCTACTATATAAGGGAGGAACTACTGGACACATACCTAACTTACGTATTCACTCGATGTCAATAAGGAACTTACATTATTCCGACATTACCAGGACGATTTATTTCAGTTCACTTATTCAAATTGTAATCATCAAAGTAAATCTTCATAAAATGCCAACGTAGAGAGGTCGAGGTTTGAAATGTTGATTTCCAAAACAAAAATACATTGATTTATTCTTGATGGTCTGTACATTCATATGAATCTCTCATAGGGGGTCAAGGCTAGTTTTGGATTCATCAGAAGTCGGGAGGGGAGGTCATCTGACTAGTTAAACCAACCTGTAGTGCTAAAATGGAAAAATTAAATGCCTACCTGAAATATCAAAATTTCATGGAATCATTAGCCGACCACATTATTCTGTTTAATACTCTCTTCCTTAATATCTCAATTGGCAGAAAAGATTTATCGCAAGAATAAGGATGGTCCTTGCATCCTCGCGTCTCACAACGCCAGCAGATAGGAGTTTCGAAAGATCTGCTGACGTAATAATTTTGTAAGAAAACTGAATTTATCTTTCAATTAACTTATTACTTGAAAATCCTGCATGATTTACATAATATGTAAATTATATTATAATGATGTAAATTATATTATAATGATGTATTTGGGAATTGCGAACGGCTCACTCCATATTATTTGCGATGCGTTGTAAACTTTTCGCCTGATGGGAAAGTTGGCTTACGCAAACGAACGCCAGTTTCATCAATATGCTAATCAAAGTGGCGCCTTGTTCTTCATCGAGACAAGGGCTTGCAGAGTTGGGGGATGTTGGAGGAGGTGGTGAGAGGTGGAGAAGAGGAACTCAAGTAGACCCTCACCCTCCCCTTCACTCCAATTCGGTCGTTCTTTATGAATTCGGTTTTCAAAAGTTATTCCCGAATTTGGGAGTTTTCATTCGAATTTTAAACGGTTTTTACGTCAAATCGTATTTATTAATAATTGGCATGGTGAAAACGCCAATATGGCCGACCAACTTCCGTTATAAAAAGAATCATTTTTTTGGAGTAAATTAAAAGTCCGTTAATAGAGTGGGTCAGTATTGAGTATTTTTCTACCACGATGGGACCAAACCAGCCCAAACTAAACCTTGGCGTTGGGTTTATGTGAAGTGACACCTTAGGAATCGTGTGTTGCCCTCTCTAACGATTCTTCTCTTCATTTCGTTGACCGAGCCATAAGACAGCTTAGCCAAAATAGGTATTTTCGAACTAAACTTTGATATCCCGACCTTACAGGCAATTTTACACTCATTACGGATACCTTGCTCTTATAACTAAAAAAACCCTCATTTGTACATTAAATCGATATTTGTAGATGTTTACCTATAAAACACTATATTACAATGAAAAACATCTTTGAACAAAAATTGAAAGGTAAATACACGATTATTTCGGGAAAGCGCATGACATTATTAAAACTGCGTCACGGAATACTCCGCTCGTAAGGGGCCTAAATTGAGAGAGTTCCCATGCATAGAAGATCTTCAAAACATCAATTTCTAACACCAGTTTAAGGAAAATCGAACAATAAAATAATGACGAAATTAGGATCAGGGGCATTTTTTCAGCACCCTCAATGAATACAAATAATCTAACTAAAATGAAATTGACCATTTAAGGCACAACTTGCACCATTAAAATGTCATTGGAATCTGATAAAAACTGTAAAAGTCTTTAAACAATACGATCTACCATTGGTGAGCAGAATGTAGGTATAATAATTGTGTAGGGGTTATTCAATCTAGTTCTCTGAACGTATACGGAATGTAGTACAAATCTGTACTCTACTACTATAAATTGTACTCTACCTTTGTCAACTTGGAAGCTTTCACACGAGATCCGAAGTAGCCCGACTAACCACCTGCGGTTCATAGATTCGCTTTCGAGTAGGTAAACCTCTTGTTCACTCTAACCCTTACGAAACAAAACTTTTGCCCCTCTTTCAACAGGAACTTCGTCGAAAAACTTCCCTATTCACTTTATCCCACATCTTATAAGATCCGGGAAGTTGAAAAATAGTTTTATACGAAGTGTGGGAGGGAAAAAAATCAAGTCTTTCAAGCGGGCTTAAAGAGCACCTGCACCTGCTAACTATGGGAGACATTTGTTGTAAAAAGTATCGTAGTTATCAAAAAAAAAAGTCGTAGTTATCAAAAAACCCGGAACTCTTAAGAAGATATGATTTCTTAGAAAATAAAAAATCTCAGTAAGTACTTCAGGCAGCGGAAGCACAAGGTATAGTCACTTTTGGGAAGTGAAAAAAATGTCCGTCAAAATCAAAGTCAATCAAGTGGTGAAAAAATATGGTGAGTAAAATCATCATTACACTGTTTTAGGGACGAGGTACAACGTACGAACTGAAAACTCCGAGTTCTCATTTTGAATTAAATTCTTATACCATATTAAATTCCGTAATAACGTTTGGTATATCTTTACATACCGTTAAGTAATAAACGTAAATTTTGTACTAGACTTGTTGTTTACTACGTTTTTATTATTATTATTGCGATTACTACGTGTTTACTACTAACTTCAACAGAATTTGAAGTTTGGAGACCCTATGATCTGACTCACTACCTCCTGTTCAAGAGAAATTCCCCTATTACCGTATTTGAACAGTGTGATTTTGTCTCTGAACACTTCCAGATGTTATGGGAGGGTCTCATACCCTGCATGATTTTCTTCACATCACCCAGCGATGGAATAATTGTGCAAAACACCGAGAACCGAATCATTTTATAGGGGTCTAGAGTTACTCTGGGAGAACCCTTGGAGGTCTGAAAGTTTCTTAGTTTGAATTACCCAAATTAGCATATTTGCCTCATTTTTCATCACAGAAACCGGTTTCCCTTTCTTCCTCATTAAACCATTACAATGGCGCACAATGTGCCGCAGTGAATAAACAATTATCGTTGAATCTTTGAGATTCAGAATTAAAAAAAAAAAAACTTCTCGGCTTCCGTCCTAACTAGGTTACGCTTTTCATTCATTCGTACAAAGCCTTAGCGTCAGTTGCACGTAATTCTTCAATCTAAAGAATTTTTTTCATTCCTCCGCGTAATTCTTCGATCTAAAGAATTTTTTTCATTTCTCCACAGCCTTCATCAAGAACTCGTACAATAACTGCCAAACACCACCCCACCTGAAACTCCACAAGGAAGCTGCCCACACTCCAAAATATTATTTGAATAACTACTACATGAACAGAACTTTACAACTTCAGCTTGTGGTATTTTTCAATCTTCACTCAATAACTAAAGTAGCAGCTAGCAGCCTAGAAGAACCTCTACTTAGAAAAAAAACAGAGAATAATATGAACTATTGTATGGGGGGGGGGGGGGTCCATTTCGGGTGAAGTCCTGAAGAAAGTGGTGGAGGAATCAGCAGACTCTGGTAACCAGTCCGCCTTCCAGACTACCGGTACGAATCATTCGGAGGAACGTTGCAATGAACTGAACAAATTGTACCTACAGCCATCGCAAGGCTAAGTTAGTAATACACTGTTTTCTCTTACATTAAACATTGCAGGCTCTCTTGGAAGCTAGCGCCTTTTCCAGCTACGACTGACTCCACTGGTTTTGACTGTCTGCTAGAGCAACATTCCACCCTGTGAACTGAAAGCTGCTCTGGAAATACTGCCATTCATTTTCTAAAGCCTGGATGTTTAAGGGTAATTACAGTTTACTTTGCTGTTGGTGCTACCAGATATGATGGAGTGAAAGTTTATTTTGTAGCTGGTCCATTACAGCTTTTACTAGAAACCATGCTACCAGGTATGAGAGCGTAATTCCTGCAGCCGAATACTCCTTATCGTGAGATCCAACCGTAATATTCACAAGCTCCAATAGAGGACCTCAGCTTCAACTCGGCAACGGAGTCCTAAAATATTGTTCGGGAAAGGAGACACGTTAGGTAAATATCATGAAATCTGATCAAGATCGAGATTATATTACTGCGGCTTCTACTGATGTGTAATCATTTTGGTGCCACTAAAATTCAGGGGCGTGGCGTCCATAAGGCCACTTTGGGTCTAGCCCCGGCAAAATTTCTCTCACTGTAACCTAGATTTTTTACCCCAAAGTTGGAAAAACTCCCTTCAAAAAGTGTTCTCCACAAAGTAAAAAAAAATCCCTAGCAGAAAGTTTTTTCCTCAAAACTCACTCATGATCCATGGAAGCATGGAGCTTTTACAAGTAAAAAATAATTCTACACTGACATGCAGTTATTATGTCAAATTTCCATGGTAAAACCCGAGGCCATGGAGCTAGCTTCCATGCCTACTACTAGGTCCATGCCCAAGGCTGTCTCCATGGCCTGCTACGAGAGAGAAGATGTAAGATGGAATCGATAGGTATCCAACAATCGATTTGTATCAAACAATCGATTCTCCACTCCCGAATTCCCAAGATCTGGGGCTAGACCCTACTAGACCTCGGCGTCGTCATGCCAACGTGTTGTTTATTTTTAGTTTTTCCCCGTCCACACATGCGCAGTAGTGTTATTTTAGTTTATCCCCTCCCTTTCTCAGCCCCTGCCCTGGAAGACAAAATCGATTTTTTATTCTTTCTGATGATGACTTGTTTTGATTCAACTAGATGGATAGATACTCTGTTCAGGTTGCCATGAAAGTTCATTGTATAACAATGGACTCATCATAGGATGTAAACGCATGGAGTACTTCTGATATCAGTTATAGATGGGTTAAAAATTGAATGGATACTCCCCAATTTTACAGATTTTCACAGTATGTTGCCCAGACTGCACGATTAAGGTGTTTAGTGTGTTTACACAGTACATAAAACAGTACTGGAAACAACCGACAAGAGATAAAGTTTATCTGATAAACAGGAGGGTGGTTACATCTTGACATGATACAATTTTGCTGATTGACAGCAAAATTATGATTTTAGGAGTGTTATCATTGTTGTGGATGGCGTTTGCTACACAAAGATTTTATCACATAGGTATGAAATTAAGTTAAAACTATTGTAAGTTGAAATGAAGTTTTAAAATATTGTTGAAGTTGTTATCTTCAGGGGTTTTTCTACGAAATGACTAGTCTCTCTGGAGCTCTTTACCTACTGTGTTCCCTAAAGTGTCTTGAAACAATGACAGTTTACGTTACTGGTCCTCTTATCATTTTCGGTTTTCCATTCCATTTTCCCTGCATTTCAAGTCGTCTTGGTGTTTGTTGTAATACGATCTGATGGAGTTGACCACTGATTAGACTTACCTACCTACTTATCGTATTTTTTCGTTTCTGTTCAACATTTCGGTATGGGGAAATACAATAGGCAGCCTGGTGCTCTTCAGTTCCACAACTTTTCATATATAAATGCTACGTAGGCGTTGCAAAAGACAATTAAAAGTCATAAAAGGAAATATGACCCTCGAAAAGCCTTATAGACATTTCGACTAATATGTAGAATTTGTTGAGACACTTTTTTTATGATCTCGTCTTTATGACTAAGAAATTATGTGCTTTTCGTTTTAAAAAAATTGAATATTTAATGTTTTAGTAACAAATTAACATTTTTATGTTTTCGAGTCCCAGAAATGATTTTTTTTTTTTCATCATTAACTGGAATGAAGTTGAGATGTGATGTTTCCCCACTGGGTCCTCTGTTTGACGCAAAAGTATGTAGGTATGTGTGATCCTAGGGTCAAGTTCATGTATTTTCTGGTTTGGTGCCCCACCACTTTCAGAGGTCACCCAACGCCCCTGCTAAAACTACTTTCCAAGTATGAGCAGATTCGGGAATACAGAAAAGTGAAGGAGAAATTGAAGTTTCAGAAAAATCTCGTCTACCTATGTAAAAGTTCAAGAGGAGAAGCAATAATTAAAGGCGATGCACTTGGATTTAAGGTACCCACTCGTTTATTAAACACTGGTAGATTATCATTTTTACAATATGCGAAGTAGACAAAATTGCGAACTTATTAATAACTGATGGTTCTATGAAACGTAGAGGGGGAGAGCCTATCTCTAGCGCCTAAGCGCCCAATTCAGGAACTATTGATCCAGATCGGATCTACCTACAACAACCTACATTCATATTGAGAGAAGGCTTTGCAATTTTTATGGGGATGTCTAACTTGCAACTGACAATGTTATCGTATTTTTCTTTTATTTTATAGATATACGACAGACATGGGGTCTAAATTGTTCTGAGAGTTAATAGTTAAATTCTTTGTTGGATTCGAGCGTGTGCATGTCTTGTGTTTCGTGATCAGATGGCGCGCATCCTATTACACGTTAACCATCTCATTATGCAAAACAACAATGACCCTCTAATGGAATCTTGTCAGTTCCCCGCAGGATCCGTTCATATCTAACCCATCAACTAGGAAGGTGAGTATTGGCTGTAATAATTAAGTATTACACGTAATTCCTAATAGCATACATATATAATAATGAGATATTATAATTAGCATTCAATGCGGTTCGCAAAGTATCCGATGGAATTTATCAAAATTTTGTTTTAAATACTTGGACCACCTATGAACAAACAAAAAACAGCGAACCCAATTGTAAGAAGTTTACACTATAAAATAAGTGAAAATTTTTGAGAAATAGAACATTTCACCCTCAAGAGTGATAAGATAAGACTACTGAAAAATAATGATCTGATGTGATTACATAAACAACATCTATATAAAACAATGAACAAATGAGTGTTAAAAAATCATGAAATAATTTTGTGATAAGCAGTACAAACTAGCAAGTCTATTCGACGTTCGATTTAGAAAGCAAAACGTTTCAGTAGTGAGAAGAGAATTAATTTCCAATTGAAATTTGTAGGTAACCTAACAAGGTAGTGCTTTTCTGGGCAACACTTTCCACAAAAATTCTGCATTTTTGGGCACCTAGGACATATTTATAGCCCAGTCAGTAGAGGGATAAAACCTCGTTTCCAAGAACCCACATAATACCGTCTTTCCCCAATTCACCTCTAGGAAAAGTCCGTTGGTATAGAATGTTGAGAAAAACAAATGTTACGACCATTCCTGCTAAGCCCTTCCCTGCGCTGCCAGCCGGCTTGTATATTTCCCCTGGCCCGCGCTAACCCTCCTCCTCGACACATCTCCCTCGAAAACCCCTCAATTTTTCGTCTTTACGCCGTTTCTCCCTCGAAAAAAAACAACTTCCGCGGCTAGCCGTTAAACTCGCTAGTGAATATTTCACTTTCTGGCATCCTGCTCTGTGTTTTTAGTTTTCGAAGTCATAAATTATAATTATTCTCGTCGTGTTTTCTGGCTTTCGGTTGTCTGTTCACGATTTTCAAAGGCTCCAATAAAGAATTCATGAGCTCGAATATCGATCAACGAATCATTTCCGTACATAAGAGGCAAATAGCTTATTCGAATTCAATGACGCGAATAAAGAAACCTGTGAGAATGCAAAATACTGCAACCAATCAAAGTGTAGGGACCTCCATCCAATCAGAATACTGGAACCCCAATCAAATAAATATGGCCCTATATCATGATCCAGCCTCGTTTTCATCCAATCGAAATACTGGAACCTCCGTCTAATCAGAACACAGGAGTCTGAATCAATCAGAATGGTCCTACATCCTACTCCAGCTCATTGGAATCCTATCGAAATACAGGAACTTCCATCCAATCAAAATATAAATCCCCTAAAAATAATCACGTAAATCGGTATGCTTCTAGGTCCCGCCTGCCTTACTGCCTCCACTTAAAATCCAGAGACTTCCATCCAATCAGAATGCAGGCATCATCCTTTTGCCTCATTCCTTCCTTTTCCTCAAAATACAGGAACATCCATCTAATAAAATACAGAAGCCTCAATCAATCAGAATTCTCCCACATCAACGATGGAAATGCTTTATGGCACCCAATCGAAATACAGGAAACTCCTTCATTCAGAATTCTCAACCCGAGAAATAGTTGAAAATGGTTCGATTTCCATTTACTAAAATCCATTCCCATTTTTTTTATGGTTTTTCGTTAAATTCGCTGCAAGAGTTGATGACCGATTGATCTAAATATTGATGAATCTGTGAAGGCTCAGAATAGTTGACATTGTGGCACACATTTGAACGATATTTATTCTGAATACAAATAACCAGTATTCGGTGAACAAAAATGTTTAACCTCCGGGTATGAAATTGCAATCACCTTATGAATTTCAGAAGCCTGTTGTGAAATGTTATACCGCAAAACACTCCGAAAGTTTTGTATTCCCTTCTGAGGTGAAAACAAATACGAGAAAAGTGTAGAATGTAACGACTCAATAGGGATTCCGAGAAGGAAGCTGCCCTGTCCGGAGTTAGAGGAGGAAACCCCGTTTCTTTACTCATTGATGGAATTGGCGATCAGGAAAGGCTCTTGACTGATTCAAGAGGGTGGATTCAATAGGCTCCATCTCCTGGTAGTTGCTTCTTCTCCTCCCACCACCGTCCACCTCCGACCACCGGCTTTATAAAGAGGACGAATGTTTTGGATTTGATTCCTGAATCGACTTTCGACTTCTCGTGTGATTGATAGTTGGAGCCTAGACCTCCGAGTATGACATGTGGGAGATCGTTGAAAAAACGCGGCTAAATACTACACAACGGTTTATAATTTTTCTGTAAAGAACGCGGCTTTCCCATCGGTCAAAAAATTTGTCTAAAAAAAGCAATCTTAGTAACACTTTCAAATACTAAGCGCAAGTAAACAATCAAATTTATTTCACAGAATGTACCAACCTACCTGCTATTCATAATCCGAAAGTTGCGGGTACCTCCATAGCGCATTTTGGTTCTTGTGTGCTAGATAAGCCAACTGAGTGACATGAATAACGAAAGAAAACGCTGCAAATTATTACACAAAGGTTTATTATTTTTCTATATAGATCACTCGTCTGCAAAGCCACCAACCATCCAACATGAAGAAAAACATCGATCGCATTTCGGTCGCAACCCTTAAATTCTCGTAGGGAGCGAACAGTTTGTCCAACAGGGCTCCGCGTGGTCTCAAAAAATTATAAAAATTCTATACTATGTTAAATTGATGGAAAAACAATACCTTTAAGTCGAAAGTTTTTGAGTCAGGGCTTTTTAAAAATTTCAAAATTCATTTTTCAACCCATAGAAGTGACCTACATTAACCAAAATCTTCGGGGCACAACTAGACCCCAAATGGAGCCCACTTACCAAATTTCATCAAAATCGGTCAATGCTAAGTGGAGAAAGTGCCGCGTACGGCGGACGGACGGCCAAATTTTACGGGCGAATTAATACAAAACGGTTCCTTTTTTCTTTTCAAAGATCACCCGTCTGCAAAGAACTCGGCTTTGTGATTGATCGTACCTACGTTTTGATAGAAAGTACCTTGCAGCAAAACATCTAAATTCCAAAGTTGTGAGTAGCGTCTTTAGTTATTATGGAAGCACAACTGAGTAACTTAGAATTCTATTCGGAGAAACAAAAAATATAGCAATTTGGGCCAAGTAAGAAATAAGTACCTAGGCGAGTCAAGGGGTAAAAGCAGTCGACAGAGAGGGGGGTTAGGGTGTAACCCCAACAAAGTCACAATCTACTCACTTTAACCATGATTATTTGTTCAAAGCACTGGATGGTCTCATTTGTTTCTAAAACTTGAACACAATTCTGAATTTATGAGAAAAAGTCAGTAAATTTGTTATTCACTAATTAAACAGTTAATTACCTTTATTAGCGAACTGTTGACCCTACAGAGCTCTGGGTGGTATTAATGAGAAAACAATATTTCTACATCAAAAGGTTCAAGCTATCTTACCTCTTAGATGTAACAATAACCAAAACCTTCGAGGCACAACCAGGCCCAAATGGAGGCGGTATCTCAAATTTGGGTTACTGGGTAAAGTGCCTCAGTGTGGGAACTGGGTAAAATGCCTCAAACGGTATACGGCAGACGGACAGCAAAATTTGAATTCGATTTTTGGATTCAACATACCTTGAAACGTAAACCATCAAATCTTGAAGGGGTGGTTACTTTTTCTTGCTTCTTAATTCCAAAATTTTATTCTATTTTAAATTGATGTAAAAACAATCCCTTTATACCGCAAATTTTTGAACTAGGGTAGTAAGAAAATTTCAACCTTTTTTTCACTCCTTAGATGTGACTGAAAAGCATAATTAGACACCAAATAGTGCCCGTATACCAAATTTAATCAAAATTGGTCCTTGGCCAACTAAAATGCAATATTTTGGATTGCAATACTCCCATTCGAGAAGTATGAATGTTGGGATCATTACTTCGTACAACATCACGAACAAATAAATCATTAAAAATCCCGACCGTAACACTTAAAAACTTTAAGGTGTACAACGGATGAGTAATTTGGTTTCTGCGCGAAGAGTGACTGCCGATGAAAAGATTTTCATCGTCCCAGCAAATCCGAAATTAATCCCACAAAAGGATCAAGAGGGTAGACACGGAGGATTCCGGTGAGCCTCCGTGGGCGGTGACGAATATTAATTAGTTTGGGAAATGTTGAAATTCATCTGATTCATATTCATGAAGTTGTTTGCTGTTCTGGTTTCAAGTGTACTTCTTGACGGTCGGCTAACTTTCAAAAGTGATCGAGGTGAAGTCGTGTTTTCATTTCCGGATTGTTTCGATCATAACTTACGTAGGATAAATACAATGGATGGTAACCTTGTTACATTTAGGAGCTTGCTGAGCGATTCTTGTCCAACACCTGCCTGTAAGTCCATAGTTATTTATTGTTTGGGATCAACTCAAGGTAATTATGGGCTGTACGATTTTGATTATAATGCCAATGAATTGTTGGCTCTAACAGCACAATGATTTTTATTGCTTATTTAGCTTGGCCAAAATGGCTATGAGCCATTCCCAAAAATTTCGAATGCTGAAAAAATGAAGGCGTTTGATGCAGTAGTACGTTCAATTTTATGTTAAGCATCGCAAGTGTGGGGTTTTGTTCCAAATGGCTATGAGGTTTCACGGTATTTCATTAGATTTGTTTTTCACTGTCTATATGTAGGTACATCTAATTAGACTCGTAAGTTATCTTTTGAGACCGAGCTGCAACTCCTAAACCTTTACATTCTATGCCTGCATTTTAAGTAAATACAAACAATTTTCAAGCTGACCAGTTACGGACTTCCCGATTTTTTAGCCAAGACATGTGTAGAATACAATGTTTTTAGGCGAAGAGGTAGATCTATATTAAATATAGATCTATATTATACAGGGTGTCCAAGTAACTACGCTCCCCCTCTTATTTTCTCTAACAGTGTAAGAAAATGAATCGAATTAACGCTATTCTTCATAATTTTTTGCGTAGAATTCAAAAATGACAAAATTGCGCAGTGCGCATTCGCGCAACCATGCGCAATCATGATCAACTTTGTTTTTTCAAATGAGAACCCCCATTTTTTATTGCAGATTCGGATTCAACGTCAAATTTTATGAACATTTTACTTCGACAACTTTTTTTCTTGGACGCGCGCAGCCCGCTCAGCGAGCGCTCAAAGATGCGCAACCCAGAGATTGCGCCAAAGTTGAGATGAAGGTAAACCTCAAGTGCGGCACAATATTTAGCACTGTTTTTCTACGCTGAATCGCGTGGGGATATCCCTTTCTTGATTTTATTTCATTTTACCGTATCTAAAGCCGAAAAAGTCTCATTTTGAGGAGGAAATCATCGATAAAATGTAAAAAAATTAAATTTTTAAAATTGTAAAATAACGGAAAACTTTTACATAATTGTCACAAAATTTTGCTAAATAATTTTCAGTCTTCTAAAAATATGATTGGATGAACAATGATTGAAACAATTAAGCGACAAATTGTTCGAACTGTGCTCCTCCTTCAGAAATGCACGCCCGTGCTCTGAGCAAAATTTTTTCAAAAAGTTTTCCTGAGGAGGAAATCATCGTTGAGTTTCCCGTTATTTTACAATTTTAAAAATTTAATTTTTCTTACATTTTATTAGTATTTATTATTTTTCGTAAGAAAATCGATGATTTTCTCCTTAAAAAGTGTCTTTTTCGGCTGTAGAAACGGTAAAATGAAATAAAATCAAGAAAGGGATATCACCACGCGATTCAGCGTTGAAAAACAGTGCTAAGTGATGTGCCGCACTTGAGGTTTACCTTCATCTCAACTTTGGCGCAATCCCTGGGTTGCGCATCTTTGAGTGCTCGCTGAGCAGGCTGCGCGCGTCCAAAAAAAAAAAGTTGTCGAAGTAAAATGTTCATAAAATTTGACGCAAAATCCGAATCTGCAATAAAAAATGGGGGTTCTTATTAGAAAAAACAAAGTTGATCATGATTGCGCATGGTTGCGCGATTGCGCACTGCGCAATTTTGTCATTTTTGAATTCTACGCAAAAAATTATGAAGAATAGCGTTAATTTGATTCATTTTCTTACACTGCTAGAGAAAATAAGTGGGGGGAGCGTAGTTACTTGGACACCCTGTAGATATATCTATATATAGATATAAATTTTATATCTATATATAGATATATCTATATGTGAAGACATGGAGGTGCATTGGTGAAGTTGGAAAATCTTCTCACTTAGTTGTTGAGTGTAGAACTAAGTACCTTGAGAAGGAGGGATTTACATCAGAATGTTATTTTGTGGGAATAGCTTGGAATCTAAGGCTCCCAACTGTGATCAAATATGGGTTCTTTCGCTAGGTAACGGGTGGAAGTTCTTTTGGAATAATTGTGGCTTTTCAAAATACCCTGGAGGCATTCCAAAATAGATCTTTCTAGGTGGATGGAGTCTGTCAATCAGTACCCACAGTTCTCCCACCTTTAACAACAGAAAAAGCTCTGCATTTTATTGTTCAATGTCCTATGCTGACCAACCACAACCTGTTGCTCACGCTGCCTCTTTCATTTGAAGAACAGTACAAGCGAATAGTCACGGTAAGAGACCGAAATGTGGCCAACAGGTTGTTTTATTATTTAAGGGAAACAAAAAAATGTAAGGGTCAATCTATCTTATTTATTTTTCCTTCAAAATTCAAAAAATCCTCCTGAATTTTAATTTGGAAGATGTCAAGGCAATCGTGGTTCTCCGTCAGTGTGTAGGTCTAGGCAATTAGATCACTAGGTACGAGTTTGAAATTTTCGTGGTAGTTGTTTTTTTCAGTCAGACACTAGGGCACTTATCTACTCACATTTGGAATTATTTCTACCATATTTCTCTTTCCTCCCGTGCAGGTTTGAAACCATCGGCCGTGATCTCCATGCGCGAGCGTTCTCGACATTTATCATTCCTTCACCGGCGCCTGCCAAAAGAGATGGCTCAGGGATTTCAAATTCTCTTGAGGCTCTGAGAAAACCGAAACTGTAGACGTGTCCCGCCTGCTCTGAATATCAAAGGAACGTTTTTTAAAAATGTACCGGTGTCAAGATGAGGAACGGGAGGATTCGGTCCCGCGTCTAATAAATGTTAATTTGTACAGGTACTACCTACCTACTCATTGAGCGACTGAAATTTCTTTCTTTTCTGGAATTTGAAAAAGGGTTTTACGCTTTTGTTGATCGCATAATTCGAACGATGGTCATTTCAGCAGAAAAATCATCAGAAGTAATTTAAAATAAAGTCACATTGATGCAGCATGAGTGAATATATTGTCAAGGGCGAATTTTCAAAGACAATATGTTATCCGATTTTCTGGCATTTTTCACTTTTTTAAAATAGTAGATAAAAGTTGTTTTATATGGGAAATTTCACTCTGATTCTGAATATTCCATATCCCTTCAAGATATCATTTTCACCGAAAATTTCCAAAACTACTCTATTCTTTATTCTAACTATCTACACTTCTATATTTCATATCCCTTCAAGATATCATTTTACACTGAAAATTTCCAAAACTACTTAATTCTCTGGACTCATGCAGTATCCAATCAAGAAATAAGCATTTTTCCACTTTACAAGGTTGAAGAAACGTTTCAGACCTTCCTGAATAATTAGGTTTCGAGTCTGTCTACCAGTCAGTCGGTCTGTGTGTCTGTAAATCCTTGTAATGAGGAAAACCACACGAATTTATTTCTGATTTTGATGAAATTTTGTAAAAAACATCAGTTCTACATTTTCTATCCTAATTTGATGAAATTTTCAGGGATTGTGAGGAATGGTGTGCATTATTATTCGCTATGAGTTTTTGATTCTTAGCAAGCCATACCACCTAACTGTTTGGACAACATGTTTTCAAAATGTTAGTAGGTACTCGAGTATTGTTGGTTTTTTAGGACGTCCCACAGTAAGACTTGGGCGTCCTTATGCGATCGATCTGGGGTGAAGTTGGACAACACTCAACAGAAAAAAAAATAACCACACATTAATCCGTTTTAGACCATTCTGAATCCAAATCCGCGAAAAAAACCATAGGTGTATGTCTGTGTGTGTGTGTGTGTATGTGTGTGTGTGTGTGACAAAATCTTGTGTCGTCTGCACAGGCCTTAGTACTCAACCGATTTTCCTGGTTCTTTTTTTGTTCGTCGCGGAAAACTATCTAGTTGTGCACTACGTCGCCGGAATTTCGAATTTTGCCTTTTAAGGGGGGGAAAGGGGGGGTTAATGCTCAAAAAACGTGCGTTTTTGGGCATAATCTTGTGTCGTCTGCCCAGGCCTTAGTTCTCAACCGATTTTTGTGGTACTTTTTTTCATCGACGCGGAAAACTATCTAGTTGTGCACTACGGCGCCAGAATTATGAAGTTTGCTTTTTAAGGGGGGGAAAGGGGGGGTTAATGCTTGAAAAACGTGCGTTTGCGGGCGTAATCTTGTAAAATCTGCCAAGGCCTCAATTTCCAACCGATTTGTGTGTTTCTTTTTTTGTTTGACTCAAATAACTTCCGAGTTGTACATGATTTCACCCGAGTACCAAAATTCGCAAGGGGAGGGGGCAGGTGGGGGATAATATTCACAAAATATCCGATTTTTCAATATTTCGGTTCCTTTACTGCTTACTAAT
This sequence comes from Apolygus lucorum, assembly GCA_009739505.2. Classification (NCBI taxonomy): domain Eukaryota; kingdom Metazoa; phylum Arthropoda; class Insecta; order Hemiptera; family Miridae; genus Apolygus; species Apolygus lucorum. The sequence continues at coordinate 40,072,576 of CM019168.2, read as the reverse complement.
TGTACCCAACCTTTGAAATTGAGGAAAAATTCTCATTATACCTCCGGATTTTCATGAATTACCCTCTGTACCACCATGGAACTAATAGTGGTGCCACCGTGGTGCCAAGATACCATAAACCGCATATTTCGTGTTTTTTTTTTTTTGTTTTTTTTTTGTGTTTCACCTTGAATACGGATGTGAACCTCGACGGACCGCCTACTAAAACTAATAGATGAAAGTTCAATGTTACGACGTATTTCCGCTTTGGTGCCGGACTGGCACCATTGTTGGCGTTGGTGGGTGGAGGGGGGGGGGGTGAACTCGAATTCGCATGTTGGGTGTCGTAGATCATGGATTTTAATATGCTCTTCAGATTTGAGGCTCCCATGCCGCTAGTACTGTTATGGTAGATAATGGTGAGGGGGGGGGTCTCTATTTCTTGCCTAAAGTAGGTAATAAATAAATTACATCGAGTGAAACAGTTATATCGCTTACCAACTGGTATTAATTGACCTAATGCTTATCCAATGGGACGTCCCCTGGAATGCATGCATTACCTACTAAACAATATGTTTCAATTTGCATTAAACCATACTACCTTACTGTAAAATATTTTACCATATTGTATTCGTAGCTAGCGGACTTTTTTTTAATTTTCATACATATGAAGAAGTGTTAAACTTCAGGAATCGATTTAGAATAATCCAATACGGATTTTAGTTGAGAAATTTTCTAAACGTTCCGAACTAAAAAATTTTGAAGCCATAGAAAAAGCTACATTTTTTCGTCTATTCACTACAACTTCTCCCAAGTTTAGTGGACAGTATTCCTTCCTCACACTGAAAATCTCGAATACATTATTCGTTGTTTATATACTGTATAAGGTATACAGTATTCGTTATTTATTGTAAAGCTAAATAAAGCATGATATACACAATCATGTTGATAACCTTCTAAGTTGAAAAACAGCAACACGATTAAGAAGTTGTTAGTGATTATGTTGATAAGTTTCAGCTTTTCCATATTTATGTACCGAGGCTCCAATTGATCAAACCTGAAATCGATAAGGCCTGTTCCCAAACAACCATTCGATTTCGAGCGAAATCGAGAAACTAGAACGTTTAGAATTGGGCTCTAACCCTGATGAGTGTTCGACAAAATCGGATGAAAATTCCACATGGTTCGAGAGAAGAAATTGAATAAGGAAATATAGATTGGATATGGAAATTGAATATAGAAATTGGACATTGTCTTTCAGTGACCATAGCGCAAAATGCGTGAGAAAATTTCAATTTAGGAGGTCCAAATTTTGTTCAACATGCTGCACGAATATAGTTAGTAGCTTTGGTATCAAAGAACCAAAAAGAAGACGATATGTTTTTCCCACATGAATATTCACACAAGTTAATACGAAAAAATACTAAATAAAAACCTCTCGAATACATAGTCGTTCCTTATGATGATAATACGAAGAAAAAAACGCGTTCCCCACATTTTTATTTTCTTTTGAACGGAAATTGTAACCTCCCAACTCAGGTAATTTATGCCGCCTCAAGTCAGTACGGGGGACTTCAATCAAATTCCTCCTTCTCACCGCCTCTCAGAGTCCCTGTCTAATTTTAGCGGTGCTTTAATCTTTTTACCCCCTCCACCCATCCCATCTCACGCAACCCCAACCAATTTGCGACGTCCTAAAAAATGGCAGCAAAAAAAAGTCCTAACCTGTTTTTCTAACAGAAAAAAGGTTTTGGGAGGAAACTCTGGAACTCATTGCTTGATTCGACTGTCCTCCGGTCCCGGTTCTCTCACTTTTCACCTTTTTACTTCAGTTTCGCCGCTTTTCCCCCAATCATTTCTTCCCCTCATCCCGCTCTGCTGTGACATTTAGAAAAAAGAACTTCCTCTCGCAAATTGACAAGGAATTTGTAAAGTCGATCTCGTGTGAACCAATCTATGATAATTAATTAGTTGACGCAAAACCCGTTCAGCGTGTAATTGGGACTGTCTCTCCTCCCAATTGACGGAAAATCGAGGACTGTGAAATAATCAAATGACACGTGAGTATTGATGTATGTTGGTATGCAAATTTTCGATCAAATAAATCAAATGTGTTAAAATGTTGTAAATAATCAAAAGTTCAGTTCTTATCAAGCCATAGTGCAACTCTGTTTAAAATAAAATGTATAGTAATAAGGCCTACATCGCCTAAATTATTATTTGCTGTTCATACAAATGAACAAAATATGAATATGCGGGAAATAGACCATTTAGAAAAGACAATTAGAACACTTGCAGAGTTCTTATGGAAGCACAACTTGAAAAGATTGATGGTATGGAGTTCGTAGACAGAACTATACATCCAATGATCCTAATAGAAGATGCAGTCGGGAGACGTCCTGCAAAGCAAAAACGAGCAGGTAAAAGAGGGGTATGGAGGACAGAAAGGTTCGAGTAGATATTATCCTCTCTATCTCACCATAGGAAATCAGCCCGAAAAGGCTGAAATTGGATTCAAAATATCAATCGAAAGGACCGGTTCGGAAGGCATTGCTGCTAAAAACATCTCACATTGCGTAGAATACAAGGAAAGTATCTTCGGGAGCATTTAACAAAATCATTTGAAGCAGTAGATAGACTTCAAAGCATAGAAGTGGAAATTCACCCAGACTTACTAGCTAGGTTACCACATGACAGCCTACCTGAAAGTTTCGAAACTTTTAAGTGTCTCATTGAGACTAGAGATGATCTCCCACTCGAGATAATCTAGAAGCCTAGATTATTGAGCAATGAGAGTCAAGGCAGGCTAGGTGCGAATATCCGAATGCTAAAATAGCTAAACATAGATGGTCAAATCCTAGAAGGGATGAAGTATTTTGGTACGAGTGCAATAAATCTTTAAAAATCAAGACTTTCCTCAAAATAAAGAATCGAAATTATCATTAACGGTCCCATTACCTGGATAATGGCTGCATTTCTCACATGTGTAGTGACAAATCTAAATTCACCATGATGAGAGCAAGTAAATGCAGTAAAGTAAATTTACTTTAATAGTTTGATGGTTAATTGAACAAAGTAACTTTTAACTTTGATAGTTTCTTAACAAAAATAAATGGAAAAGATTCAGAGAAGAAAAAGTGGGAAAAAATGGAAAATGGAAAAAGTTTCAGAAGGAGAAACAAAGAAAAGAATAAATTTAGATGGAACCTTTATGTGCCTGATCTTTGCTCAAATGCATTGTCAGTAGGCGAAATTGCAGAGCAAGGGCATACTGTAACCTTCAATAAGGTCTCTGCTAAAATAGAAACCCGGGAAGGAAAGGTACTATTGTTTACAAAACGAATGGAAGGACTGCACTATGTTGAAGGAGTAGAGTGGAGTTGGAGTTAGAGTGTCTGTATTGGAGATTTACGAGAATTAGAATTCATATAGGAAAACAAACAAAGTCCCTACCTGTGTAATATTATTGTAATTTACTGCGTAATTTTTTACTTGTAATTTATTCAAGAGTGAGCATTTTTGCAAGTATCTTACTCTACAACACGGGCCCTAGCTTAATGTAGGAAAGTAAATCTGAGCAAATCGCATCACCCCTGTTCTTGTATTTTTCTCTTAATAAAAATAGTTTTTTTGACATTTTCATGTCTTTCATATGGCACATAAAAAAAAAATCGTCACGAAATTTGATGCAACGAAATTTGATGCGACGAAATTTGTCCCAAGTCGCCACAATGATGATTATGACCATCAGAAGTGAAGTTGTTAGGTAGGTAGGTACTTTACAGTTTGATATTACCAGATCAGCTGAGTCGAAAATTGAGCTCCCAGATCAGCTGAGTCGAAAATTGAGCTCCCAGATCAGCTGAGTCGAAAATTGAGCTCACAGATCAACTGAGTCGAAAATCGAGCTCCCAGATCAGCTGAGTCGAAAATCGAGCTCCCAGATCAGCATGAAAATGTTTCAATGTGTTGCAGACTCGTATGCAAGCGTTTCATTATGTTCAACTTTTAATAATCATTATGCTGCAGCCAAATCAGTCAAAACTAGTTTTGACCAAGACTATTGGTCAAAAATTCGGGCTGTAATAATATTCGATAATAAATCATCGTCCTTACACCTACACATCAAACAGTGTAACAACCTCTCCATTTTTGAAGTCGTTCAAAACTAATTAATATCGTAAGCCAGAACTAACAGAAAACAAAACTATGAAGGAAGTTTCAGAAAATGGCCATGATAGTTGGTGAATAGTGAAACCAAGTGGATGTGGCAGAAGATTTGTTATCAGAAGAGGATACAAATGTAAGCGGAATGTCTAAGACCCCACAAAAACAATCCGTGGACATGTTAGCGAATTCAGATAAAAACTAGAAGTTATGCTTGTCACGTGAAGTGTCAATTTGGACATTCGTGTGGGGAACATGAAATTCTTAGGGGATTACGTACACCCCAACACACACAATGCTTATTATTTAGTTGGATATTAATGATGTGTACCTAGGCTCTGAAACAACCGGGTTCACAACTGTACATGAGATTCATTTTCATATCGAATGGCCGTTCTTCATGATAATACAGCCTGGTCAAAACAAATCATGTGCCGAGGATGAAATCAATAAGCAACTATCTTCAGGCCAGCCCCAAACTGCCCTCGAAATTAGAGCAAAATCGGGTCATGAGAAATATATACTTTACTCGTACGTAGATGCTACCCACTTTCGTCTGTTTGATTTTGGAGAAAATTCTAAATACCTACACCACAAATTGAGAAGCAAACTCACAAAGGGTAATTCATTATCGAAACAATGGCTTACATTCAAACCCATACTGACAGCGACTTCCCATCATGAAAAAGATTTTACCTAATTAAAATACTGTTCAAAAAAATGCAAGGTCCTTCATGAGCAAAGGAAGAAAAAAAGTAATAAAAGCACTATAGAAATATCTTAACTGTAAGATGAAAACCTCTCTGGCACAGAAATAATTATTTATAATTTATTAAGGGTAGGAGTATGTCACAAAAGATCAAATATGATCTAAGTGACTAAGGGCTTGCCCCTTCCCAAATGAAAAACAAAACAAAAAAGCAGGAGCCCTTTTCATCAATCCAGAGATAAATTCGTATATAATAATTTTAACGAGTGCATTAACACCATTTTATAATTCAATTCCTTATTCGATGCAAAATGACAAAATATAGATTTATAAATTATGATATTCTCAATTATTATTTTAATATTTGTATTTTATTGAGGAGGGATAAACCTCATTTCATTGTAACATACACCAAAATGAATGAGGAAATTAATCATATTAACAAAACAACGTCATATTCAAGTAAGTTCGTAGATCACCAATAAGAATTGAGGGTGAATTGATTAGAGCTGAACGACTCAACCGATATTCACCAAATTGCGTACGGTTATACATTGTCTTCACCGGACAAGGGAAGCACTTAATTCAAGGATGGATTATGTAAATTACCTGGCGGTATTTTTCAACTGGTAGATTTAGAGTAGCGCCGGTAATGAACCCACTTTTTATACGAGATATCGCGATGTTTTCCGCGGAAAGAAGGAAGGGAAGCGCGCCCTTCAGCTCGGGTCGGCAGTTCGCGTGGAACTGACTGAGAGCGGGCGAGGTCTCAAGGCCCCCGCGAACCCGCTTGCTCACCTCGGCCCTGTACAAAGTGCTCCTCATCAGTCTCCAGCAGCCTAGATGCAATCAGACTGAACATGGTGGAGTATACAGTTCTAATATTGATAGGTACTACTTGAGAGAATTCCGATGAGAGCGTATAAAGAAGCGCGAACAGAGCGAATACCATTGAAATTTTGGTAGCCGAGAACAGAGCGAATGCCATTGAGATTTTGGTAGCCATGTTCAAATGGTGGTCCAAATTGATGATAATGGAGGAGAGAAGACTCCCCAGGATCTGCTTCAAACGTATCGGAGAGCTTGCACCTTAATCCTCCGACAGTAGATATAACTGGGCATTGCAATTGGAATCGCTTTTCGTGACTGTGGATCATGCATGTTACCGGTTACTTCAAACCTGATGGAGCTAAAGACTACATTCTCTGGAAACCTTGGAAAGGCTCCAAGTTTAAGCGAGCCAAGTTTAATCACGGCATTACCAGATTAACCACTTAACTCCAATGACCTCGCTTGTGAGTGCGCTCCATACCTCATTTCGGAGTTCCCTTTCTCTCTAAGCGTGTTTGCACGATTAGCAGTAGAGTCGGGCACCTGAAGATCTACCGCCTGACTAGCCATTATTCTGACAAAAAGCCATGCCAGTTGTGCAAACTTGAATCACCGGACATTTTCGCCCCCTTGGTTAGAGTGTGACGTGTTCCGAGTTGAGCGAAGCAAGTTCCTGAGGCACGCAGCTCAGACGAATGCGGAGTATCTCGATATCTGCCTCCATAAAGACTACTGGGATTTCTGATAACGGTGCTTCTAGAGGATGTGTGCAGTAACTACTATAGTAGTATTGTCATGTAGTGACTATAGAAATCATGAATTATTTTACCATTTCTCATCTTTTTTTTTAAATCTTGTCGCCAATTTATGTATATCGGCATTTGTTAAATACAAATAAATCATTCATTCATATTGATACTACTACTTCAAGATCATTTCAGAGATGGAGCGAAACAACAATCACGGCGTGATAAAGAACAAGCAAACCGTGTACCATGAAGCTATTTCCAGGGATATGTGGTTGACACTTGAATGATCCCATCGACAGCCACTTACTACTAAGCTTAACTTTTATATATCATCTGATTTCGGTGGAACTTTCAGGGGTTGTGAGAGTCTGGGTGGTTTCCTATGAATTTCACCATAATTTCATCAACAAACATGGTGGATGGCGGTCGGTACTTGCAGATTGAAGTTTTCATCGTATAATGGATACTAGTATGCCATGTACCACATCCATTTGAAAAAGTAACAACTTGCATACGAGTCTGCAACACATTGGGACATTTCATGTCTTTACTTTTTCCCGCCCCCTTCACCCGTCTACCTACCTATAATAATATGCTTTCTCAATAATTGTTTGTTGACGAGTAACAAACTCTTGCCGCGAGTGTTTTTTATAGTTCTTTTAACTCAGGGGTATAATTACCTCAGTTTCTTCCTTAATTACAGAGGTTTGGCAGTATATAATTTATGCATACATTTAGGGCTTTCCAACGAATAGTGAACAATTTTTCTACGAACACGAATGACGAAGATAAAGTTCCGTTGCAACGACTTGGTTGTGAGTGAATATCATTAAAAATTTTCGTGAGCAAATTTTCGTGACGTTTTTTCGTTTATGTGCCAAAGAAAAGACATAAAATGTCAAAACATTTAATTTCCTCACCTGTTTGAACTAGATTATTGATTTATTATTTTGAATAATGAACCATTGGAATCGACCAAGGAAACAATTTTTTTAACCCCCCTCTAAATTTGTTGCTTTACGTTTCAAGGAACGTTGAATCCGAGAATCGAATAAAAAATTTTCTAGGGGTCTAGTTGTGCCGCGAATCTTTTGGTTGATGTCAGTCACTTCTAAGAGGTTTTTATTAAGGATTGAAATGTTCAAGAATGCCCTACCTCGAAAACTTTCGAAACAAAGGTATTGTTTGTTCACGAATTTGAAATAGTATTGAATTTTTAGAATATCCTGAGACGACCCGATATTCTGTAGGACAAACCGTTCGCTCCCTACGAGTCTTGTCTCCCAGAATCGTGAGTGTGAATCTCCGTCGGAATTTTACTTAATCAAAATGTATCGCTATTCGTTTCTTCTTCTTCTGCTTCCCAGTTATTTGTCCTGGTCCTGGCCTACCTATTCGTTTCTTCGAGCTGTATTCAGTTTTGCGCCCTTAGCAACCAGTAATCGAATTTCCATACAAAGGAACCACAACTCCCTACTTCGCAAATCGAGTTTGAAGCGTTTATTTCTTCCAAATAAACATTGTGAAGGTGTGAAGGCAGTAAATAGTAGGTACGTAGTAGGTACTTAATTAGCAGGTTAAAAAAATGTCACATTTGGTAGGTAGGTAGTGACAATGGCAAAGTTGTGATCTTTGCAGACGAATGGTCCATACAGGAAAATAATAAACCTTTGTGAATTAATTTGCAACGTTTGTTAAACGAACACGTTTATATTAATCGGTGTGGTTACAACAAGGAGGTAAATTATGATAATTCTTTCTCAGGTAGAACCCTGAAGGTGATGGGACGTGTGAAGGGAACGTGTGACGTACTATTCACAAGAACTTGAACATCTAAGGTTTCAGAGGTACTCAAGCAGTCATACTCCAAGCATCATCAAAAACTCTGTACCCATAGAAGTAGGTACACTTCTACAAAAAAAAAAAAAATAGCCCACCGTCAAGAAATCAGAGAACATTAAAAAGTAAATGGCACTCGGACCTTGCTGACAAAGAGTGGGTAGTGATTCCAATCTAGTCAAACTGTGATAACGTTGAGGCATTTATCTCCGAAATTTGAAATAATCATCCTGAGTTCTTTAGTTCATCATTATTATAAGTTACACAGGTAATTTATTGTTGAGAATTGAGTTGATGCTCACCATAGGGTGGAAACCCACTGTACACGTTTCCTGTTTATAGTTTAAATAGATTAAACATAATAATATATTCGCATAACTGTAATGTACCATATACAATAAGTTGGTTACAAAACTCGGCGCTTTGCGCCTCGGCGGGGGGCTCCGCCCCCCTGCACCCCCCGGTTTATTTCTTTTTCCATACTCTGTATGAAATCATAGGAACACAGAATGTGTTTTTGCGATACTAGTCATTCGTTAAATAAAAAACAACAATAATAAATGTGGAGTTGACATTAACATGACAACCAATAAACATATCACCAGATGTTTTTTCTGTCGCTTTTTCGTGACGATTTTTTTTCGGTAGGTCATCGCAAAAACACATTCTGTGTTAAAACAGAACCCTGAAGCAACCCATCCAAACTCATAAGCAATATAATTCAATATACGTTAATCCAGCACAGCTTGAAGATCCTCAAAAGTTCTTTCCATTCATTATATTGATTCTTCCAACTTCAATTATTTTTCCATAAAACTTGATTTTAAAAAACCTGTTCTAACATCAATTAACATCCCCGTACAACTGAAAGCTGGACTACTCTCTCCTTTTTTCCCAAAAAACTTCCACCTAACCGTGGAAGACAAAGAGATGAAAGGATGTCCCCCACTGGCCCCCAAGAGTCCTGTTAAGTTCCCTAATTGAACGCCCTCTCTTCCCCACCTTGAGAATCTACTTCAACGATTCACTCCATCGTGAATGGGGCCAACATTTTTAATCCAGAGCTCTCCGCGCTCCGTTGCTTTTAATAACGGAAATTCCCATTAATTTTCGACAAATGGAGAGAGTTGTTTATTCCATACTGGAAAAATTGGAAAACGCTACAAATTATCACACAACGGTTTATTATTATTATGTAAAGGGGAGGGGGTATGGGCCCTCTTGGGCTAACTCACAGCGGACGGAGCGTTAGTATTCTAATCAATTTTACAATAACTGCTAATTTCACGATAGTTGATCGTCTTGTTTGTTTCACTCGTTTCTAAAAATTAAAAAATGTCCCAAATTAATTTTTAAAAGTCGCGATCAATTGTTATCAGGTAATTAATAATCCTCATTAGATTGGTCCCACAGAGCTCTGGGAGGTTTCATTAAAATCCTCATTATTTTAAACTAATGAATGAACAGCACCAGTGTAATATAGAAAGTTTTCAAGCTAGGGAGTTTCGAAAATGTTTTGTCTCCATTTTTACCCCTTATACTTGACTGAAAATAATCAAAGGCTTCGGAACACAACTGGACCCTAAATATAGCAGATAAACCAAAAATATCATCGGAATAGATTCGTGGTAACAAAGGAAAGTCAGGTAAAAAATGCTCTCTGTATCGATCACTCGCCTGGAAAAACAATGCTTTGCCATTGCCACTACCTACCAACTATATTTTTGCTTCACAATAAAGATTATTTTGAATGAATAAACGCTTTACACTCAATTCGGAAAAATAAAGAGTTGTGGTTGCCTTGATGAGGACATTTAGTTACTAGATACGAAAATTTTGAGGGAGTGTTTAAAAAAATTTCTTGGCCGGTTCCACAGGTTCCTTAAATAAAATAATAAATTAAAAACGCTGTAAATTACTACACAAAGGTTTATTATTTTTCTTCATAAATCACTCGCCTACAAAGCTCACTGCTTTGCCATTTCCACTATCTACCAACCATATTTTCCCTTCACAATCAAGTTTTGAAGAAATAATGAGTTGTGGATGCCTTCATTAGTAAATTTGATTACTGGTTGCTAAGGACAAAAACACTGCAAATCATTGCCCAAAGGTTTGTTATTTTCTGTATAGATCACCCTTCTGTATAGATCCCTCCCTACCAACCGTAGGTACCTACTACGTACTAGGGCATTTTTGAAAATTTCAAACCCAACCACCAACCAAATGGAAATGAAGGGTTGAAATTCATTCAGTTTCGCATATTTTGTCCTGCTACATTTACAAATGGATTGATGGATTGATATGCTTCACTTTATAGTGTTAGGCTCACTTGAGCTTCCTTATCTCTAAGACCAATCCCCAAAAAAGTGAGAAAAAAAACATTTTTTTCTGGTTTTTTTCTTTTTGGAATACTCATCTCAAAAGTTTTGTCAAACTCAATAATTCAATTTACCATTAAATTTTGGTTATTTTCTCAACAATTGTTGAACGCTTGAGTATCATTTTTGTTGAAACATTCTATTCAACTATACAAACTACTCTCATGTTAATTTCGTAATAAAATCACCAAAACGAGAATGAAGAGAAAAAAATTTAGATCCGCCTCCGATGTGGAAGGTAAAACAATATTAAAAACGTTCTAAAATAGTTGTAATTTCACTCAAACTTGCGAGGCAAATTGTGCTAGTAAGATTTCTGTAAGATATCGTGCGGAATATTGCGTCAGTTAAAAATGGCTGGATGGATTTTTAAGTAGATTTATGCGTGTTCAAATAATTAAATTTTTCCAATTAGTAACAACTGCTTTCACCGTTTAATCATTAGATAAGACATTTAATAAATGTATTACTGATTATTGTATACCTCTTAATGAGCGGATTACTTGCTCAAGGTAAAAAAAGGAGAAATTGTCTTTTAGCCAAGTCATAAAATACGTGGATCTCGGCTTCTTATTAAAATCTTCTTTCAACGTCGCATCAGGTTTTTTCCCATTTCAGTCGTCTGTCTTTCGCTCAATCTTGTCAAGCGGATCTGGTTGCGTGTCAGGATAACTACTGATAGAAAAGTAATGGAACGAATCGATCCGAATCATCGATTATCCAAATCAATACTGGAAGGTAGAACGAAAAGGAACTTCCCGACCAATGGATTCTGCGCATTAAATTCGAACAGTCCCCCTCCTAAGACTATCTCCGGATCTCGACCATTATCCGAGTGTCAAAGGACACCCCCCACTAACCCCATTTCTCTTCGGTCGTCTTTTCATCGCATTTTCCACCAACTTTCGTCCTTCCTTCATCACTTTTCTTGAAAGCAGGACGATAAGAGGCGTTCAGAAAGGACACTTAATTCTTCCCGAAGGAATCCCAATTTGGAAGGGAGACATAACTGCTGGATACTTGACCGCCGGAGAAAGATTCTTTGACAATCATAAGTACGAGAGTCAAAAACTTTGTTCGATCACGGCAAAACTATGAATTATGTACAATATTTTCAAATCATACGTTAGCAGTAGTTATGTTTCATAATCAACAGCATTCATATGAATTTCATAGAATTCAAATGGTCGCTCATTGGAAACTCGAATCCCGTGGGAAACGGAAAAATGACCCATATCTACCAAGAATCGTCGTTATGGAAGAAAACACAATGAGCAAGACCATTAAGGATGGATTTTCATCAAAAGAAAATCGCCCTTTGAGAGCCAGAACTAAACATAATACGAGAAGGCCCCTAAAACGGACGCCCCAAAAACAACCTTTCCGGGAGAGAAGCCGAGGAGTCGTCGGTCTTTCAGCCGATACCTCCTTAATCCCCCTGAACCTTCACACCATCATATCCCTCATCCCAGGGATCAAGCTTCCCGGATAACGAGAGCCTTTATTTTTCATTTATTGCCAGCCCAGAACCACCTGCTACCTTCTAAGATCCTTCGTAGAGAGGGTAGAGTTTTCAAGAGAAAAATCCCACTTTCCTCCGAGGTTTTTCCCCATCTACAGACCAAGTTTTATCTTCGGCGGTTTTGCCCCATCAAAAACAATTTTTCCCCTCCCTCAAACGCGGTAGGAAATGACGTTCTTTTATTCCTTTCGACGGGATATAAAAACTGAAGGTGTTTCGAGTTTTTTTTTCAGGTTTTCTCGACTTTGACTGATGGAATGGGGTGCGTACGTGGAGAACGGTGGGTCGTAATAAGTCTTCAACCTGGACGATTTACGATCAGCGCTGCGGGCGGCGTTCGTAGTTTGTAGCGGAAGCTTCAAGAGATATATCTATGAGGGAACCGGCCATTTGGTAATAACTATGAAGCGGATTTATTTATTCTCTCAAAAACCTAGATTTTGAAATCTGAATCTCTAAATATTCCGACGCTAGAAATTGGAAGCTGCTCGCTAGTGGGAACCAACCATTTTTGGATGGCAAGGATTTTTGGTCAGATAGATCAAAAGGGAGACACAGAGATGATCGATCATATGAATCGTGCAATATCCGGATGCTTACCTACGCCTTCTATGAATAATCCATGATTCTTGATATCAAGAGTGGCGTGATGTCAGGCATACATAATTTCTTCCCTGAGGGCAGTAGGTTCGCAGAGGCTTGATGAGAAGTTAGGTAGGTCAAAGGTACTCTGAAAGATACTGAGATTAGGAGTAAAGATCTTTGAAATGGACGATAGGTACAGAGTCGACGGTTTATTCACCAGTTGAAAGCCTTTCAGTCCCACCCACCTCGAAACGGGGGAAGCCGAGGGAAACTGAATAACCGGGTAGGGGAATAATTCCCCAGGAATTCTAATGGGACGGCCCTGCCTTCTGAATTGGGGGGGACTTTGGGCTCTTGAAAGCCGGATGTCCTATCAGAGCTTCCATACGAGAGGTCAGGTGAGGGGATTATTGAGGAAGGACCTCTTCCTTAGAAAGGTTACCAATATTATCTCAAAAAAAAAATGTCCCCAAGAAGTAATGTAATGTAGGTATATTACATGTAAATCCTTCAGCAGAAAGCTAAGGATGTAATATTTTTAAAAGTTGAATCGGACAATTAGGTTTTAAAAAAATACGTTTGGGAATATTTAAATTCATGAAAGCTCATTGGATATAATCACTGGAATTAAATTCATCAGGGATGACCTACAACTCAACCATCACTAAACATTTCATCGGAATAAAATGAAAAACGTGAAAGTTACGAGTGATTATTTCGATGTTCCCAAAATTCATAGGGACCCAAATCCCTCTAATGTCATCGAAATCGAACAAAAATGTGGGAGTAGAGCTTTTGAAAAGCATTTCATGTTTGCGCATGTGCAGAGGCCAACGAAAATTCCGTCGCAATGGAATTTATAAAGGAGCTGCTATCCATTTGGGATTAACCCTTATTGGGCCATGGTGTCACTAGTGTCACCAAAAACATCTTGGGAATCCCACAGCTTTCCCAAGGTGTCTCTAGATCAACTAGGTATATATAAATTGAATTTTAAAAATTAATGGACAGAATTGAGTTTTTTGAAACATTTTTGTAAGTTGTTAAAAGTCAAAAACGCTGCAAATTATTACACAATGGTTTATTATTTTCTATATAGATCACTCGTCTACAAAATCACCAACCATCCAATATGAAAAGAAAAAGGAAAAAAAAAAAAATCAAAAAAAAAAAAATCAAAAAAAAATCAAAAAAAATCAAAAAAAAAAATCAACATCACCAACCATCGATTGTATTTCGGTCTGCTCTCATTTGAACGGAGATTAGGCCTCTTTTGCGATTCACACTCGTGTTTTGATTTATATATATATATATTTCAATATAAACATTTAAATTTTCGTAGTGAGCGAACGGTTTGTCCTACAGAGCTCCGCGTGGTCTCAAAAAATTCTAAAAATTCTATAGAATCTTAAATTGAAGGAAAAACAATACCTTTATATCGAAATTTTTTGAGTTAGGGCGTTTTCAAAATTTCAAAATTGATTTTGGAACCCTTAGGAGTGACCTACATCAACCAAAAGCTTCGGGGCACAACTAGACCCCAAATGGAGCCTACATACCAAATTTCATCAAAATCGGTCAATGCTAAGTGGCAAAAGTGCCGCGTACGGCGTACGGCGTACGGCGGACGGACGGCCAAATTTTTATTCGATTTTTGGATTCTACGTACCTTGAAACGTAAACCATCAAATTTTGAGGGGGTGTTAAAATTTTTTTTTTCTTGGTCGATTCCAAAGGTTCATTATTGAAAATAATAAACCAAAATGATGTTATGAGGAAAATTTTGAATTTATTTTAATAACTCTATTTTGAGATAAAAAACGCTGCAAATCATTGCTCAAAGGTTTATTATTTTCTGTATAGATCACCCTTCTGTATAGATCACTGGTTCTCCGTCAATAGCACCTACCACCATCTGTATTTTCCCTTGACCTTCCCTCTCAAATTTCAGCTTCCTGCGTTCAATAGGATTGAAAATAGCTTCGGAGCTCACTCAGCTGATCAGTGATCTGAGGAGTGAAGAAGATCTCCTCGAATGCTGGAGACGCCTGGAAGAGCACTTCCATTCAATAGGATTGAAAATGGCTTTGGAGCTCACTCAGCTGAATAGTGATCTGAAGAGTGAAGAAGATCTCCTCGAATGCTGGAGACGCCTGGAAGAGCACTTCCATTCAATAGGATTGAAAATGGCTTCGGAGCTCACTCAGCTGATCAGTGATCTGAAGAGTGAATTTGACCTTCTCGAATGCTGGAGACGCCTGGAAGAGCACTTCCATTCAATAGGAATGAAAATGGCTTTGGAGCTCACTCAGCTGATCAGTGATCTGAGGAGTGAAGAAGATCTCCTCGAATGCTGGAGACGCCTGGAAGAGCACTTCCATTCAATAGGATTGAAAATGGCTTCGGAGCTCACTCAGCTGATCAGTGATCTGAAGAGTGAAGAAGCCTTTGAGCAATGATTTGCAGCGTTTTTTACCCACCAACATTTTTTTTACCTACCAACTTTTTTTTTACCTACCAGCTAGGTACTACCTACCACACGATACTGGCTTCACACCTTCACAATCAAGTTTATCAGAAAGAATTAAACGCTTCAGACTCGATTGGAAAAATAGAAAGCTTCTTATGGAAATTTGATTACTGGTTACGCAGAAGGCAAAACTGTATACAAATCGAAGAAATGAACAGCGATCGCATTTTAGTCCGATAAAATTTGAATGGAGATTAGACCTCTTTTGCGATTCACACTCATGATTCTGTTTTATCGAAGGAAAACCTTCAAGTACTCGTAGGGACCGAACGGTTTGTCCTACAGAGGTCCGGGTGGTCTCAAAAATTTTTAAAAATTCAATACTATTTAAAATTGGTGAAAAAACAATACCTTTATTTCGAGAGTTTTCGAGCTAGGGCACTCTCGAAAATTTCAACCCTTAATTTTCACCCCTTAGAAGTGACCTACATCAACCAAAAGCTTCGCGGCACAACTAGACCCCAAATGGAGCCCATATACCAAATTTGAACCAAATCGGTCCAGTGTTGCTAAGAAAAGTGCCGCGTACGGCGTACGGCGTACGGCGTACGGCGGACGGACGGAAATTTTTTTATTCGATTTTCGTATTCTACGTACCTTGAAACGTAAAACATCAAATTTTGAGGGGGGGTTAAAATTTTTTTTTTCTTGCTCGATTCCAAAGGCTTATTATTGAAAATAATAAACCAAAATACTGCTGTTCATTGTAAATTGAAAAATTGCAGTTTAATTTTGGTTACTCCGGTGACACTTTGGATATCTGTCGAGTTCCTGAGATGATTTCGGTGACACTAGTGATACCATGGCACAAATAGGGTTAATGAGGGGACCATCTGAAACCCAACTCACAATCTACTAAAACGCTATTAAAATCTAAATTGCTCCAAATTGTCATGGAGACGTACACCAACTGTACCAACCAATTAGACCACTAGATTGTTAATATCCCACGAATTGATTTTTTGGCAACTAAGTTTAATACAGTTGAAACACTATTTTTGCCTCTTGAACCGTCCCGAGTAAGTTGAATGGATTTCCTCCCGTGATGACACTTCCCCATTGCTCCCCTTGACGTGTAAAAGGTCAAGGCACAAGCTTGGAAATACAGCCTTTCCCCATCAGTTGGACAAACAAAACTACCTAACAACCCCATTTTCCGGTCTGCGGCCAAACAAACAGTTTCCCAGTGTTTACCACGTCATTCTATTATAAATCGTTTTGAAGAAAAAAAAACCCTGGTGGATTCAAACGGAAGTGATGGGGCTTTGAATACAGAAACGCACATACACATACACACACACACAAGTCAACCCTGTGCCACCACGGAAACGTTTTTTTCCCCTTTTTCATTTCTTTCGGGGAAAATCGTCTTTTCTCCATTTGAACGGTTTTTCTGGCTCGCCTTTTTTCTACGGTTAAACTTCGGGATGAAGGCTGAAGGACTTGAGAATCTATCGAATTCCTTCTCCTTTTAATAGGATCGAGGATCCGAAAAAAAAAGCCCCGCTGGGTCTCCCAAGTACAATAATAGAATTAAAATAAGAAAAAAAGGGGGGAAATCTCAATATAAAAACCCGGAGTGGGGGAAGACAAGGTCGCCGTGTCTCGTTTTATCAGCCGACCACAATGTGAAATTTTCTATACCTTTGTAGATGCGAAAGTATAGGCTGGGATTCTTTTGTTGAGTTCAAACAATTGTGCGCGACAGAGAAAAATCTGACTGCATTAGTGTCGGACATATCACCTTACTTTGTAGCACCTGTGAAAAATAGAGGGGGGGGGGGGGCCAATTTCCCCGACTTCCTTTGCACATTTTAGACCTGAACTTGTAAACCCCTTTCTGTACTCCAGTTCACGAAATTGCTAACTGCTCGCTTATTTCGGCGGTGATAATATTTATTGAAAAAAAAAACTTGTGTTATGATGAGACATTCAGCCATAGGAATATCGGTTGTAGTTGTGCTGAGCCGCCCCGGCTGGACACGGTATGAGAGGTAAGCACTTTCTATCCTAAAAATGTGAAGCAAAAATTGAATTTAAAGAAAATCTAACGCATTCTAATAAACAATTTATTCAAATAAAATTGGTAAAAAAAAAACGATACCTTTATTTCGAGAGTTTTTAAGCTAGGGCACTCTTGAAAATTTCAACCCTCAATTTTCACCCCTTAGAAGTGACTGACATCAACCAAAAGCTTCGCGGCACAACTAGACCCCAAATGGAGCCCATATACCAAATTTGAACCAAATCGGCCCAGGATTGCTAAGAAAAGTGCCGCGTGTGGCGTACGGCGTACGGCGGACGGAAGGAAAATTTGTTATTTAGATTTTCGGATTCTACGTACCTTGAAACGTAAAACGTCTAATTTTGAGAGGGGTTAAAATTTTCTTTTTCTTGCTCGATTCCAAAGGCTTATTATTGAAAATAATAAACTAATTTGATTAATAAACTGAAAATAATAAACCAAAATGGGAAAAACAGTTAATTCAGTTATGTTTTTCCCATAAAATGTAGCTAAACTTGAAATTTTCAAATATTTTAGAAATTCATTAGTGCATGGGCCTTGGGAATTGAAAAACTGAAAGATTGACTCTGGAATCATCAAAATCGAACAATAATTGCCAGAGAAATATGAAAAAAAAACCGTTTATTCAGTAGTTTTTCCCATTTTGGTTTATTATTTTCAATATTGAACCTTTGGAATCGACCAACAACAAAAAATTTTAACACCCCCTCAAAATTTGATGGTTTACGTTTCAAGGTACGTAGTACCCAAAAATCGAATAAAACGCTGCAAATCATTGCTCAAAGGTTTATTATTTTCTGTATAGATCACCCTTCTGTATAGATCACTGGTTCTCCATCAATAGCACCTACCACCATCTGTATTCTCCCTTGACCTTCCCTCTCAAATTTCAGCTTCCTGCGTTCAATAGGATTGAAAATGACTTCGGAGCTCACTCAGCTGATCAGTGATGTGAGGAGTGAAGAAGATCTCCTCGAATGCTGGAGACGCCTGGAAAAGCACTTCCATTCAATAGGATTGAAAATGGCTTTGAAGCTCACTCAGTTGATCAGTGATCTGAGGAGTGAAGGAGATTTCCTCGAATCCTGGAGACACCTGGAAGAGCACTTCCATTTAATAGGATTGAAAATGGCTTCGGAGCTCACTCAGCTGATCAGTGATCTGAAGAGTGAAGAAGCCTTTGAGCAATGATTTGCAGCGTTTTTTACCTACCAACTTTTTTTTACCTACCAGCTAAGTACTACCTACCACACCATACTGGCTTCACACCTTCACAATCAAGTTTATTAGAAAGAACTAAACGCTTCACACTCGATTGGAAAAAAAAATAGAAAGTTTCATATGGAAATTTGATTACTGGTTACGCAGAAGGCAAAACTGTATACAAATCGAAGAAATGAACAGCGATCGCATTTTAGTCAGATAAAATTTGAATGGAGATTAGACCTCTTTTGCGATTCACACTCATGATTCTGTTTTATCGAAGGAAAACCTTCAAGTACTCTTAGGGACCGAACGGTTTGTCCTACAGAGCTCCGGGTGGTCTCAAAAATTTTTAAAAATTCAATACTATTTAAAATTGGTGAAAAAACGATACTTTTATTTCGAGAGTTTTCGAGCTAGGGCACTCTTGAAAATTTCAACCCTTAATTTTCACCCCTTGGAATTGACCTACATCAACCAAAAGCTTCGCGGCACAACTAGACCCCAAATGAAGCCCATATACCAAATTTGAACCAAATCGATCCAGTGTTGCTAAGAAAAGTGCCGCGTACGGCGGACGGACGGAAATTTTTTTATTCGATTTTCGTATTCTACGTACCTTGAAACGTAAAACATCAAATTTTGAGGGGGGGTTAAAATTTTTTTTTTTTCTTGCTCGATTCCAAAGGCTTATTATTGAAAATAATAAACCAAAATTTGGCCGTCCGTCCGCCGTCCGCCGTACGCGGCACTTTTGCCACAGCATTGACCGATTTTGATGAAATTTGGTATGTAGGCTCCATTTGGGGTCTAGTTGTGCCCCGAAGATTTTGGTTGATGTAGGTCACTTCTAAGGGTTCCAAAATCAATTTTGAAATTTTGAAAACGCCCTAACTCAAAAAATTTTGATATAAAGGTATTGTTTTTCCTTCAATTTAAGATTCTATAGAATTTTTAGAATTTTTTGAGACCAACTGGAGCTCTGTAGGACAAACTGTTCGCTCACTACGAGAATTTAAAGTTTGGACGTACGATAAATCAGAAACACGAGTGTGAATCGCAAAAGAGGCCTAATCTCCGTTCAAGTTAAAGCTGACCGAAATGCGATCGATGTTTTTCTTCCTGTTGGATGGTTGGTGGCTTTGCAGACGAGTGATTAATGTAGAAAAATAATAAACCATTGTGTAATAATTTGCAGCGTTTTTCTCTGGCAATTATTGTTCGATTTTGATGACTCTGGCGGCAATATTTCAGTTTTTTTCAATTCCCTAGGGCCGTGCACTAATTAATTTTGAAAATTCTTTAAAATTCCAAATTTAGGTACAACTTTTCAAGTTTTTGCCCCCTCAATTTCGCGAAATACTGACTCGGAACGAGGAACGAACGGCGGCTGATGAGACCCCCTTAAGACCAAAAGTAGAAAAATAGTCGAATGAGTGATACCTGCTTGTCTTATACTGGTTTCAAAAATAGCAGTTGCAGTCAGACTGAAATTCTAGAATGGACAAAGAAATACTTAGGTCATCATAATAACGTAATTTACTGTGTGAAATCACCCTCTTCTTCTTATCTTGACCGGCACTTTGTAGGTACTGAGAAGATTCAAGTACATAATATTCCATCTATATCATCACCTTTTTAGACTGGACATAGACTGGAGAGGTTTTTCGGTTATGTTCGTAGCATCGCATTCTGGAGCGCAACAAGGTGGAACTGAAAATTAGATAAAATGATTGGTGCATTTAGGAGCTAATTAAATTCAACTGGATTCCACTAAATGGATCGCCGTACCAAATCAACAACAGTATTTCCCTCTTCAGGGATATGCAATGTAATATTGTGCTAAATAGGTAATATAACATATATCTCAACTGTGCTATTTCTAGGCTCCAGCAGATTGTTAAAAAATTGCGTGATACCTACAGACGTGATTTTAACGTCCATGATCGGTAGCGAACGTAACATCAACTAATTATACTGCTAACCTCAGGAAGGGGCACATCAACTACCGCTAACCTAAGTTATACAATAATTCATTGCCTAATAATAATGCGTTAAAAAATTGTGGCGCTACAAGTGAGCAAGATAGCGAGAATGAGAAGAAGCCTACTACTTTGGATTTCAAAGGTGATGAATTTTACTTACCGTCGCGTCGATTTGTCTTTTTTCCAACTATACGTGTCTTCACTTTGAAACCGCGAAACTTCGAAATTATTCACGTTGAGAAACAAAGAAACGAGACGACAAAAGATAAAATTCAACGAAGCCAAACATGAGCAAAAACGAAAAGGAGGTTCAAAATTCAATCAACATTTGCGCGATTGGTAGATGAAGTTAGATGATACTTAGGTATCCTGACTTTGTATAAGAAATGAGAGGTGTGTGAAAAGATACAAACGAATGAATGAATTTGCATTCGTGTTTCTTGCGAATGATCGACCATCATTTTGTCAGAAATGCGGACTTAAAAAACCTTCGAATTGCCCTTCGCGGTAGAAAACCATGTAAAGGCTGTAAACTACAAAAGAAATTGAGTTCAACGCTGTAATAAAAGTTACTATAAACGTTGATAATGAATATTGAATAAGTTAGGAACGTACCTTTAGTTTCTTTGAGACGCCCTCAGTCCTTCCTTGTTCCTTCATCTGTCCGGTGACCACAAAAATTCATATTTCCACGAAAAGGGTCCATATTATTATAAAATGAATGTTATAATAGGTAATGATAATTAGGTGCCAATCTACCGTAGGTTTACTGGAGAGCTCATCGAAAGTTCTTTCTTCAACTCGGTACATGCACTCCAATTCGTTCACTTTTCGATCCCCAGCATAGTTTCCCCACTTTCCGTTCCAACAATAACCTAAAAGTTAGAGCAAAACAGAAGAATAATAGACAGAAAACTCGAAATAGGTACCGTAAACGAAAGACTGTTGAGCGGGCTGGGGGCAGAACACACGACCTCCCAGCTGTTTCTTTTGTATCTCTCCCGTGTGCATTTCTTCATCTTCTCCATGTTTCTCTCCCGTTAGACTAGTAGCTGACTCTCTTCTAAACAGTTGATGGGTTAACGAAAGCTACAAACTAATGTATTGGAAAACGGATCTCTATCTTTGAAACTGTGTTGAATTTCAGTTGTTTCTTTTGTATCTCTTCTGTATGTTTATCTCGCATTAGGCTAGCAGCTGAAGTCGAAAACAGCAACCAATTCTTTATCAAAATGTCCTCTACGGTGAGTAGGAAAATAGATTTCCCCTTTTAAAAATGATGTCCTTTTTGAAATTTGTCAAATTGGCGAAAATTTTGACTCACTTAGTTGACGGCTGGCTATCAATCCACTTGTAAGTAGGTAGGTACAAATTATTTTATTTAATTATATTTCCAACAGCGGAAATGGTGCAAAGTTTTCGAATTTCAGCTGTTCTTTTGTATCTCTCCCTTGTGCATCTCTTCTATAAGACAAGGAGACGAGGCCGGAATCAGTAACTCTAGTGAAGCATTGAACAATTCTTAATCAAATGTCCTCTACAATGATGGGAATGTGAATCTCTGCCACTTCCAAACTCCGACGTTTAAAAACGGTGCCTACTTGAAACTTGCGGAAATTTCGCCTCACTTTGTTGATGGCTAGATTTCAATACACTTGCTATAACTACGGATTTATATATATTATATTTCCACCAGCAGAAGTGGTCCAAATTTGACGAATTTTGGTACAAGAATGGGCCTATTATATTCGAAAATTGCCTATTTGGTCGAAAATTGCGAAAGGGGTTCCAGATCCCATTTATCCGAATAGATCATTGAATGTGATATTAATGATGTCGTATTAGCCTCCTATCAAAGTCGAGAACCTACCTATTAATGTTTTCCTTCCGATTAAGTGTTTGAATCGGGTAGAAGGAGTTAGAAATGTTGAAAAAGATCTCTCCTATTGAACAATGAGGTAATTTTGTCGATTGATAAGTATCCCTAGTCATGTACAACGCACGAGTAACCGACTGGTGATTGTACAATTGTGTATAAATCATGTAATAGCGAAAAGCTAACAAAGAATAGGTGAAATAGGCGCTGCGTAGTTGACCCGAGGGAGGTCCGGGCCGGACTGCGCCTGGCGTCTGGTGAAAGGAATCGATTATCGATGTTTCCTACAAATCGATTCTTCCTTGACGATTATCGATGTTTCTCATCGTTTGTCTTGATCCATTTTTTAGGACGTCCCACAGTAAGACTTGGGCGTCCTTATGCGATCGATCTGGGGTGAAGGAAGACAACACTCAACAGAAAAAAAAAATAACCACACAGTAATCCGTTTTAGACCATTCTGAATCCAAATCCGCGAAAAAAACCATAGGTGTATGTCTGTGTGTGTGTGTGTATGTGTGTGTGTGTGTGTGTATGTGTGTATGTGTGTGTGTAACAAAATCTTGGGTACTCTGCACAGGCCTTAGTTCTCAACCGATTTTCCTGGTTCTTTTTTTGTTCGTCGCGGAAAACTATCTAGTTGTGCACTACGTCGCCGGAATTTCGAATTTTGCCTTTTAAGGGGGGGAAAGGGGGGGTTAATGCTCGAAAAACGTGCGTTTTTGGGCATAATCATGTGTACTCTGCCCAGGCCTTAGTTCTCAAACGATTTTCGTGGTTCTTTTTTCGTTTGACGCGTAATACTATCTAGTTGTGCACTACGGCGCCGGAATTTTGGATTTTGCTTTTTAAGAGGGGGAAAGGGGGGGTTAATGCTTAAAAAACGTGCGTTTGCGTGCATAATCTTGTAAACTCTGCCCAGGCCTCAATTTCCAACCGATTTGCGTGTTTCTTTTTTTGTTTGACTCAAATAACTTCCGAGTTGTACATGATTTTACCAGAGTACCAAAATTCGCAAGGGGAGGGGGTGAGTGGGGGGATAATATTCACAAAATATCCGATTTTTCAATATTTTGGTTCCTTTACTACTTACTAATTGTACCCAAGCTTTGAAATTGAGGAAAAATTCTCATTATACCTCCGAATTTTCATGAATTATTCTCTGTACCACCATGGAACTAATAGTGGTGCCACCATGGTGCCATGATGCCATAAACCGCTTATTTCGTGGTTTTTTTTTGTGTTTCACTTTGAATACGGATGTGAACTTCGACGGACTGCCTACCAAAACTAACAGATGAAAGTTCAATGTTACGACGTATTTCCGCTTTGGTGCCAGACTGGCACCATTGTTGGCGTTGGGGTTGGTGGGGGGGGGGGGGGGAACTCGAATTCGCATGTTGGGTATCTTAGATCATGGATTTTAAAATGCTCTTCAGATTCGAGGCTCCCATGCCGCTAGAAATGTTAAGGTGGATAATGGTGGGGGGGGGGATCACTATTTCTTCCCTAAAGTAATAAACCAAATTACATCGAGTGAAACAGTTTTATCGCTTACCAACTGGTTTAACTGATCTAATGCTTATCCAATGGGACGTCCCCTGGAATGCATGCATTACTAAACAATATGTTTTCCGAATAAAGCGTGTAACGTACAATTGTTTGATTATTAGTTACTGCAATCGATTGACAATTTCTGGCAATCGATGAAAAAGTGTTCTCCTAGGTTTTACGGATTAGTTTCGCTCAACTACGAATAATGTTATCCTGGCTTAATAAGCATTTTAACGAGAAAAAAAAAACAACGGACCGACCTCAAAATTCATTATGGCAACCCAATTAAAAGGAGTAATAATATAGTTACAATACAATTCAGATAGGTTGGTAGGCATTGATTCTAGGCTGCCTTACAAAAGATCTTGATAATGAATTGTACATGCGAAACACACTAAATATAGGTAGTAGGTAGTTAAAGAATGATATTATGTAATTAAAAGATGGTACGTCGGTATACCAATGATTCCTAGGGAGATTCACACAAATATCCTATCATCATACGACAGCAGTGAGGTAGGTAGTACCTAATACTTTTCGAAAACATATTAGATTCGAATACTACATAACAGTGATAGGTCCCTTCTCTTATTCTTGTTACCGAATTTTCAAAGAAATAATGAAGCTATTGCAATAGACTTAAAAAAAAATCTGCTTCCGAGTCTACCAAGGTAGTGGAAGCAATTTTTCTACTTTTCAAGGTTGAAAAAGAAAAGTTTTCGCGTTTCACGTTATAAACCTTCTTGTACATTATTGGTTTCGTTCCTCTCATGGAATCCTTGTAACGATAAAACTATACTAAGATATGTCCGATTTCGATAAAAATGTCGAGGGATTGAGCGGGTTGGCGTGTAGATGGCCTCGAATGAAAATCATCGCCCCTGGATTGTTAGTAGCCTTTGCGCATGCGCAAACGTAAAAACATTGTAGTAGCCATACTTACAATTTTCAGGGATTGTGCGAGTTGGGGCGTAGGTGGTCTCTTATTAGGGTAGTGCAAGGTACCTATTTAGAGATTGATGCTTTGAGAACTACAATGCATCGGATCACCTATACAATATGGTTATAAGAAACCAATTTACCGGACCACTTGGCAGACTTTTTTTCCTAGAAATGTATTGTTAGTTACCCTGTGACGCGATTTTTTTTTTTTTTCTTTCCAAAGATTTTAGGCGTAGCGAGGTATGTGATCACTTCGGAGGGCCAACCGAGTTTTGTTCCCCGGATTTCAATAAAGATTCAAAATTATGTAAAATACCTATGTTTTGAAAATTGTAAAAAACGTCTGCCAAGTGGGTGTGGCACATAGCTTCCTCGTATCCATAACCCGATTATATAGATGATCCGATGCATAGTAGTTAATCTCAAAACACTAATCTCTAAGTACCTTTCACTACCCTCATAGGGGACCATCTACACCCTAATCTGGACAATCCTAGAAAATTTCATCAAATTCGGATGAAAAATGTAAATGTTAGGGCTATTACAAGGATTTTACGTATGCACATGCGCAGAGGCTTCTGTAAATTTTAAGGCCTTGATTTTCATTGGGGACCATCTACAGCCAAATCCGCGTAATCCCTAAAAATGTCATCGAAATCGGGTAGAAAATGTGGAAGTTATGGCCGTTACAAGGAATTCACGTTTGCGCATGCGCAGTAGCTACTATCAGTCCGAAGGTGATGATTTTCATAGGGGACCATTTAAATACTAATCTGTAACATCCCTGAAAATTTCATTGAAATTGGATGGAAAATGTAGAAGTTATGGCCGTTACAAGGAATTCACGTTTGCGCATGCGCAGTGGCTACTATCAGTCCGAAGGTGATGATTTTCATAGGGGACCATTTAAATACTAATCTGTAACATCCCTGAAAATTTCATCGAAATCGGATGGAAAATGTAGAAGTTATGGCCGTTAAAAGGAATTCACGTTTGCGCATGCGCAGTGGCTACTATCAGTCCGAATGTGGGGATTTTCATAGGGGGCCATCTAAATACTAATCTGTAACATCCCAAAAAATTTCATTGGAATCGGATGGAAAATGTAGAAGTTATGGCCGTTACAAGGAATTCACGTTTGTGCATGCGCAGTGGCTACTATCAGTCCGAATGTGGGGATTTTCATAGGGGGCCATCTAAATACTAATCTGTAACATCCCAAAAAATTTCATTGGAATCGGATGGAAAATGTAGAAGTTATGGCCGTTACAAGGAATTCACGTTTGCGCATGCGCAGTGGCTACTATCAGTCCGAATGTGGGGATTTTCATAGGGGGCCATCTAAATACTAATCTGTAACATCCCAAAAAATTTCATTGGAATCGGATGGAAAATGTAGAAGTTATGGCCGTTACAAGGAATTCACGTTTGCGCATGCGCAGTGGCTACTATCAGTCCGAATGTGGGGATTTTCATAGGGGGCCATCTAAATACTAATCTGTAACATCCCAAAAAATTTCATTGGAATCGGATGGAAAATGTAGAAGTTATGGCCGTTACAAGGAATTCACATTTGCGCATGCGCAGTCGCTTCTATCAGTCCTAGGATGATGATTTTCATAGGGGACCGTCTACACACCAACCCGCACAATCCCTGAAAATTTCATAGAAATCGGACAATAACTTCGTATAGTTATGCGCGTTACAAGGAATTCATGACAGACGGACAGACACACAGACAGACAGACACGGAACCAAAATTGTTCAGAAAGGTCTAAAACGCAAAACGCGAGTGAAAATTTCGATTTTGGAGAACTTTTTTTGTCGTCCTTGAAAAGTGAAAACAAAGCTTCCGCTACCTTGGTAGACTCGGAAGCAAAATAAGTTTGACAGAGTAGTTCTTCATTTTAACCCCATTGTTTATTTTGAATTGTTGTATCTCCGATATTTATTCTAATTTATTTCAAACAGTAGCAAATTTAATCTACATCAAAAAGTTACTTGGCATAAATTATTGAAATCATAATAAAAACAAATAGGTAATATAATAGTTTTAAGAAACCGACAAAAGTGGAACAATTTAATGGTTTTCAGCGCACTTCGTCAGTAACAGAGGGTTTTAACGTTGCAAATACGTACTTGAAAAATTCAAAAAATGCCTGATGAGCCACGTACCCGCCTTTTGTTAAAGTTCCTTGAAACCCTCACCAGAGAGCTCCTTTGTAGGTGTCTGGAGTTCTGATAACGAGTTCGAGAAAAAATCCGGAACGCCAGAACCGAGTTCCTAACTAGTCCGGAACTGTGTCCGAAAGTCACTGCGAACAGCGAACTCAGTTCCAGAACTCGGAATTCGTGCACTGCGAACGCGTAAAGCCCTACTGCGCATGCCCGGACTGTTCTAGAACTGTCCCGGACTGCACTACGAACGAAGCTCTGCAGACATCTGATTACAAGTTCAGGGGTAGAATGACCGGGGGTTCTTTGACGGGAGTGTCCTTTGCCTGGGAGGAAAGGCTCGGGGATACATGCTTTTCTAGTTATGGCGGGGGGGGGGGCTCATAGCATCCCATGTTGCTTGCTTCCATGGCTCTTCCTGCTTCCATGGATGATGTGTAAAACCTCCATGCTACTTCCATCAGAGTCACCTAAATTGAGGCCCTCGTTCACACACTGTTATCATGGATACTATAAATCACACTTCCATGTGAGTTTTTTTTCTGTTATCGTTTTCTGGTCTCGCCGAATTTTAGTTACTGAGTATTATTTAGATGTAATAATTATTTATTTTAATGACTTTATCAAACGCGAATCTTCATCATTACTTAGTTTGAACTTCTAATATTAATTCGTCAAAATGATCGTCGTCCGTCGCTTGTTTCAAACGTTTCCTACTACAGGAGTCGTACAAGGTTGGTCCTGCCTTGATGTACTTATCTACCTGCTTTTTACTATCTTTATTCCATCTCTTATTATCTTGTACTGAGGAGGTAGCAACCATTCTATTGTCAGATATGCCCATCAGGATGCCTATTTTCCGACAGAGGGGTCACTCATCCTCCTGGACCAGCCGACTTCACGTTCACGTTGGATTCGCGGACAGCCCTTGTCTAAACCATTTCTGCTACCTTTCCGCTTTTCCGTAACTTTGATGTTTCAGAGAAAGGAAACCAGCTCGTTGAAGTGTTATCTGGCATTCTCACCAGAATTTACACATCTTAGGAAGTCGAAACATTACATTAGCTATGAAAATGATTTAACTGTTGTTCACAACCAAAAACAATCAGTCCCCCAAAGCTTCCAAAAAAATTATGCTTTTAGCAACATTTAACCTTCTCAGAGGCTATAATGATATTGTAAAATGCTGGTTAAGAGTTCCAATATCAAGCTGGCCTTCTTTTTCTAAAATACCAGAATAGCAGATGGTTTAGAAGAGTGCTATTAATTATAATAACCATGAATCCAGCTTGAAGTCGGCTGATACCCCACCTTGATACCCAAATAATCCTGTGGTCCCAGACTGGTTCCCCGGAGTCAACATACTACCAATATGGCTAATTTTCTGTGAAAAGGCCTTTTTAGGAATGAGGAAAATTACACTATTGATGTATTAGCTCCTGATATTGAAAAATATCTCCTATGATTACAATGTGTCTCTCTAGGCTTGAGATACCTCCACAATGTTTATCAGTGTTGCCATTAATTTACATTTTCTGCTGTTCAGGCTCCCGACATTTCCACCGATGGCTCGCTCCAACGCTGAAAACATTGAACAATCGTAGGAAGAAGATGGGTCCACAGGAACCGTCTCCCCGAAACACTTTTGCCGAGTGGTAAAGTACATTTTGTTGATCTACTGATATGGTTCAAGTGAAGTGACCTACCATTACGGAAATGCTATGCTAGGTTTCTTCGGCATTAAGAAGAGGTTTGCAATGGATAGCAATCGGACCGCTCATGGGCGGTCCACAGCCTTAAATCGCCGTCTAAAATCTTTCAACAGTTCAATGGCACTTTTGCTGTCCAAGTTTTTAGTGTTACACAAACTGGAGCTCGTGCTACTCTTAAGTGATGAAAAAAATTCTAGTGCACCCCTATCCACTATTATTATAACTAATAGCATATTTTATTAAATATTCAAATTAAAATTAAAACTCAATAGGCATACGCTAGGTATTTGTCCCCACTCAAATATTATTGATATTTGGCCAATTTCGGGAAAATTTCTTGAGTTATGACCAAATAAGTAATGCTACGATACCGAATATGCCATAATAATATGATTAAAAAGTAATTGCCACTAAAAAATGTTCACCACATTTTTGGAAATGTTGATGTTGATAGCTTGTGTATATTTATACCTGTCATAAAAAAAAGTGTCGAGCTTTGGAAATCTTTTTAGAATGTCCCAAAACGAATTTCAGTGAAGAATAGTTTCAAAATCTTTGATAGGTACGTACTAAACATTTTGAGGCCAATACATGCGATAGGTAATTCAAGGACCAAAACTTGGTTGAATGAGGAATTTCACCATGTCGGAATTTCCTATTTTTTACCCCAAAATCGGATTCAGCACCTCGAAAAAACCCCTATGGCAGACTTTCAGCCCGTACTTCCTAATTTACGAATAAACAAAACATTGTAAAAAAATATGAACGTTTATAAAAACCGGGAGGATGACGTCAACCTGGAATAGTTCATTTATGGCCGCTTGAAGCGCTGAGATCGAGAAATCAATAGTCCCCAGATGCAACATTTCACCAAACCAGTAAAGTTCAAAATCAAAAACTGAAGAAAAAATAGAAAAAGCAAGATGGGGAAAATTAGGTTCCCCTGTTTGATAACTTTCTTCTTTAGATAACACGATTTTGTCGTACCATTGGGCAACACTGGGATGAGATGGCGATCCAAACAGCCAATCAGCAAGCTTTTCTGCTTCACGTTGAAGAGGTCCGTTTTCCCGGTTATTTTTTGAAATCATAAATTTTGATTGTCTCCCAAAAAAACAGGAGACTTATTTTCCGAAATCATTCCGATTTTAATCTATCCCACACCATTAACTATTCAGGAAAAATGAAAACAGAATTCGGTGAAATTCCTCATTATAGTCGTAATGCAATTTTATGAAGGAAATGAAACAAATAACGAAAAAATGCGCTCATTCCTGCCTGGTAATTTGGTCAAAAGTTGTCATAACAGCCAAAGTTTATACATCTACGGGACCTGGGGCTTAGTTGCTCACCTTGCAGGCGGAGTGAAGTGCAGTGAGTGCAGGCGCCCACAGCCTTGTTTGGTCTGGGAGTCATTAGTGATCTGCTAAAATGCTTTAATTTCGTAGGAACTACGACGCTGAGCTCTATGCATTCGGACAGCGTCTTCAAGAGGACTTCGATAAAGATGCTTTGAAGCAGGCGCTGCTCGACCAGTCTTTCATCCAAGAGCAGGAACATCAGCAACAAGAAGTTGGAATCGAGCCAGGGCTGGAAATCCAGGACAATTCCAAAATGAGCCTCGAAGGAGACCGATTGATCCAACTTTATGTTGAACAGTACCTGTCTTCCACACTGCCGAAGCTTCCTAAGAAATACATCAGGTAAAAGCCGTATTTCATTATAGAAATATCTTCACAATTGAGGAATTGTGAAATGAAGATTAATTTTAAATTCAAATAAAGATTATTTCCTATGTGCGTCCGGGTGCAAGATTTATAACTTAGTTTTTAGAAGTGGATACTTTAAAATGAAAATCCATACAGAAATTGCCTAAGCTCTATGTTAGTACTATTGTCTAGGGGTGCGTCGGTCCAGGTATTTTAACATGTTTAATGTTTTAGGGCTGGGGGTCGTTCTGTGAATTCCGACACGCAAATCTGCAACGTTTTTTTTCTTAGTTACCACGGACCGATTTCTTAGTTATCACGTTATATCGGCTCCATTTGGGGTCTAGTTGTACCAAGATGGTCACTGATCAGCTGAGTGAGCTCCAAGGCCATTTTCTCTCCTGTTGAACGCAGGAAGCTGAAATTTGAGAAGCAGGGTCAATGGAGAATGCTGAAGGCGCCTGAGTGGTCACTGATCAGCTGAGTGATCGGCAATCTAATTTCTCCCTTGCGAGGGAAAAACATTAAACATAATTTAATGTTTTTCCCTCGCAAGGGAGAAATTGATTATACATTAATTTTCTGAAACGGTTCCTACGGTTATGGTGATAAAGATGTAACTCTTCCAAGTTACCGGTACAGTTCCATTATCAGTACCCATTGCTTCCTGAACATGGTCAAAATCCCATTCTCATGATCTCAACTTACAATACAAAAGGAGAGAATTCAAATAAGTGTTATAAAAGAGACAATAATTTTATAGTATTGGCCACATTTCAAGAAAATAATATCCAGTCCAGAGATGCCTTCCAACTGCAAAAGCGTTTTATGAAACAATATCTTCTCAGACCGTGGAACTGAACCGTCACTGCATGGAACCGTTACAAGTTGATACTTGGTTCCATAGTCTCAGTACAGCTGCATCGACACACCTCTACTATTGTCCCTTATTGAGGAATTCGTGCACACATCGAAAATATGTGTTGCCTTTTTCGTTTTGCAGAGCTTTCTGACCAGTTTAGGTGATGCAGTAGGTATTTAAATATAGCATTTCCAAGTCAAATGAAACCTTTTCCAAACCAAATGAAACCTTTTCCAAGCCAAATGAAACCTTTTCCAAACCAAATGAAACCTTTTCCAAACCAAATGAAACCTTTTCCAAGTCAAATGAAACCTTTTCCAAGTCAAATGAAACCTTTTCCAAACCAAATGAAACCTTTTCCAAACCAAATGAACCCTTTTCCAAACCAAATGAACCCTTTTCCAAACCAAATGAAACCTTTTCCAAGTCAAATGAAACCTTTTCCAAGTCAAACGAAACCTTTTCCAAGTCAAACGAAACCTTTTCCAAACCAAATGAACCCTTTTCCAAACCAAATGAACCCTTTTCCAAACCAAATGAACCCTTTTCCAAACCAAATGAAACCCTTTCCAAGTCAAATGAAACCTTTTCCAAGTCAAACGAAACCTTTTCCAAACCAAATGAACCCTTTTCCAAACCAAATGAACCCTTTTCCAAACCAAATGAAACCTTTTCCAAGTCAAATGAAACCTTTTCCAAGTCAAATGAAACCTTTTCCAAGTCAAATGAAACCTTTTCCAAGTCAAATGAAACCTTTTCCAAACCAAATGAAACCTTTTCCAAGTCAAATGAAACTTTTTCCAAATCAAATGAAACTTTTTCCAAACATAGTGTATTTCTTAAAGTAAACAATCGTAGATGAATAATATTTAGCATTTCCAAGCCAAATGAAACCTTCTCCAAACCAAATGAAACCTTGTCCAAGTCAAATGAAACTTTTCCCAAATCAAATGAAACTTTTTCCAAACATAGTGTATTTCTGTAAAGTAAACAATCGTAGATGAATAATATATTACAAAATTCCAGAAATTCAGTCTTAGAGGTTCAATCAGACAATGTAAGTATTGGTGACTCCCCTTGATTATCGGTTTCTCCGTGTGGGCGTGGCTAGTAGGTAGGTACCCACTCATATTCAACAGTCAGAAATTTCTCAAACTTACTTGTTTCCTATTCTACTAACGTGAGATCTACTTCGATAATCCCATGTCTAAAATTCATTGAATTTTCATTTTGGCAACTTCTTTGTACGATAGGTACAATTGCATCGATCTGAAATTTGCAGAGTATCTACCTAAGTATCTAGGTACCTCATTTCACTCATTTTCTCAATAGGTTTCATTTGACTTGGAAAAGGTTTCATTTGGTTTGGAAAAGGTTTCATTTGACTTGGAAAAGGTTTCATTTGGCTTGGAAATGCTATAGAATCTCATCAAAGTGTATTTTTCAATATCTACCGATTTATCTTACAGGAATATCAAAGCTCATCTGGTTAATGATGAGATGCTGGCATACATTTCGAAAGATTTGGGAATGAGGGATCTCATCCAGCGTGCGGTAAGACTCAGTTACAGAATTATTACAAATTAAGGGGATGGACGCGATACTTGCTCAAGACAGGATTGACTCTTGTGATGAAGGAAAGACGAAAGTAGTACACACTTGAAGGGCTTATGCTTTACCAGCTCAAAAGACGAAAGCCAAGAAGGGCCATGGTGACATGTGGACATTATAGTTCATAGGTTTCACGCTAGGGGCGATTTTAGGGGTACTTCATTCCCAAAGTCGCACCTCTGCAAATCATAATTATAGCGACTTGAAACCTCTCTTGATATAATAATGAGGTTTCGACAGTACTACCACTCCTTTGATTATGATGGTAAATTCCGAAAATTAAATTTGAAAAAAAATCTGTATATTCTGCTAAATTAAAGTGAGTGGATTGCCATTCAGTCCTAAAACAATCGGTACTGAAACAGCAGTGGTTTCATTTATCTCTTGATTATTCACGTGAAGGTGTCAATTTTTCATGGCATTTTCATTTTAGGAACTGGAGTTGAAGAGATAATGATAATTCGATAATTTCTGTCGTGTTGATAATATGCCTGGTTATCTGAAGCTTTCCGTCGCTTTTTGCAGAATTACCCCGTCGAAGAAGCAGTGTTAGCCCGCAGTTTCAAAAGTGTGATCCAGGCTTTGGCATTGAGCAGTGGCGAGGACAGAGCTTGCGCTCTCGTTCGAGATTTAGTCGTGTCTCAACTTGTCGGCCGAGATTTAACACCGTTCTGCACGCCGGATGACCCTTTGGAGGAATTGAAAAATCACCTGAAAGCCAACGGTCAGGAGGCGCCCGAACCGCGACTCATTTCAGTCATCGGGAAGAACACAATCCTCGCCAGTTACGACGTGGGGATGTACTCCAGCAAGGTTATGATTGGTCGAGGTGAGATTCGTGCTTCCATGTATTTTATTTTATTAGGTAAAGTAAGTAAACAACCATTTCAGGTTGGATTTTCGTCCGACTGCCATTCCTGGCGTCGTGGACGTCATCAGCTGTCTTCCTAAAGGAAGAACAGAATTTGTTCTGATGATTTCGCTCATGGCTTCCCATTGGCCTCATCGCCCTGGGTTGTGACGAGGGGGAACTGCGACGGACTCGCCCGAAAATATGCCGCTGAGGCGGGCCTCGAACTCACGGCCCCTGCAACCGGTTCGAGTCCTGTCTCCAGAGACACATGCCGTAGCTCGCTCGGTCACAGCTGACCCAATATTTTATTAGGTTAAGTACAAATTGTTGTAACGACAAGAGCAAATGAATAACTTGAGACATCAGGATGTTCTGACATGCTCCAATCCCTCTGCAGCCCCTCATCCAAACCCAGATGGGAGGCAAGGTGACATCAACGTTATTGGTAATCTTGGATCACCTAACAGACGTCTTATTCTAAAGGTCCATAGGGCCGGTTCCACTAACGCGGAGTAACTAGAGTTGATCTGAGACCGAGCTTCAAAAGACCATTTTACCAACGCGTTTTCACGGTTCAACTTACCGCTTTACCGCGATTAAACTCTCTTCAGTTTGAACCATCTGTGCAGGTTGTTTAACACTCTGATCCGTGGATCATCTAATCAATCCAAAGCCATCGCCATATTGAAAACTCATTATTTCTGTTCTACCTTCTTGGTTAATGAATTTTTTCAATCATCAAAATTCAAAAAATATTACCTATATTTGACTGATGAATTTTTTGGTTTATTATTTTCAATAATAAGCCTTTGGAATCGAGCAAGAAAAAAAATTTTAACCCCCCCTCAAAATTTGATGTTTTAAGTACGTTTCAAGGTACGTAGAATACGAAAATCGATTAAAAAATTTTCGTCCGTCCGCCGTACGCGCCACTTTTCTTAGCAACACTGGACCGATTTGGTTCAAATTTGGTATATGGGCTCCATTTGGGGTCTAGTTGTGCCGCGAAGCTTTTGGTTGATGTAGGTCACTTCTAAGGGGTGAAAATTAAGGGTTGAAATTTTCAAGAGTGCCCTAGCTCGAAAACTCTCGAAATAAAGGTATCGTTTTTTCACCAATTTTAAATAGTATTGAATTTTAAAAAATTTTTGAGACCACCCGGAGCTCTGTAGGACAAACCGTTCGGTCCCTACGAGTACTTGAAGGTTTTCCTTCGATAAAACAGAATCATGAGTGTGAATCGCAAAAGAGGTCTAATCTCCATTCAAATTTTAGCGGACTAAAATGCGATCGCTGTTCATTTCTTCGATTTGTATACAGTTTTGCCTTCTGCGTAACCAGTAATCAAATTTCCATATGAAGCTTTCTATTTTTCCAATCGAGTGTGAAGCGTTTAGTTCTTTCTAATAAACTTGATTGTGAAGGTGTGAAGCCAGTATGGTGTGGTAGGTAGTACCTAGCTGGTAGGTAAAAAAAATGTTGGTGGGTAAAAAACGCTGCAAATCATTGCTCAAAGGCTTCTTCACTCTTCAGATCACTGATCAGCTGAGTGAGCTCCGAGACCATTTTCAATCCTATTGAATGGAAGTGCTCTTCCAGGCGTCTCCAGCATTCGAGGAGATCTTCTTCACTCCTCAGATCACTGATCAGCTGAGTGAGCTCCAAAGCCATTTTCAATCCTATTGGATGGAAGTGCTCTTCCAGGCGTCTCCAGCATTCGAGGAGATCTTCTTCACTCCTCAGATCACAGATCAGCTGAGTGAGCTCCGAAGCCATTTTCAATCCCATTGAACGCAGGAAGATGAAATTTGAGAGGGAAGGTCAAGGGAGAATACGGATGGTAGTTGGTGCTATTGATGGAGAACCAGTGATCAAAACAGAAGGGTGATCTATACAGAAAATAATAAACCTTTGAGCAATGATTTGCAGCGTTTTTCTTTTTTTTCAACACGATCTGGAAACACGATGCGTTTTACGTAACACATGAAACAGTATTGTTCGAGGGGATCTGGATAATCTGATTAATTAATGAGAATAATTTAATCGTTGCTGTATTTTACCCCTAGCAAAATATACTATACGTTTTGTTAGAATACCTATTCCTTGGTGGGGATCAACCTAGGACTAGAGATGATGAATAAAATATACAAATTGATTCAGGAAAGATACATATATATTATCCTATAATAATGAGGCTTGTATCTATACCTAGGGCCGTATTCACAAAACGCACTTAGTGGGGCTTTTCACTAAGTGAAGCCTGAAATCTCCACTTAGAGCCGTACTTTAGAGAAAACGCTATTCACAAACCGAACTTTAGAAGAAGCGTCACTTCAGCTCCACTTTACCGAAGCTGAACTTTCGTCAAGTTACACTTTCCGGGTAAGTTTGGCTCCTACCACACTTTACTGGCCCTTAGTACAGCTTTTGACAAGAAGTGCGTCTATTTTGCTTGCTTCGACATCCGTTTTACGAAGTTTTTCCGTTCGGATTTAAATGGAAAACGACTACATGGAATATTTGCAGTATTTACGGAAAGGAGACGTGTACAAATTTTGCCAGGAAGGCGAAGAGAAAGCGAAAATGGATTCGAGTGTTGGTCAGAAGACCTTCCGCGCACGTCACAGGTAAACAATTTCCTACTTTTCCTTTTTACAGCTACCTCTGAGCACGTATAATTGTGCTCAGTTCATTTCAATTTGAGGACATTATTGTTCAAGTGTCCAAAATGTAGTCAGATTTATGTGAATTCTATTTCAAAGAACCAGTAGGTAAGCCCAAAATAACCTTTCATGTCGGCCTTTCCTCAGTCTTCCATCAACGATCGTAAAAAC
Organism: Apolygus lucorum; assembly: GCA_009739505.2. Classification (NCBI taxonomy): domain Eukaryota; kingdom Metazoa; phylum Arthropoda; class Insecta; order Hemiptera; family Miridae; genus Apolygus; species Apolygus lucorum. The sequence continues at coordinate 40,035,942 of CM019168.2, read as the reverse complement.
AATCCTTCCTATCCTAAATATTTTCTTTGTGAATATCAACAACTGGTCTAATTTACTATCCCTACACATTCTTGTAGATATCTATCTAGTTATCTAACTGAGGCGGTCGTTCTGTCACTGGATTAAGAAGTCGAATGACAGAACTCCAGTGACAGAACGATCGTTTTGTGCCTAGGATTCTCGAAATGTTTCATTTTCTAACTTCATTATAAGAATGGAAGAGATTGGAACATTATTGTTTCAGACAACGAACAACAACTCACCTAATCACAGTTTCGGTTTTTCAGGAGGGAAGACAACGAACTCGAAAAGGAACAAGAAATCATGTACTTTCTTATCCAATTCAAAAATATGTCACTACCTATATTTTTACTCAATTCCAATTATGTGATGAAGAATTTCAATAAATTTACCGGACCACTCAACTGGGTGTCATTATTCACAACTGACCATTTTCATGTACAAATTACTGTGTAATACCAATGGGTTTTCATCTACCTAAATAGAAAAATATATTACTAAGTTTCTTATCTAGGAATTTATGGACTACCTAATCGAACATAAAAATAGACAAATAGGTACTCCAGCATAATTATCCATATTTCAAAAAACAAAACAGGGTAGGTAGTGGGGTGAAAAATGTGATCACTTGAAATTATGATAATAATTTGTGTATTTTCGAGTAAATTCACAGAATCTCCAAAAATTATTGATCTGTGATACGTTAAATCTGATATTCATTAAATGAATATCAGTCAGGTCTTGAATGAGTTACACAATTATAATACCTATATGTATTATACAGTTAGATGGTAACAGTAAGTACATGTTGATAAAATGGTATGGATAGAAGAACATAACTATTAGGAACAAGATTAACAATCTCGGTTAGTTAGACATTTCATTAAATTTGATTGAATATCTTTTTCAATATCGAATGTAAATACACAGGACGTATCTTCTAAGAACCAGGTTCAGCAATTGCACATGGTACCTAGGTCACCTGAAAAAAATAAGGAAGGAGGGTCTAATAAAACAAGTAGTAGTAAGATAGTAGGAAGAATGTCATAACTAGGTAGTTGGTATTTACAACAATACACCTATTCTTTATGAGCATTTTAAGTGAAGTTGCTGTAGGTGTTTGCCGTTCTCGTAGGAATGCTTCATGGTAATGAATTCAATCAGGTATCACATCAATATACTTACAACTGAACAAATAGAACAACAGAAATTCGAAAATTAATTGTTGAATTTCGAATGATCTCATAATATGAGATCATCATATTATGATGATAAGAAAAACCATTAAAATATGACGAAAATACTTACGTCGTCGTAACACAGCTTTTCTTGCTTGGTGTTTGGACTCTATTATCTTGTTTATGGAAGGATACCAAGTTGTGCACCGACCTGACTCTCACCTTTCCTATTGTTAACGCCTCCCTCTTTGTTCCCGCTTCACATCAACCATTTTTCCTACCCGTCAGTCGTATTGGGAGCTCGAATGGGAGACGCCGTCCGATCATTTTTCGCCCCCCCGTTTCTGCTAAGTCTCGGCAATTCAAATTTCGCGAACCGGAGTGATTATCTCGCGGTCTACCTTCCTGCCGGAAGAACAGAAGCACGTAACGCCAGCCGGCCGGCTGCCACGCTAAGTCTCGAGCATACAGGTGAATCCCTCATCAAATTATTGTATTCCTCTGCTTCATCCATATTTCCTTTTCAGCTTGGTATCGGGGATTTTCTCTTTCTGATATTTCAAATCAACATTATTAAATTTGCTTTTCTCCATCTCTTAATAAACGTAGAATCGGTCTTTCAATTTCACAATTACAGTCCATTAAATTTATCATTCTCCGGACCGAACATACGTTTAGTGGTTACTTCAAGCCGGATCGATCGGCACATTAATTCCTTTCATAGTTGTAATATGTGTATGTGCAATACTTGAGTATAGGTGGGTATATCTTAAATTGACCTTCAAAGTAGATATTCACCATTTTGTAATCCTCTTACCTACCACGTTTGTCATTCTTTCCTCAGGTTCGTTCACGAACATTATTTCCGTACAATCATTGTTCATTATTTGTTCCTTTCCACCCTTTGACGTTTGTCCTGTGTTCCTTCCTTTGTTCTGGTTGTCTTAGCCGATCTTTCCTTCTCTTGTCGGTATCAGCTCATAGGTCGACATGGCATCAGAGCAGGATGTTAGACATTTCAAAGTCTTGAATAGCAAACTTGAACGTTTATGGTCTCAAGCTCAGATAGCCTTTGACTTGATTCCTTCACTTCCAACTAATATCGATAAATTCATGGTTCGGGCAGATCGAGTGGTCGAAACATATGCGGATTTCAACAACATTCTTACAGATTTAGCCGAAATGAGTGTATTACATGCTGATTTCGAGATGAGGATTACACAAAAGAGTGATGCCTTTGATGAAATGTACTTTCCTATTCTTGCTGCTAGGAATAAATATGCTGCTAGTCGAGCCATCCCGCCTCCTCAAGGAGTGAAAACGGCTAGTACTGCAAATCCACGTGCCTATCTACCTTCGTTGAATGTTGCCAAGTTTTCAGGCGACTTGGACAAATTTCCTGGTTTTATTGCACTATATGATTCAATTATTCATAAAAACACGAGCTTCTCGGATGTAGAAAAATTTAGTTTCCTTCTCAGTTACTTGGAAGGTAGCGCGCTCAAATTGGCAGAAACTGTACCTTTCCATCCTGATAACTACATGGTACTCTATAACTTATTAAAAAAGGAGTATTTGAACAAACGGGCATTGGCTTCGCACTACCTAAATAATATATTCAAGTTGACACCTCTGAGAAATATGTCCCCTAAATCTCTGAAAGATTTAGTCGAAACAATTCAATCTAATGTGGCCAGTTTGAATGGTTTAAATATACCCCATTTATCACAATTTATTCTGTTGCATTGGAGTTTGAGTCTCATTGACCAAAAAACCCGTAGAGAGTTTGAAATAAAATTCTTAGATACGGAGTTTCCCACATTTGACAAATTGGTTAAATTTCTTCGCGATATGTGTATTGTGAACCATTTAACCACCGGAGAATCGCAATCGACTTCGTCCAACAAAACTTCATTCCCTGCGGTTCTTGAAAAGAAACGTTCATTTGTGGCTACACAGGACAAAAATGTCGTATCTACGAAAATTGATTCAAATTCAAAGTTTTGTCCTTGCGGAAAAGCGGGTCATAAATTCGCCCACTGTCCTCTATTTCTGAAGGCCAATCTCGAAACTAAACAAAATTATGTTAGATCTTTCCAAAGGTGTTGGTCATGTTTGGGTCGGCACGCTATTGCTAATTGCCTGTCAACCAATAAATGTAGACATTGTCAAAGTAGGAAACATCATAGTGAACTACACAGGCCTGTTGTACAAAACCCTCCTTCTTCGAACCTGGCTCATTCTTCGACTGCTGCTGATCTTCCCCCTCCCGGTGTTTCACGATCGTCTACCTGCGCTTTCACTTCTACGGAACCTTCGTCCTCCATCGCTCTCCAAAATTCATGTTTGAATTCTCCTGCGGAAACTTCTACTTCGGAAACTACTTCTCTTCTCGGTACTGCACAAGCTCGGATTAGGGACGTGATGGGGGAGTGGCATTTCTGTCGAGTTGTCGTAGACCCAGGTAGTCAGGCGAATTTTATAACTGTGTCACTGGCAAATCGGCTTGCGCTTCCACGGAAAAGATGTACATTTCAGGTCTCAGGAGTTGGTAGTTCCTCTCTTAAATCAATACAAGGACTAGTTTCATGTGGGATAGCTCCAATGCACAGTGATAATAATTCAATAGTTTACTTCGACGCAGCTGTGGTTTCGCGAATAACTTCAGATTTACCAACTGGTGTGATTCCGTTGAATATTCGTTCAAAATTCAATCAAATTCAGCTAGCAGATCCGGACTTTCATTTGTCGGCTCCCATCGACGTTCTACTTGGAGTTCAAGCATTTTTGGACATTCTTCCTCCGGAACCTTCTCACCTTCTAGGAAAACCTTCGGCGATCTTCACTACTCTCGGTTGGATTATAATGGGTTCTATTCCTAATCAAACGCCAGAATCCTATGTCACCTCACTGATTTCATCCTGTACTCAATGTGATTCTAAGTTGGACTCATCACTTCGGGCATTATGGGAGGTTGATGATCATTCAACCAATGATATTCTAAATCCGGAGGATGAATACTGTGAGGATTATTTCGCACAAACAATCTCTAGGGATTCTTCAGGACGATACATTACTCGTCTTCCGTTCAAGGATGGCATTCGACCTAAATTGGGCTCAACTCGTTCTGTTGCCATTAATCGTCTGTTGAAACTAGAAACTCGATTTTCCAAGGATATGGAATATTTTCAGTTGTATCGAGACAATTTGCTCGATTATGTTCGACAAGGACATATGGTAAAAATGTCTACGCATTCTGACTACCTAATGACGCATCACGGTGTCTTAAAAACCTCGGATGCAGGTAATAAAGTCAGAGTGGTATTTTCCCCTGCTGAAAAAGATCCTTCCGGTGCTAGTTTGAATAGTTCATTACTAGCGGGCCCCAAACTCCAGAGCGAGATAGGTCGCATTGTTACTCAATTTCGATTGCATAAAATACCGGTTACATGCGATATTAAACAAATGTATCGCTGTATTCAACTTCATCCTGACGATTGTCAGTTTCAACGGTTTCTCTGGCGTTTCTCACCTGATGAGCCAATTTCAGAGTGGGAACTTCGTACGGTGACCTTCGGTGTGTCAAGTAGCCCTTGGTTAGCACTTCGCACTATTCAACAACTCATTTTGGATGAGGGTCATAAGTACCCTCGAGCTGCCCAAATTCTGAAATTTGGCACATACATTGATGATTCATTTTTCGGGGCTTCTACGGAACAGGAAGCTTCTTCTCTTTGTTCGGAGCTGGTATCCCTGTGTCGGGCGGGAGGCTTTGAACTCGGTAAATGGGCAAGCTCATCTCCTTCAATAACCACTACGTTTTCTTCGGAACCTCAAGCACTTCCGTTTCCGTCGGACTCTTCTTCATCCATCAGAGTTTTAGGATTGTTATGGGACCCTTCACTTGATGCATTTCGATATCGGATTGACTCCTCAGATGAACCCTTTACAAAGCGGGGAATTCTATCTCGTTTGGCAAGAATTTTTGATTTGAACGGATACATAGCGCCTGTAACCTTTGCTATCAAAGTTTTTCTCCAACAAATTTGGTTAGCAAAGCTGAAATGGGACGATCCTCTCACACCTGAACTCCACGACAGGTGGATCGCCTTTCAGGATGAATTTCATGTTCTTGAGCAAATTCGCATTCCGCGTTATATTCTGCTCGAACCTTGCTTGAGACTTCAGATCGTTGGATTCTCGGATGCGAGTTCCTTTGGCATGGCTGCAGCGGTATATCTTCGAGTCGAAAGTATTCTTGGGGTAGCTGTTCATTTACTTCGTGCAAAAACACGAGTATCTCCACTCAAAGCGTGGACGATCAATCGCTTGGAGCTAGGTGCAGCATGTTTGTTGGCCAAGCTCATTCGTGTTGTACTACCTCTCTCTCCTTCCCATTCGGTTTCGGATGTCATATGTTTGACGGACTCTTCAACGGTTCTAGCGTGGATAAGAACACCTCCTTACAAACTTCAGATCTTCGTGGCGAACAGGGTCACTCAGATTCATACTGACTGCCCTGAAGCTGTGTGGCGTCATGTAGCAGGGGAATTCAACTCAGCCGACCCAGCAAGCAGAGGGTTACGTCCCTCCGAACTCATAAATAATAACTTCTGGTGGCACGGACCAGAGTTTTTACACTTACCTGTTGATCGATGGCCAATCGCTCAACTGGACTTGCCAGCCACCATTCCTGAAAGCAAGAACCTGTCGTATCCAGTGCTTGTAGTAAATACGGGATCTCCATTCTTCGTTGAGTTTTTGAAAACTTCTTACTCACTTCTGAAATTGCAGAGACGCTTCACCTATGTTCTACGGTTTCTTTACAATTTACTCATGAAAAGAGCTAAACGTCCTCGTTCTGAATGGTTAATAGGACCAATTACGCCCTCTGAATATCGGGATGCTCTCATGTTCTTCGTTGAGATCACACAACAGCATCATTTTTCCAATGAAATTCAAGCCATCACCAACGGAGATCAATGCTCAAAACGGATCGCTCACTTATCTCCTTTTTTCACCCCAAACGGGTTTTTGCGGGTGGGGGGTCGTCTACAATTTTCCGCCCTTCCTCCTGGATCAAAACACCCCTTATTGATACCTAGAGAGTCACATCTTGCCATCTTGTTGTGTGACTATTTTCACAAGTATTCAGGTCATGGTGGCCCTAGACTGGTGCAATCCCTTATGCATCGTGAATACTGGATTATTGGTCTGAAAAGTCTCATCCGACAGCGATCATTTCGGTGTAGTATTTGTTACAAACTGAAGCCTCGTACTCCTCTCCAACCGCCCATGGCTAACCTTCCGGAGGAAAGAGTAACTCCTTCACGCTGTTTCACCAACACGTCAGTAGATTTTGGTGGTCCATTCTTCATACGTTATAGCAACCGAAGAAACGCTAGCAGTGAAAAATTTTATATATCACTGTTCGTATGCATGTCAAGCAAGGCTGTGCATATAGAATACGTTAGTTCTCTCTCTTCGGTAGCCTTTCTTTCTGCATTCGATCGTTTCGTTGCACGTAGAGGACTTCCTACTCGGATTTTTTCGGATAATGGAAGAAACTTCAGAGGCGCAGCACGTGAAATCCAAGAAATTTATGTATTTCTCGCTAATTCAGAATCTACTATACGGTCATACTTGGCGGAACGTCGGATTGAATGGTTATTCCAGCCTCCATACGCCCCTAACTTTTCAGGACTAGTCGAGGCGGGCATCAAATCTGTCAAGTACCATTTGAAGAGATTGGTCGGAGACCAAATCCTGAATGTTGAGGAGTTCAACACGGTACTAGTTCGTATTGAGGCCATCTTAAATTCACGTCCTTTGAATGCCCTCTCATCTTCGCCAAACGACACCGATGCTCTCACGCCTGGTCATTTCCTCGTCGGCGGACCTCTTCTCGCTCGTCCTGAAATTGACGTACAGGATATCCCAATGAATCGCCTTGATCGCTGGAGACTCACTCGGCAGATGATTCAAGGTTTCTGGTCACGCTGGAGTCGCGAATATCTTCACACGCAACTGCATCGGCCCAAATGGACAAAACCTATTCAAGACATCGAAGAGGGTGACCTAGTATATTGGTACTCTCCGCAACATCTACCAACCCAATGGCCCTTGGGAAGAGTATGTGAGCTGCTACCGGGTCGAGATGGTGGGATTCGAGTCGCACGTATCAACACTCAAAACGGAGTTGTGATGCGTCCTCTCAACCGTATTGTTCCTCTTCCTAAAGATTAATTTATCCTAATCCTACTTATTATGCTCAAGTATTGTTTTCTATGCACATTATTACTAATAATTGAACTTATGCTAATCTTGTTTATTGTTTCTATCTAGTTTGTGGGTTATCCAGATCATTTTGAATTTGGATAAACTCTTTTGTCATTTTTGTCTCTTGTTTCTTATACACAAAATTTCCTAAATTTTTTCAAATTTTGCGGATGGGGGGTATGTTTGGACTCTATTATCTTGTTTATGGAAGGATACCAAGTTGTGCACCGACCTGACTCTCACCTTTCCTATTGTTAACGCCTCCCTCTTTGTTCCCGCTTCACATCAACCATTTTTCCTACCCGTCAGTCGTATTGGGAGCTCGAATGGGAGACGCCGTCCGATCATTTTTCGCCCCCCCGTTTCTGCTAAGTCTCGGCAATTCAAATTTCGCGAACCGGAGTGATTATCTCGCGGTCTACCTTCCTGCCGGAAGAACAGAAGCACGTAACGCCAGCCGGCCGGCTGCCACGCTAAGTCTCGAGCATACAGGTGAATCCCTCATCAAATTATTGTATTCCTCTGCTTCATCCATATTTCCTTTTCAGCTTGGTATCGGGGATTTTCTCTTTCTGATATTTCAAATCAACATTATTAAATTTGCTTTTCTCCATCTCTTAATAAACGTAGAATCGGTCTTTCAATTTCACAATTACAGTCCATTAAATTTATCATTCTCCGGACCGAACACTTGGGTAGAACTCGTTCTTGAATGGCCAACTTCTGACGTCGATTGAATAGTTTCTTCGATGGTTCGTTTTGTTTATTTTAGACACTCTTTCACTTCACTACTTACTAGCGCATTCAAATCAATAAAAACGCCAAAATAGATGTTTTGGAAAGGAATGAAGCAAAGAGATGGACAATCGTTTGTTGATCACCAACCGCTTATCAATATTATCACTGAATATTCCCATTGGTCAATAGGAGCGAGTCGCCCTAAGGGTTACCCTCTCGGAAGTTCAACTTCCTTATCAGTTGAACTTAAAGCTGACCTAAGAGCAGCTACACTAAAAACGATTGTGAATAGCGATTTCTCCTCAAGTTTCACTTTGGCCTGAAGTATCACTTTCGGAAGTGCGGCTTCAAGTTTCACTTTGGCGATTTTTGTGAATACGGCCCCTAGTCTAGCCATAAGTTCTGTCACACAAGTTTGGTATTGATCTCTCGGGTCGAGAAGTAAGGTAGAACCTGCTCTTCTTTATCTGTGTTTCAAACGACCAATACTAGTTTGAAATATGCTTCCCTCGTCAGTCGACACCGTGTTTTCACAATGGAACGCTCAACTAAAGGAGATTGAGCAACAGTGCTGGTTCTATAGCGGGAAGGTAAGTCAGCTGGAGAGATTTTTAAGAAGAATGTTGTGACCAATGGCACTCGATCTGAAGGAGCAGGCGAATTTCTTCATTGTATCTTGGAGGAATCTTCGAGGGTAGCCCCTCTCCTCTAGTTTTCTTCGCGATCCAGCCAAAAAAGTTCCAAATCATTCCGATCGCTACAAATTCTGTGTCCTTCAATGGACAATGATCGAGAGACAGAACGTTTATTGCGTCAGCTATCGTGATGCAGGTTCAATTGTTTACTCTTAGGCTTAATATGTGCTGCTGTCGAAAAGCATCCATCCACCAGCATCATGTCCACATCGAGAAATGTGGCAGATGACCTTGAATATGCCCTTAGTTTATATGTTGTTGTTGACGATGTACCTACCATATTGGTGATGTATAAATGAACTATATTCTATTCTACCTACACCTCTTATCCAGATTTGTACAGCCAGGAAAATTAGGTAGGCAATCGAGCTATGTACTAGGGATGGGTATCGATACTCGATATTTCAAAATATCGATACTTTCGTACCAATACTCGATATTTTAGTATCGATACTGTACTATCCGATATTTTTGGATATCGATACTTTGGATCCGATATTTCTAAATATCGAATATCGATACTGTTCTCACGGAAAATTCAACATAATGGCTAAAAAATGAAGGAGATAGAGAGGCTTTTGGATCATTGCTCTTTGGTTGCACTAATAACGTTAATATCATGGAAAACTCGGCGCTTTGCGCCTCGGCGGGGGGCTCCGCCCCCCTGCACCCCCCGGTTTATTTCTTTTTCCATACTCTGTATGAAATCATAGGAACACAGAATGTGTTTTTGCGATACTAGTCATCCGTTAAATAAAAAACAACAATAATAAATGTGGCGTTGACATTAACATGACAACCAATAAACATATCACCAGATGTTTTTTCTGTCGCTTTTTCGTGACGATTTTTTTTCGGTAGGTCATCGCAAAAACACATTCTGTGTTAAAATCACTCTGCTTGGACTCTTAACAGTGAAAAATGAATAAAACTTGTTGAAAAAATCATTTTTCTTGAGAAAATTGGATGATATTGATGGTTTGTGACACTAAAGTATCGATACTCGATATTTCAAAATATCGATACTCATGCCCAACGATACTTGGGATACCGATACTCGGATACGATACAGTATCGATACAAAATATCGATACTTTAGTAACGATACCCATCCCTACTATTGTTTTTATCCGTGTGACGTCACACAGAATGGATGTATCGATTCTTCGACTAATCGAACGGTTATTCGAATCTCGCTGAAAGGCGGCCATGTTGACTCCGTTGTAAACAAAGATTGTATGGACGGTTTTTCATTATGCCAATTTATGCGGTTATTAGTTGCTCTTCTCATCCCGGAAGCGGTGTTTAATTTTTTGGTTTGCCAAAAGTGATTAGAAACAGTGTGGAAAGACAAGAGAATTTTCCGAAAAAATAAGAATATCAGCCTTTTGGCGTCGCTGATTCCCAGCATTCCTGACAACCATGTTTGATGAACTGACTGAATTCCCATCATCGTTGTAAACAAAGATTTTTTCATTAGGCATGCTGATTTGTGCGGTGTTTGGCTCGTAGGGTATTCTGTACATAAAAATAGGTAGGTACTATATAAGTTTTAAAAAATACCTAAAAACCTTGCTATCTGTACTTCGATCTGAAATTTGAAAGAAAAACTCACTACAGACCTCAGTTTGGAAGTGAAATTAATGGGGCCAGCACGGTGCCAAAACCACATTGTGGTTCATGGCACGACCACTACATATGGATGAATGCAACCATAATAATGGGTTAGTGTTGTTCTTCAACGTACAAGTCAACTCATGGGGCCAGTAATGACTCCATTGCATGTTAATCTATCCACATTCGAACCATAAAACGGAGTAAACGTTTAGGTCAATATATATATTTATATGGAACCTAATTTTGAAAATTTGCTCATACAATACTACTTCATGGCTCGAAGTAGGGTGCGTGCTAGAGTCGGGAAAGTGGTTTATTATAATTTTTAATTGAAAGTAGAGCCCTCACTGAGAGTTTTGGTACCAACTGGATTCTTCTATGATGAGTAGATTTTTTCCCATGATTTTTCAAAGTTTCATAACAATGTTGACTTAGCAATGGGCAGGGGATGCTATTATAACATCATTTTCATCAAACGACCTTTGTTGAATCTACTACCTGCCCAAAACATGGCATACATCGTTATTATCACAACACTCTGCTCAAAGGGGTCTAAACCACCGCAGAGACGTATCTTACATTAATACCTTCTCAGGTCATCACCTGAGAGTGAACACACATACTGAGCACAATTGAGACATAATAATAACGAATACATAAATGTTTTTAAATAATATTATCACCATCGTTCTGTTTACATACCAAGAAACTCGGCATGTAAACAGAATAACCTTGCTGGATAGGAGCGCAAATGGCGCCCCTTCACGACCAGCTGATCGGGTCAGAGAAGGTTATGTTGAGAACGTTATGTTTGATATCGAAAATAATCGATTATTGAGTCTCGAGGATAAAACGAATTCGTTTTACCTTCTCAACATAATCTTCTCTGACCCGATCAGCTGGTCGTGAAGGGGCGCCATTTGCGCTCCTATCCAGCAAGGTTATTCTGTTTACATACCAAGTTTCTTGGTATGTAAACAGAACGATGGTGATAATATTCTTCAAAAGCAATTATGTAATCGTTATTATTATGTCTCCCTTGTGGGTTAGATGTCTGACAAGAAATTCCATACTCAGTATGTGTCTTAAGATACGTCTCTGTGGTGGTTTAGACCCCTTTCAGCAGAGTGTTGTTGAGTTTGACGACGATTTTCCTGACATAACTCGCGAAGATCTCGTGGAGTATCTTGTATTGAAGACGGATTTCATATCCCTGAAGCAACTGAAGTGCTTCAAATCTTTGGATCCGCACAACTTCGTTAATTCAGGGCATGTGAAATCCGTCTCATGCAAGGTACTCCCAGGTGACAAGGTGGTGGTGTTTGGAAAGCTAAGTAATTCAAATGTTATCCAATTATTATTAGATTAATTGAAATAATAACGATGGGTTAATTGAAATAATAACGATGTATGCCATGTTTTGGGCAGGTAGTAAATTCAACAACAGTCGTTTGATGAAAATAATGTTATGATAGCATCCTCTGCCCATTGCTAAGTCAACATTGTTATGAAACTTTGAAAAATCATGGGAAAAGATATACTCATGATAGAAGAATCCAGTTGATACCAAAACTCTCAGTGAGGGCTCTACCTTCAATTAAAAATTATAATAAACCACTTTCCAGACTCTAGCACGCACCCTACTTCGAGCCATGAAGCAGTACCTATTGTATGAGCAATTTTTCAAAATTAGGTTCCATAATATGGAACCTATAATGTAGGTTCCATATTATAATATATTAATATGATATATTATATTATATGTATATATTGACCTAAACGCTTACTCCGTTTTATGGTTCGAATATGGATAGATTAACATGCAATGGAGTCATTAGAGAGTTCCTAGTGGTTTTTGATACGGCGTGACGTATTACACACACACTCTCAACATGGAAGATTTACTTCTTCCATGCTCTCAATCCGGCGCTGGATTGTGATAAGAACACGCCGTACCCAATACGGCGCCGTATTGTTACGGTCGAATACGTCACAAGGAGGCAATCCGGCGCGCCGTATTACAAACATGGCGGACAATCCGGTTCCGGCGCGCCGGATCTAAGCCGAACCAAACCCACTAGGAACTCTCTATTACTTGAATTTTGAAATTCAGGAGATGAAGTGCATATATACATCGATCATTTACTAATTGAACTTCAAAACAATCACGCAAATTGGTTCGAAATTATCTTCCTGGGAACTTCGTACAAATCAAAACACTTGGACACAAACAAAAACATTTCGTGAAGCCCATCCAATGAGGGTAGGTATTTTATTATTACTACCTAACTACTGATGACTGAAGTAACGTAAGCACATTAAAATGTGTTGTTTTTTTATTCTTACCAGTGATGAAATGCCGAGAACAAACAAGTATTTGTTTGGAGTTTAGTTGTTGCCCTCTCAAATTGCGATTGATTCGAGCGAGCCACCTTGCTCTTCTTTTTTCTTATAGGTCTTTTGTCTTTTCACTTTGGCTTCTAATGACTTTTGGTAAACCGTACAACGAAATACTGCTCCCTTGACGGGAAGTGCAGCCAAACACCGGACAAATCGGCATGTCTAATGAAAAAATCTTTGTTTACAACGATGGGAATTCAGTCAGTTCATCGAACATGGTTGTCAGGAACGCTGGGAATCAGCGACGCCAAAAGGCTTTCTAATCACTTTTGGCAAAACAAAAAATTAAATACCGCTTCCGGGATGAGAAGAGCAACTAATAACCGCATAAATTGGCATAATGAAAAACCGTGCATACAATCTTTGTTTACAACGGAGTCAACATGGCCGCCTTTCAGCGAGATTCGAATAACCGTTCGATTAGTCGAAGAATCGATAAATCCATTCTGCGTGACGTCACACGGATAAAAGCAATGTACATGTTCCACTTTATAGTCCCTCATGAACTTTTTGTGCGTTAATGAAGTTTTAATGCGTTTATTTCCTTCAAACGTTTACTTTCCTACATGGGAATAGAACATTTTCTATTTAAAGTAAAAAATATTTAAATGAAAGTCAAAAATGTGCAAATGAAATTCAAAAATGTTTAATTTAAATTCATAAAGGTGCATCTGAATGTTAAAATACTATACCTACTTCTGGGCCTTAGTAAAAAACTAAGTATAAAACTGGCCCTTAGTGTCGCCAGTTAAGATGAACAAGAAGGTAATTAGCTTCGCATTCTTTGAAAAATTTGTTATTGCAATGATACATCGTATTAATTAAACTTTATTCTTATTTTTGACGTTAGGGTTTGGAGAAAGTGCTGACATGGCGCAAAGCATGGCCTGCTGCGACGCTCTCTGGCGAGCTTGGGACGTAGGAACTAAGCGAAAACCACTTCCTTTCAAGCTGGAGCTGCTCCCTCTGGCGAAATTTGCTGCTTCTACTGCCTCGCCCTGACGTATACCACGTACCTGAGTTATCTTTTCATAGTTTTGATACATTACCTTCTTGTCGATACTCAGTCTGACTGTGCCTATTGTATTTAAGTGACGAAGTCGTAGTTTCCAAGAAAATCGTTATGTAAGTAGAAACTGTTTTTGTGATTACCAACTCACCTATTTTCCAGTGCTTCACAATGGCATATGATGTGTTGAGCATCTCCCGTTTCCATGTCGCAGATGTCCGTTGTTAGTTTGCCTATCTTCTTTAGGTGGTAGTGAAGTGGGCAGTGACCTGTTAGCAGACCCACAAGTATTCTGACGTCCTTCTCAGGCATAGCTATGAGTTCTTTAGCCCGTTTGTGAGAGAACGTCACAAATAGTTTTGCCTGTCTCAGGCCTGGGAGGCTCTGTCAGTATTTTACTCGCTCATTTCTTTCCCAGTTGAAGACCCAAGGGGAAGAATGCACTAGGTAAGTCCAATTTTTTTTTTTGAAACTGAGATTTAGATGCCATCTGTTAGATCTGTTAGACTTTCGTTTTAACTAGAAACATAATTTATAAACGTTATATGAATCGAATTATATCATACAATTTAAGGAAAATTGAAAGAAAAAGAAAGGGAAAGAAAATTCATTGCAAAAAACTTTGTTTTTCTAATTCTGGAAAAATTTTCAAATTGGACTTAGTGCGTTCTTCCCCTTGGGTCTTCAGTTGTTAACCACATTCTGTAAGCAGCTTTTGGTGGTTCCCAGGATTGGTTCCGGGCCAATTGGCAGGGACCCTGAGCCTCTTTTCGCAAGATGATCAGCAGTTTCATTACTCTCATGAACTTCACGTCCAGGAATCCAGAGAAGGGCGACCTGGTTGTTCTGTGCCACAGTTTTAAGGGTATTCAGGCATTCCCAGACCAGCTTCGAGCTTATAGTGTAGGAAGCAATGGCCTTCAGGGCAGCCTGACTGTCTTACAAAATGTACACTTCGGCTCTGTTGAGATGCTTGTTCAGCATTTCTTCAGCACACAGCTGAATTGCATCGACCTCTGCCTGAAAGATTGTAGCATTCGTCCTGAGAGACGTTACAAGGCTGGCCAAAGGGCCTTTAATGCCAATGCCAGATCTTTCACACATTACTGATCCATCTGTGTACCACACAAGAGAGCCTGGTGCAAGGTTGGGCACCCCCTTTTTCCAGTGGTCTCTATAATTGATGACCACCTTAAAAGGCATATCAAAGTTTTGTTTTCCTATCATAAGATCAGTGATTGTCAGTGCCATTCCACCTTCATATTTCCCAAGAATTTTGTGGTGGCCAATCCTGGATCCTGGTCTTGTGCATCCCAGCCGCAGCAGCCCCTAGGAAGGCCACTCTTTGTCCATCAATATGTAGCGGCGAGAGGTACAGAAGTACCTCCATTGCAAGGGCAAGTGGGCATAGTGCCGGTGATTCCCATACTTGCTTGTCTTTGACTTGATGATCCTCTGGACAGCTGCTTGGTTGGTTTTGGGCCACCATACAAGGGCAACGTAGGATACTATAGGTCTGATGATGGCTGTATATAACCCTAATATCAACTTTGACCTGTGAAATTAGGTGAGTCTCACAGTGAAAGTTAGCATCCACTCGATGCTATCCCTAGCAGCTGCTAGGAATAACGGAATGGCTGTTACTGTAATTCTCTAATACATAGGTGATGTTTAGCATTCTACATAAGCCATAGTGTCCTGTAAGAATGCCTATCATTAGTGTTGCCGCTTTAATAAGCCAACTATGTGGCATGTTTTAATGTCAAAAGAGGCGATGAGCATTCTGGTCTGCCAGAACCTGTCAGTTTCTCTGGTTGTTACGGTTTTACGATTCCCAGATTTAAATCTTTTCTCGTTAGTTGCAATGCCTATTGCTGGTGAGCGTCCACTAAATATTTATCTAAAAACACTCTCTTGCCAATACGCCGGCATTTTCATTCTGAGCTGATTGATATGTCTGGTTGTCCATTTCATGAAAATTGATCAACCCTTCAACAGATTTTTTTTCTTCGCTTTCAAGTTCTTCATAAAAACGACCAAATCCGTCTTCCCACTTTGTGAAAAAAACACTCAACTATGGGGATAAGAACTCCAATAAACTTCATAACGAATTTAAAAATAAATATATTTATCATTACTTGGTACGAAGTCATTGTTGGCAAGAAAGCGGTGAGCACTCTATCAAATACTACTAATTTACATATTTACATTGGGTAGGTACTATTTAAAATTGTTCTTAATAGAGAATTCACTGGAAACACGCAGGACCTATTTCAATCCTGAATTTCTGATTTGACTCCCCAATATCCCTCATCGCTATGTCGAGTATTGGAAGTCTCGACGGTTTATCTGTCGAATACGTCAGTGATGTTTTCTTCCATTGTCCGTTTTTGGCCTGAAACAAATTTTTTCTTTTCTTTATAAAACGTGATTTGGTTACAGTTGTTCGTCAATTCAAATAATATAGTATTGGATAATGAGTATTAAATAATACTCATAATACTCATAATATTAAATAATACTCATTATATTATAATAGAATGAATGAATGTAATATAATAGTATTATATAATGAATATAATAGTATTCAAATAATATAGTCTCATTGGAGAATGAGACTACCCAGAGTTTTGTTAATGAAATGATATTCTTGGTGGCTGGCTGCAAACCTAGCGATCATTCGAAGATTCACACATTGCCCGCTAGAGTAAAGTGAGTAGAAGTTGTTCTGTGTAGAGTTCATTATCACTCAGTTGTGCTTCATTAGCACCAAGGAACGTAACTTGAACTTGGTTGAAGGCACCCATAACTTTACACAGAAAAATTATGAACCGTTATGTAATAATTTTTCATTGTTTTTGATTTGCTTCAGTGGTAATGCAATTATTATTTACGTACCGTATTGGAGAATCCGTCGTAACCAGCAAGTCGAGTACAGGAGGCGAGCGCTTTCGATGTAAAGACATCATCTTCAGGCCGTCAAGAGAGTACTAAAGTTTGTCAGTCCGTCGTTCTGTTTATATAGTCTGGGTGAAAGGATGGGGGTAGGTAAAAGGATAAGAAAGAAAGTTTTCTTCTTTCTTATCCTTTTACCTACCTCCCTTTCACCCAGACTATATAAACAGAACGACGGACTGACAAACTTTAGTACTCTCTTGACGGCCTGAAGATGATGTCTTTACATCGAAAGCGCTCGCCTCCTGTACTCGACTTGCTGGTTACGACGGATGAAAGGAGGGGGGTAGGTAAAAGGATAAGAAAGAAAGTTTTCTTCTTTCTTATCCTTTTACCTACCTCCCTTTCACCCAGACTATATAAACAGAACGACGGACTGACAAACTTTAGTACTCTCTTGACGGCCTGAAGATGATGTCTTTACATCGAAAGCGCTCGCCTCCTGTACTCGACTTGCTGGTTACGACGGATTCTCCAATACGGTACGTAAATAATAATTGTATTCTTATAACTAGCGGAACTAACCCCATTCATTTAATATCAGTGGTAATGGTTTGCTAACCTCACCCTCCAGCTGGCGAGCAAACTGTAATTTGTTCTTTCTCATTAGAAAGTTACAGCGGGCCAAGATACGTAAAAAAAAACGCGAGCCTCGCGTATGACATGAGGCTCACAGAACAAGGCTGTCTTGGCTCTCTTGCGTAACTTACGTGAGAGTCGCATAAATCCTGTGAGATAACCTACTACTCAACTCCTTGTTTTCGTGGCTGAGCTAATGGCCGCTGTCAATCAGCTGATCAGTCTGTTTCTTTCGTTTTGAAGTGTTTCAGTGAATGTTTTGCGAGTTCTTTATCTTTGGGGTTGCGGCAAAGTGAATAGAATATTGAAGAATTGATCCCTACCTAAATTTCCCTTGAAGTGAATTTATCCCTTATACATTTTGGTATGTTGTGGCGTCTGAAGTGTGGATGGTGGATCCTCAGTCTTGACGAGATCAGTTGGACGATCTATCTCGATTTCTTTCCATTGAAGGCAAGTTTCCTCTAACCTTTTGACCAACTTTGTATTTATTTTACTTCGAAAAGGTAACATTGGAATATAATAAGAAAAGATATATTAGTCGGAGGTTGATCATAAACTACTAATCTCATTGAATTCGGTTGTCTGCATTCATTTTGCATTTATTATTTATACTTTTACGATTATTTTGGGTAATAAACGAGCGTACTTCATTGATTTCCTTACAATATTTTCCTTCATAGGTTTGACGAAAACAAAAAACCGCGGATTGAGTTAACATTACCTATGGAGTGTTGTAAAATCTACAGCAACGTCAACCACATGATCCTCACAGGATTGACGTGAGACTCACGTCAGAAAGTTAGCATCCACTCGATGCTCCCCCTAGTAGCTTCTCATGTAATGATGTTTCCAAATGCTGCTGTAACACTCTATTTACTCTTAATAATCTACGAGGTAATCTATACAGGATGTGCCATGTTAAGGACCGGAAAACTTCGGGAGTCGATTCTAAAACTAATTTAAGTAAGAAAATGTCTTCTACCAATATTTTTTAACCCTTCGTTTTTCCAAATTTAACATTTTTTCGTATTTTTGACCTTATGTCACTCAAATTACCGTAATATATAATATTAAAAACCATAAAATTAAATTAAAAGAAAATTAGAAACAAAACTTTAATATTTTTTTGTTTTTTTTTTTATTTTTATTTTTTTTTTTTTTTTTTTTGTTTTACAATGGATTTAAAACAAAACTGATAAGTGACATTTTCTTACTAAATTGCGAGAGAAAAAACACTTTATAGAATATTGTAGAAGTAAAACAAGGTGGACAAGGACTCCAGTAGTAGTCAAAACGTAATGGATATGCCAAAAGTTCAAATTGGTATGCCAAAAGTTTGCCAAAAATTCAAATTTATTCATACCAAAGGGTTTTTTTTCTTACTTAAATTAGTTGTAGAATCGACTCTCGAAGTTTTCTGGTCCTGAACGTGGGACACCCTGTATATTCTACTATTGTATATTCAAGTAGTCGTTCAAATCCTGCACTTACACGGCATCCATCTTCTAAGATGTCATATCGCGATCTCTTATGGCCTTTCGCCATTATCTCTGCGTCGTTCCATCCCAGGAGTTTCAATCCTTTGCGGTAGGATTTCAGCTTAAGATCAAAGTAGGCGATTGAATCCAGACAGTGATAAGTGACATTCTGCATGGCTGACACTGACAAGAGCTGGAGGAAACCTATTTGGTTGCTGTCTGCTTTGTACGTAACCTGAAAATTAACTGTTTGCTCATCTACCCAAGATATTTTATAGCGCACGTAATTATAATATTGAATGAACTTGTAACGTTGAGAATGAGAAAAACGCTGCAGATCATTGCTCAAAGGTTTATTATTTTCTGTATAGATCACCCTTCTGTATAGATCACTGGTTCTCCATCAATAGCACCTACCACCATCTGTATTCTCCCTTGACCTTCCCTCTCAAATTTCAGCTTCCTGCGTTCAATAGGATTGAAAATGACTTCGGAGCTCACTCAGCTGATCAGTGATCTGAAGAGTGAAGAAGATCTCCTCGAATTCTGAAGACGCCTGGAAGAGCACTTCCATTCAATAGGATTGAAAATGGCTTCGGAGCTCACTCAGCTGATCAGTGATCTGAGGAGTGAAGAAGATCTCCTCGAATGCTGGAGACACCTGGAAGAGCTCTTCCATTCAATAGGATTGAAAATGGTCTCGGAGCTCACTCAGCTGATTAGTGATCTGAAGAAATTTGATTACTGGTTACGCAGAAGGCAAAACTGTATACAAATCGAAGAAATGAACAGCGATCGCATTTTAGTCCGATAAAATTTGAATGGAGATCTTTTGCGATTCACACTCATGATTCTGTTTTATCGAAGGAAAACCTTCAAGTACTCGTAGGGACCGAACGGTTTGTCCTACAGAGCTCCGGGTGGTCTCAAAAATTTTTAAAAATTCAATACTATTTAAAATTGGTGAAAAAACGATACCTTTATTTCGAGAGTTTTCGAGCTAGGGCACTCTTGAAATTTTCAACCCTTAATTTTCACCCCTTAGAAGTGACCTACATCAACCAAAAGCTTCGCGGCACAACTAGACCCCAAATGGAGCCCATATACCAAATTTGAACCAAATCGGTCCAGTGTTGCTAAGAAAAGTGCCGCGGACGGACGGAAATTTTTTTATTCGATTTTCGTATTCTACGTACCTTGAAACGTAAAACATCAAATTTTGAGGGGGGGTTAAATTTTTTTTTTCTTGCTTGATTCCAAAGGCTTATTATTGAAAATAATAAACCAAAAAGTTTGACAGAAATTGTTTACGTCGGTGTACCTACCTTCATTCCCTCTTCAATTTCCGACAGCCACATTTCTTGTTCTTTGCCGATATAATTGATTTCAGAAGTCGAATTAGGTTGTGGGTAGATACACGTTACTCTATTTGGTATGTCACAGTAAGCGAGTATAGCATCTTTGATGTCACCGTCATTTGGGTCCAACCAGTAGTCCCCTGTTCAAAAAGAAATCAATAAATTCGTACCTAAATCGACATTTTTTTCACTCCATTCAACACGATAATTATGGTGTACTATATTAATTAAGAAAGTATTATCTTATATAATAAACGCTTGGCCAAAAGCTAGGCGGACCAGGAGAGCTCCATTTCCTGACCGAAAGTCGAAAATGAACGTTAAAATCATTGTTTGAAAATGTCGAGAATGAATGTTGAAATCATCGGAATTCGTTTATAAATTAATAATAACAAATAAATTTCAATAACAGCAGTGTAAAAAAAGTTTAGTTTTTATAGAAATGTATTTGCTTCCGAGTCTACCAAGGTAGCGGAAACTTTGTTTTCACTTGTCAATGATGAAAAAAAAAAGTTCTCCAAAATCGAAATTTCCACTCGCGTTTTACGTTTCAGACCTTTCTGAACCGGCATAATTATACGAAGGTATTATCCGATTTCGATAAAATTTTCAGGGATCTTGCGGATTAGGTTGTAGATCACTTAAGTTTATCATCATCATTTTATTAACACTTAAGTTTTTCATCTGAATTTGATGAAATTTTCTAGGATTGTTCAGATTGGCACGTAGATGAAAATCATCTCTCCTAGACTAACAGCAGTAGCTGCGCATGCGCAAACGTGATTTCCTTGTTACAGCCATAACTTCTACATTTTCCATTCGATTTCGACGAAATTTCTCAGGATTGTTCAGATTGGCGTGTTCGAAAACATTCGAACATTCGATTATTCGAAAAAGTCGACAAAGAACGTTAAAATCATCGAAACTGTTTGGTTTGCTCGAGAGAAACAACCACTTCAAAGGCCACCTTTCACCTTCGATTTTTCGAACAATCGAAGGTGAAAACAAGCCTTTGAAGTGGTCGTTTCTCTCGAGCAAACCATCAAGTTTCGATGATTTTAACGTTCATTCTCGACTTTTTCGAACAGTCGAAGGTGAAAACAAGCCTTTGAAGTGGTCGTTTCTCTCGAGCAAACCAACAAGTTTCGATAATTTCAACTTTGTTTTCGGCTTTTTCAAACAATCGAAGGTGAAAACAAGGCTTTGAAATGGTCATTTCTCTCGAGCAAACCAACAAATTTCGATGATTTCAACGTTCATTTTCGACTTTTTCAAACAATCGAAGGTGAAAAAAGCCTTTGAAGTGGCCTTTTCCCTCGAGCAAACCAACAAGTTTCGATGATTTTAACGCGAAAATTTTTCTAAATAGCGAACCGTAAATTCATGCAATAGGAAGATCATTCTAGAGAGTGGAGGAAAGCATTTTTGTCGTGAGCAAATTCCCCTATAGTCAGAGATAACTGTCTTATTCAAGTACCTGAATCGAAATTCGGATGAGCTACTGCCAAGTCTCTACACGATCTTGCGGGTGCCATTTTGGTTCCATCGGGTCTCATAAATCGGTCATAACTTGCCTTCAATGATTCATAGGCTTTCAGGAGAAGTTTCTTCTTCTCTTCATCGTTGATTTGCTTCCCGAACATCCTCATCGGCTCGTCCTTAGCGTCGGAATCTGGGCCCTGTCAAATATTCAATTTAAGTTCAATTTATTCTGAATGAGGAATTTCACCGATTTCTGTTTGCATTTTTCCTGAATAGTTAATGGTGTGGGATAGATGAAAATCGGGCTGATTTCGGAAAATAAGTCTCCTGTTATTTTTGGGAGACAATCAAAATTTTTAATTTCAAAACTAACCGGGAAAACAGACGTGCAGCGGGAACGCTCGCTGATTGGGCTGTTCGGATCGCTGTCTCCTCCCAGTGTTGCCCATTGGGACGACGAAATCGTGTTTTCTAAGAGAAAAGTTATCAAACAAAAACAGAGGAAACCTAATTTTCCCCATCTCGCTTTTTCTATTTTTTTCTTCAGTTTTTCGATTTCGAACTTTACTGTTTCATGAAATTTTGCATCTGGGGACTATGGATTTCTCGATCTCAGCGCTTCAAGCGGCCATAAATGAACTATTCCAGCATGACGTCATTTTCCCGGTTTTTTTAAACATTCGTATTTTCTACACTGTTTTGTTTATTCGTAAATTAGGAAGTTCGGGCTGAAAGTTTGCCTTAGGGGGTTTTTCGAGGTGCTGAATCCGATTTTGGGGTCAAAAATAGGAAATTCCGACATGGTGAAATTCCTCATTGTGTTTGGTGGAACTCATGGTTCGTTACAAGAAAAATATGTCTGTAAATTGATACGTACTTATACTGTTTTTCCTACTCAATACCTTAGGTAGAGCTCTTCACCATTTCTTCAAGTACCCAGCTACATGTTTTTTTTCCACTTCTTCATACCTCGCCTTCTGGTTCTTGAATGCTCGCTATTTATTAAAATTGAGGTAGAAGGTCAACTGTTTTACCTTGGTTTGCCCTTGAGTCAAAATAGCTGCTAACGCAGCTGCATCGTAGCCGAGTTGCTCCCCTGGTGGCCCAGGCAAGCCTGGAGGCCCTGGACCTCCTGGTTGACCTGGGTTTCCTGGTTCTCCTGGTGGGCCCTTTGGACCTGGAGATCCACTGTAGCCTGGTGGTCCTGGGCTACCGTCCCGCCCTGCTGGACCTGTTAAATGTGTGCGTTTAGTGTAAGTAATTTTAATGATTCTCAGTATTTCCTCTCTGTAGAGTTGAAAAATGAACTATGAAAATTTTAGGTGTAGACAAGTATTACAGTATTACTTGTCCAATGTGATTCATCGTTTTTGTGCTCACCTTTTGGACCTGGCTCTCCAGGTGTTCCTTGTTGCCCTGGGAACCCCATCATCCCTTTCTCGCCTGGGAGCCCCTGTATGGAGAATAATTACTGCTATTACGTAGATAAAATCTATATTGGGATTCCACTACTCTGTAACTACTGTTTTCAATAGGTACTCGTTCAAGAAAACGTATGTACAACATGAAACGAGTTGACCTGAGAAACCTACTCCTTTTTGTAGTTGGGTATTTCGAAATTGATCAAAGTTGAACTTACGGCGATGCCAGGAACACCTTGAAGTCCATTCAATCCCCTGTGACCTTTAGCTCCTTGATTTCCGTCTACCCCTCGGTCTCCTTTTTGTCCCTCCAAGCCTGGAGGTCCTGATTTTCCCCTTGGCCCCTGAAAAATGGATTTGAAATTGATAGTAAGTGTCTGGCATGGCTGGTGGGAGTTGAATGATAGTGTTCAAGAGACTTACTGTGGGCCCTGTGACACCTTGAGGCCCCTGCTCTCCTGGGGGACCTCGTTCGCCTGCTACACCTGGGGGTCCCTGACTACCGGCAGGTCCCTGAAAGAATCGGTATGCAATGGAAAAACACCATGAGTTAATCGATGAATTCACCAATTATTTGAAAGGTTTCCTCAATATTTCTTTTGTCGATGAGCAATCAAAATGATTTAAAGATAATTGAGTCAAATTTTACCGGTAATCCTGGTGGACCTGTAGCTCCTGGTGTGCCTGTTTGTCCAATGGGCCCTTTATCCCCAGGACGACCTGGTATCCCGGAGGGTCCAGGTTTCCCTGGGGGTCCTTCAGGCCCTTGATCTCCAAGTGGCCCCAAAAGCCCAGGTGGTCCCGGTGGACCAGGAGGCCCTGGCTTTCCCTCGTTGCCTGATTTTCCTTGAGCTCCAATTTCCCCCTACAAATTTTGCATTCGCTATATTTAGGATTGTTTCTATGAATATAGTTGAACATGTAGAGATGAATAACCTTTTTAAATTATGTGTTAGTGTCCTCAACTATTGATATCGTAACATACTAACTTGTGAGCCTTTGAGACCTCTGAGCCCTGGGCTTCCTTGAGGGCCAAACTGTCCTGGTGGGCCTCTCTCGCCTGGAGGCCCTGTTGGACCTATTGGACCCAACAATCCAGTTGGACCTTGTGCTCCAGTATCTCCTTTCTGACCGTCCAATCCAGGAGCTCCAGGGAGTCCTTGGGGGCCTTGTAGACCTGGCTTTCCTTGATCACCTTGGCTTCCCTTGATGCCAATGGCTCCAGGAGGTCCTGCGGGACCAGAAGAGCCAGTAGGGCCCTGAAAATTTGAGTTTTTTCTCAAGTATTAGTGCGAATTGTGTCATGTTTTATTTGACCCAATCAATGAAAATCTCGTGAACTCACCACTCGACCTGGTTCTCCTTGTCTTCCAGGTGCACCCATGAAGCCAATATCTCCTTTGGGACCTGGCTCCCCTCTGGTTCCCTTTGCCCCTTCAAGTCCAACCAGCCCTGGAGGACCCTGTTCTCCAGGAGGTCCTGAAAATTATAACATTATTTAAGGCTCGTAGCTGTGATGAGTCGAATAAAAACAAGGAGGAGTCTCACGAAGAAACCAGTGGAAATGTGATACACTAAAACGTAACTATACGGGGTTTGATTCCATTCAGTAGGTACCTTTAAGTTAGCTAATTATTTCATCCCTAGGAGGAAATACTTTGATTTATAGAATAAGAAATATGTAAATGGAAGATGTATTTCATTGTTGGAATTGATGTCTAAACAGATAATATCTGTGTATATTATACAAACCTGGTGGTCCAGGATTCCCTTGTACTCCTTTGGATCCGATGTAACCCCTTTCGCCTTTGAGACCTGGTTGTCCTCCAACACCCTGTGGGCCTGGAAATCCTGGGGGCCCTAGAGGGCCTATCGCGCCTCTGTCTCCTGGGGTTCCTGGGAGCCCTGTCTCACCGGGCAGTCCTCTTTGTCCAGCTTCTCCTTTTTCGGCAGGTTCTCCTGGTGGCCCTTGTTGTCCAACTTCACCTTGTAGTCCTCTTTCTCCAATCCTCCCTTCAGAATGTTACATTTCTTTTACTTTGTTGATAATCAATAACAAGTTATGCATTTTTATTTTCAGAAAAATTCATGATGGCAAATTTATTTTGATCAGCATACCTTGTGGACCTTCAGGTCCAATAGGACCTGTATCTCCTCTTTCTCCTTTGCCACCAGGTAATCCTGGTAGCCCTCTGGTTCCTGGTAAACCCACTAAGCCCATAGCTCCTTGGTGACCTTTGTCACCCTTACTTCCTGGTGGCCCTGAAATATACGTTCAATGTATTTTCAACCTTGTTTGTGTTTCAAATTTACAAATTGGTAATCAAAATGTACACTGAAAATTGATTGTAGAGTTTTACTCATTTTAAGTAACACAATGGTGAGTTTCTTACCTAATGCCCCATCTCGTCCCATAGCACCTGCAGGCCCCCTCAAACCTGGTGAACCCTGAGGTCCCGTCGAACCCCTTTCTCCTGGAGCTCCACGCTCCCCTCGGTTACCTTGGGTACCAGGCGTTCCTGGAGGACCCACCTGTCCTGGCTCTCCGTCTTTCCCTGGAAGACCTGGATTGCCAGCTACTCCTGGTAATCCCTGAAATCCAGTAGGACCTGGTATACCTGGAGGTCCCCTCTCCCCATTCTGTCCTGGTGGACCTGGAGGGCCTTGTGGTCCTGGAGTTCCTTCTTTCCCTGGATCCCCTCTTGGTCCAATATCGCCTTGCTTTCCAGCTTCGCCATCTTTTCCCGGTTCACCCTGTAAGTATTTGAATAAGTTTGGTAATATTCACACTTCTAGCATACCAGCAACAAGTATTCCTGGAGTGTTCGTCCTTTTTAATGTGGTTACAAAAATAATACGAGTATATCATTCGGATTTTAATCTAGTCTTAAAATTAAAAATTAATTTTTTGCTAGACAAAATAATGAAAGTTTCACCATGTTTCCTTTCTCTCCAGGTGCTCCTAATGGGCCGGGGAGTCCCTGTAGACCTGGTGGTCCAGATTCACCTGGTTTTCCCTCAGAGCCTTGTGGTCCCCTATCACCAGGTGAACCAACTTTTCCTGGTAGTCCTGGTCTTCCAGTCATGCCTCTGTGCCCCTAGAGAAATTTGAACAAAGGTATCATGTGAGAGTTTAGTATTTTTTATACGTAGCTGCACTGTTCAGATGTTTAATCGTAGGGATAATGTGAACTCTCCCATGAACATGAAAACGCAGTGTACATGCACCACTAGGTCGAAATAATGATAATGTTGCCTACTTGCACCCCAGGGTTGCCAGGAGTTCCTGGCTCTCCAGCTGTCCCCTTCAATCCAATGAGTCCTGGTGGACCTTTGTCGCCCGTTTGTCCTGGAAACAATAAATACGGTTAGAGATGATCGTGAATAAATTAAAGTTTATGTATTTGCCTCAGTGCCTCACCTTTGGAGCCCTGTGGGCCATCAGGCCCAGGAAGTCCACGTTCACCAGGTTGGCCACGTTCACCCTGTGGTCCAGCAATGCCTTGAGGACCTGGTCCTCCACGCTTCCCTCTCTTCCCTTCGGGTCCTTCAGTTCCTGGTAGCCCCCTTGCTCCGATGGCTCCTGTTTCACCTTTCATTCCCGATTCTCCGGGAAATCCTCGTTCTCCATGAAGACCCTGAAGAATAACATTGGTTTACCAGAGTGTCACAAATTAACAAACTTATCACAATAACTTTCCTCGAAATTTGAGACCACCTACTTGTTCGCCCTTAAGACCTTGAATTCCTGGAGTTCCAACTTCACCAGGGCTTCCTCTAGGTCCTGGAAATCCTGGTGGTCCGATAGTTCCTGGGACTCCTGGAGCCCCTTTGTCGCCATGAGAGCCATCTTTGCCAGGGAAACCTGGAGTTCCGGCTTCTCCGGGCACCCCTGGTCTGCCAGATTCGCCTGTTGATAATTTCAGGTTACCCTTTATTCGAATTGCAGATTCTATGTCCGTCGGGTCACAACATGAATCAGGAGCTTTGTTACTTACCTCTGGGTCCTTGAGAGCCTTGGCTACCTTTTGGGCCCTGAGCTCCTATGTCTCCCTTGTTTCCTGACGCACCAGGAAACCCTGGGGGTCCTGGTTTACCCACATCTCCCTGCAAGAAATGAGTAAATTCTTACACAAGAATTTCTTAATGAATTTATTTGAGAGAAAAACTTATTTACTTACCGGAGCTCCTGGGGGTCCTGTTGCACCGTCAATTCCTCTTATTCCTGTTGGGCCTGGCGGTCCTTCACGTCCTCTCTCTCCTCTACCACCAACTGGACCCTGCACCAAAGTTAATATTGATGATCTCGACCTTTTGAGTTTTCTTACGAATCAGAAGAACCTGAATCATCAAAATAATATACTATACGTACTGGAGGTCCAGGTGGTCCCATTGCGCCTGGCCCTCCCTGGGAACCTTTTTCTCCTTGAAGACCCATCTCTCCCTTAGTGCCATCTATTCCTGGATATCCCCTGTGGCCTTTGATCCCCGATATTCCTGGCATTCCAGGTAGACCTCGCTGCCCTGTTGGTCCTGGGCTTCCTGGTGTTCCTGCATCGCCATCCACTCCTGGAGCTCCCTGGAAGAGTAAAGGAGAGTTGCACTTATCTTTCTTATTTCTAGGGTTTTGGGTTCTTAAAATATATATAATGACGTAATGACTTACGTCTTTCCCAGGAAGTCCTGGCGGACCTCTACCACCAGGAGGGCCTGGGACTCCTTGAGGGCCGGGTTCACCTGAGTCTCCTCTCATCCCTTGGAACCCTTGTGGCCCAGGTGGGCCAGGAGGTCCTGAATCAACAATAATTATTAATTTCAAGCTTAATTAACTTCATCTTACCATCCTTCAAGATGATTTTCAGTAAGTATGCAGGTACTTGTTTCTCTTTACGACAAACCTGGTGAACCACGTGGACCTGTTGGCCCTACTTGTGCTTGCAAGTAATGAAATGGCTCTGGAGGGTAGCCGCCTGGACCCTTCTCATTTCCCGCATTTGAGGCAGCCAGTTGTTGGTAATAAGATGTCACCTTCCATTCCAAAAAAAGAAGATAAATAAGTACATCTTTTTTTCAGTGTTGTGTTGAATTCTAGGTGATAAACAACGAGCTTTGGCCCTAGCATGAATAATAATATAATATATTATTAACATATTATGTTAATTATTCTGATCTGACTTTTGTAGAGCTCCTTTTATGACAACAATATTTAGTAGGTTAGGTATACTTACATCAGCAGTTGGACCTGGTGGTCCAGGATTCCCTGGTATTCCGGGTGTTCCTGGGCTGCCTGGTGATCCAGGAATTCCTGGCTTCCCTTCCTCCCCGGGCGGCCCTGGGTCTCCCTACAATGTAGTTTCAGAGCTCACAGAAAAAAACTACGAAGTATCTCGAGATTCCGAAGAAGTAGGTAATTTTAATTAATGATCATTTACCTACAGGGTAAGTGCGCCTTGGCATCCGTTTACATATTTGCCATTGTATGTAGGTACTTACCTGAGATGTATTAGTTACTTTCTTCCCACCATTATGTATACCCGGCTATGAAAACAAATAGAAACAAGATTAAATTTTGGGTGAAATCTTGGATTTAATTTAACATGAATCAGGCAGGCGTAACTAATTTATCATTTGAGAAACGATTCAAATTCAATACTAGTATAAAATTACGATAATTCTGTAGGTTTTCGTATACCTTCCCGATTCACCAAAGTCAGCTCAACTATGATTAAACTAAGGACTTACCTCAAACTCACTTGGCAATTCTACGCCATCAACTGTAAAAGAAAGAATAAATACTTATTATTATGTTATCACCACCAGTATTACTGTAGCCAACAACACAAAAAATTACAAGGAGAAGAAA
This sequence comes from Apolygus lucorum, assembly GCA_009739505.2. NCBI lineage: Eukaryota > Metazoa > Arthropoda > Insecta > Hemiptera > Miridae > Apolygus > Apolygus lucorum. Next base: position 40,006,866 of record CM019168.2, on the reverse strand, counting down.
AGCATGTTCGTTCAAAAAAGAAAAATTCATCACTGGAAAGTTTTTTAAAAAACATGAATAGGATTTGGCAGATAGCCGTCTATCCGAGTCATCCTTAATAGAAACAAAGGTCGCATTTTTGTCAGCTAAACTTTGAAAAGAGATTAATTAGCCCTCTTGCGATTCACACTCGTGTTTCTGATTTATCGTAAGTCGAGTCCTTAAGTTACCATAGGGAGCGAACAGTTGGTCATACTACCTCTGGGTGGTCTCATTCGATTCTGAAAATGAAATACTATTTTAAATTGATGAAAAAGCAATACCTATATGACGGCGGATAAGGTTGATTATCTTGAATTTTTCCTTCTTCAGGGCCCGAATAATCACCCATGATGATAGTCTCGGAATAACCGGAATTCTTTAAATCAAACTATGGGCTATATTTTTACACTGTTGTCAGGAATGAATTATAAAGAGGCTTTTTAATTGAATATTAGTATTGATTAGATTAAGTCAGCTCATCAGACCCGGAACACTCCACCCCTCGATAAACATACTCGTAGTATGACTGCAGTAGGCATGCGACCAACAAGATAGCTATAATAGTAGGTACCTTCTCAAGGCAGAACTTTCATAAAACTGTTCCACCAAGGGCCTCGACGAAGGATTTAGGGGCTGCACCCCCACCACGTGAATCCAAAATAATACTCGTACTACCAGGGAGGTATATAGGTATTCTCTGAGGGGTTTTCTCGAGCGTCCATAGACGACTCCTAATGTGTTTGCCTTCAGAGCTGAGCTTAATCCAATCTTAAAATCAGTAATTAAATTATCAATCATATTGACACCATAATATTTGATGAAAATAAGGAATGAACTGCGTAGGAATGAATATTTAACATTGAACGAATTCTTCGCCGACATAATATCGAAAGTTTTTCAGCCAGGACGTTTTGAAAATGTCTTCCCTTTCAACCCTTAGAAATTACTGACATCAACCAAAAGCTTCGGAGCACCACTAGACGTCCAATGGAGCTCATATATACCAAATTTCATCAAAATCGGCCCATCGTAACTAAGGAAAGTGCCGCGGACAAATTTTTATTCGATTTATGGATTTCACGTATACCCTGAAACGTAAACCAACAAATTTTGAGGGGAGTTAACTTTTTAACACAGAATGTGTTTTTGCGATGACCTACCGAAAAAAAATCGTCACGAAAAAGCGACAGAAAAAACCGTTACGCGCCTTTTATAATGATTTTCACGTGCAACCAAGCCGTTGGTAAGGAAATAGAACTCCCGCAGTGTTCATTGCACAGAAATTGTTCACCATTCGTTGGAAAGCTCTCAATTTATATAGTATTTTTCTTGTAGTTACATATTTATTTATATAACATTTATAGGGTTTTAGACCAAATTAAATGTCTAACAATTATTTATTTTCTTATTGTTGTTTTTTATTTAACGGATGACTAGCATCGCAAAAACACATTCTGTGTTCCTATGATTTCATACAGAGTATGGAAAAAGAAATAAACCGGGGGGTGCAGGGGGGCGGAGCCCCCCGCCGAGGCGCAAAGCGCCGAGTTTTTTTCGGTCGATTCCAAAGGTTCATTATTGAAAATAATAAACCGAAAGCCAACAAATGAACAATAATAAGCTCGTCTGGCCTTCGCTGTACTACGAGCAAGCAGCTTATGTTTCAGAGGCGCTCAGAAACGTTGGAGGTGTGCCGACAACCTGTTAGGCTTTGAAGGGGGTGCAGCCGTCCAGCTTGGTTTGGACCCATCCTGAGCAAGTCTTTCTTCGAAAACATTCTTCATCTCTGGCTCTCTCTTTTTTAAATCATCTCTCACGCGGCTCCTGTTTTGTTTTTCCTTATATATATGTTGATTAAAAAAAAAAAAAAAAAATGAACACTAAATAACTAATAAACACCGTAGAGCAAGGAAGTACGATTTTTGGTTTATTGTTTTCAATAATGAACCTTTGGAATCGACCAAGAAAAAATGGAGCATTTTGCATGTAATCAATTCAAATGAATGACATAGGTTTATAACTTTATAAACTACCTTCGCTACCTACCTATAAACCTCAATTTTGGAGATAAACGCTTGCATACGACTCTGCAACACATTGGGACATTTATATCTTTAATTCCCAAGTGACAACTAAACAAGCGGCATTGTTCATTACATCCATTAATAACATTAATAAATATGAAATGTCGACATAAATACCAACAACGAGTACGAAAGAAATGCGTGATAAATCGAGAGCTTTCCAACAAATGGTGAACCGTTCTGGAATTCTGTCCGTTTAAAACTAAAAAAGTTTCATTTCCCTAGCAACGATTCGGTTGTAAGCGGAAATCATCAGAAAACCAAGAAAAACCATCTAAGGAGTGAAAATTAAGGGTAGAAATTTTCAAGAGTGCCCTAGCTCAAAATCTCTCGAACTAAAGGAATAGTTTTTCACGAATTTGAAATAATCATAGTATTGAATTTTTAGATACTGTGTAGGACAAACCGTTCGCCCCCTACGAGTACTTAAGGGTTGGACATAATATAAATCAGACTCGCGAGTGTTTAAACAAATAATCCAACAAACAAACACAGTAGAGCAAGGACGTTTGATTTTTTTCAAACACCATAGGTAGGTATTTTTTGGAAATAACTTTTCTAATACATTTTTCCGTATTTTTCATTCCGAATGATTAGATAGAACTCAAAATTACAAATCCATCCATACCAAAATTCAAAAATCGACCTTACGGCTTTTTTACTTTGGACGGCAGACTAGTAAAACAACTTAAACCTGAAGTATTAATTGGGGTTTTGTATGGAGTGTCTTTTATTTTGGCTTCCCTGATACGAGTCAATGTAAATACTTGCAGATTATTTATCTTTCTTCAAGATTATTATTTATCTCTAAGATTTATCAACGCCAACCTGTATTGCAATTGGGTCTCTTCAAGCAGTCAGTTTGTCCATCTTTGCAAGTGCATCTCGTACAGTAATCGGGTTCCCAGGATTCACCCTCGTGGTAGAGAATCCCTTTAAACCAGCATTTCTGAACGTTGTCTTCTCCGATCGTTCCTTCTGAAAACATCGAAATCTTTTGAATTTCGTCGATTGATTTAAAGATAACCGACAGAGTGAATAAGGGTAGGCTCTGTAGAAAAGTTTGGGACGTATATTCCACCTGTAGCTGTCACCTTCTACTCTTCCTTGAAACAATATTTTGACGATGTCTGATCTTCGTGAATTCATTTTTGAATTTCCGAATAATCTGAGACTGGAAACTCAACAATAATTAGGTACTAAACGTTTTGATTGAATATACATGGTGTCTACACTTAAGATGGGCATAACTTCAGGGTTCGATTCAACAAGGTATTTCCTAAAAAAAATATCTCGTAGCAATTTTGACATTTTTACGTCTTTGCTCTGGCACATAAACTGAAAGATCGTCACGAAAACTTGCTCATGCGACCAATAAATAAAATAGACTCACTGTGTTGCGTAGAGAACAATCAACTGTTTTGATGCTTGGGTACCTTACTTCACTACCTTGTTGTGTAGTGGAAGAAAACACATGAAAATGTCCCAATGTGTTGCAGACTCGTATGCAAGCATTTATAATTACTTTAAAAAAAACTTCCCTCAAAGACGGAGGGGGCATGCTATAAATAAAAATAAATTTGTACCAATAGCCGCTTCGGCTTTTCCTTAACCCACTCAAAAAGTCTTTTTTCACTTCGAGGTTGTTTTCGCGTTTTCGACTTTACGTCATTAAAACTATCATAACTCCTATTATCTACGTACCGTATTGGAGAATCCGTCTTAACCAGCAAGTCGAGTCGGAGGCGAGCGCTTTCAATGTAAGGACATCATCTTCAGGCCGTCGAGAAAGTACTAAAGTTTGTCAGTCAGTCGTTTTATTTATATAGTCTGGGTGAAAGGATCAGAAAGGAAAGGAGGGAGGCTACGTGGTAACGAGACCACGTGGTGAAATGTTGTTTGTCTGTCATGTCAAGTGAAAGGGGGAGATAAAACAATCCTATTAGCTAATTGTACATTCATTCCTTTCCTTTCTGATCCTTTCACCTCCCTTTCACCCAAACTATATAAATAGAGCGACGGACTAACAAACTTTAGTGCTCTCTCGATGGCCTTACATCGAAAGCGCTCGCCTCCTGTATTTGACTTGGTGGTTACGACGGATTCTCCAATACGGCAAGTAGATAATAATTGTATTCTTATAACTAGCGGAACTAACCCTATTCATTTGATATCATAACTCCTGTTATTTACCAAGTAAATTAAAATTTGAGGATATCGTTGGAAAGAGCCTTAAATTTCCAAGGTACCTAGTGTAAAACCAAAATTTTTTAGCAATTAACCATTACAAAAAAAAAAAAAAACAAAAAAAAAAACAAGCCAAAAAGCAAATTTCAATTTGTTTTCGAAATATGTATCTTTTTAAATCGCAGTTTTTACTCAGAATTCCTAATTATTTCGATGGGCGTTCTTTGGGAAAAACGTGTTCAGCTTTCCAACGGTTTATCAATTTTACTTTTTAAAATTGAATTGAAAGAGTTTATCAAGTTTGATTGCAAAAGCACCGTGTGCTGTACAACAAAATTGAGCGTTTTAAGCAGTTTATGGCCCCCCTCGATCTCAAGATGACTTGATGAATTTTGTATCATTTCCAATGTAATTTTTTACGCTGAATCCAATGGTGATACTTCCGAATAATTCTGCTAGAAAGTAGACTTTTCGATGAAAGCCTTCGTTTTTCGTGCATAAAATACGCATTATTCGTAGATATGGTAGTGAGCATAAAGTAACACCTTTCTACTCAATAAAACGCTGCAAATTATTACACAAAGGTTTATTATTTTTCTATATAGATCACTCATCTACAAAATCACCAACCATTCAATATGAAGAGAAAAAAAAATAATCTAAATTACCAACCATTGATTGCATTTTGGTCAGCTCTAATTTGAACGGAGATTAGGCCTCTTTTGCGATTCACACTCGTGTTTTGATTTATATATATATATATATATAAATT